>MNCI01024505.1:0-43175 GCA_015680685.1 Gnetum montanum | reverse complement strand
ATATATAATCATTTATTTTTATGATTATAAATATATCATTATATACAATCCAGATTATAAATAACCAAGATAAATATAATCATTGGCTTCCTTGCAATGAATCTTTGGCTAGGGAAGATTTATAAATAATTGGTTATTTATGATTATGGCAAGAAATGTGCATTGGTGAAGAGTTTGTTGTCATTTTCCTCGGCATTGGCTAGGATCATCATAGCATGATCTTGTCAGAGATCTTCTCAGGGTTTAGGCTACCAGAGGTGCAAAAGTTCTCATTTTTAAAATTTACCAAGTTAATAACCATATCATTCATTAGATTCCATCAATCAAAGAATATGTACATAAAGAAAAGGCCTCACTGCATGCGAGAAGGTAAGAAGAAATTATCAAATTTTAACTTTTTAAGTCCTCCCAATAAGCAGGAAAAATTGTTAAAATTATGACCAAAGTCAAGCTGATATTTCAAATTGGCTAATAATTTTCATGCGATAGTAAGAATGCTAACGTTTTTGCATTTTATTAAAATGCATATTGCAAAAAAAAAAAGTAGTCACAATTGTAACAACTAAATGTATCTACTCCATGGTAACTACTGAATTTTAAAGCATAACCATAGAAATGATAAAACCTACACAAAATATACAAAGAGATCAAGAGAACATGAACATACAAATGTTCCTTTACATTGAAAAAGGGTGTAGCAAAAGAAGATTACTCAAGATAGTAGCAGAAAATTACAATTTCAGAATTCCCTGCCACTCCAGAAAGCATTGAAAAGAGAATAGAACCAAACTTTGGAATGATTTTGCATTGGGAATGCAAATGTATAGGAAAGCATGCTAAGTATTGATGACAAAAGAGCTTAGCTTGAAGTGAAACTATGAAAATTGCACAAAATCATCAAAATTTAATGTTCAACACATTACAATTCACTATAAAAAAATAACAAAAACACACACAAAAATTGGTAGAAAGTTTGTTTCTAGAAAAAGATCCAATAACCAAAGGCTATTGTTGACACAGAAATTTTAGAAGACCCTTCACTTCAGGCTACAACTTCAACTATAGCCATTACTATCCTTTCTCAAATGTGTCTAGCTCTACCCCTCATCTTGCCCTTGCCTGCAAAATTTTATGCTTAAAACATACACTCAGACAAAGCTACTCAATAAACCTATTCGCCTAATTCATATATAAATTTTATCAAAAAAAAAGAAACTTAAATGAAGGGATATTTTAGCTAGGATAACAAAAATTGTATTATGATTCACACCTTCTCTACCTTCGAGGTCCAAGCTACCACAGGTGTAGAAGTTTGCATTTCCATCACCATTGAGGCTGGTATTTCCAGCATAGATGATTGTGAGATTTGGATCTTCTAGTAGTAGTTTCCTAGAGTAGAGTGAGGTTCCAGCATACGCGCTACCATCGGCGAGCACTGTGATGGCCAAGAAGTCACAGTCAAGGGTACTAGCAATGATGGTCATGATCCAAGGCATAAGATTTGAGGTGATGTCAGCACTATGTCTGGAGTTTTCAGTTGAGCAAGCGACAAAGATGTAGCAGTGGATTGCAGCGGTGAAGGCGGCGATGGCGATGCTATTGGTGTAGTATTACTACAGGTTATCACCAAGCAAGAGTGAAAGCATGTTAATGTTGTTGGACAGAGTGACATCCATGGCTGCAAGGATGTTAGAGCTAAAGCAGCCACAATCCCACCAGACCTTGTAGGTGGTAATCTGTGCAAGCTAGGCCATGTTGCGGGTAGTGTTGTTGGCATAGCCAAGCACATTGATGTCAACCACGACATTGTTAGAGATTGTTGATGACATGTGCATGTCGTGGCCCTCAGCGATGAGCGAGGATGCAACAAGGACCGACTAGCCTACTACCTTATTATTGCCTTGGTTGAAGAAGCACATGCCAATGAGCTTGTTATTGCAGTTGAAGCATGGGCCACCATCATAGTTTCCTTTCCAGTGCTCCAGCGAAGCTCCAAAGCTGACATCATCAAAGCTAGTTTGGTTGGGCTAGGCGGCCTACAGTAGCAATTGTAGTTGAAGACAGAGACAGAATGGAAATGGAATTCTCATTCCCATTCCCATTCCCATTCCCATTCTGCATTTGGTTGTGTTTGACCTTTTTATGTGTGTAGTGGGAATACGAAAAGCTATAGCTCTTTGGTTTACATTCTGTGCAACAGGAATATAAAAAGGTGTGGCTCTTCAATTCATGTTTTTTCCCTTTTTGTGGGATTTTACGTGGCACATGATGTAGAGGGCATTACTTGGAGGGCGACAAATCCACTTTCCCCTTCCCCACTATCTTGCGAGACGAGTTGACCTCTTGGCCAAAATAAATGTGTGGTTCTCTTAAATATGTAGTTACAATTATGTGTTACAATAAGTCAACAATATTTTATATTCGTGATTAATGTAAATTATGTGTATAATTTTTTTACTATTATCTTATCTTAGTTGTTATTGTTGTTTCTATGAATCATGTGTTAAAACGCTTCAACAATACATGATTGCTTAGTAGTTATGTGAAATATTATTATCTTTTCATAATCTCAATGTGAAATGTGGTATAAGGATCATATTATTTCTGGTTCATGTTATTACTGTAATATAAAATTACTTATGGTGGCTATTGTAAGCTCAACATAGTCTTACATTTGTTTTTGTAAAATATATGGTTACCATTATTTTATAATAACTATGTGTTACGATGCTTCAGCAATATCTTATATTCATGATTATTGTGAATTGTGTATAAATTCTTTACTATTATGTTATCTTAGTTGTTACTGTTGTTTATGTGAATCATGTGTTAAAATGCTTTAAGAATATGTGGTTAGTGGTTTTGTGAAATATGTGGTTACTGTTATCATGAATTATATGTTACATGGTCCTTTGTCTTATATTTCAACAATACATTCAAATGTTCCTATTAGCTTATATTTCAATAACATCTTCATGTTCATGTTGATTTTGGTAGTGTTAATTATGTGTGGTTGCTGCTAATTTATTAAAATGTTTCAACATGTGATTACTTTTATCCTATCATGGTGGTGGTTATTTTTGTTACTAATTTGTTACAATGTTTGTATAATATGTTCAAATGTTACTATTATCTTATACTTCAATAACAGGTTCATGTTATCTTATACTTCAACCATATGTTTTGGTGGTTAGTGTGAATTATGTGATTGCTACTGTTTCAACAACATGCAGTTACATCTGATTACTTTTATCTTATCATGCTGGTGGTTTTTTTAAAAATATTTCAACAATACGTGATTACTTTTATCTGGGTGGTTTGTTATTTTTGGTGCTAATTTGTGAACGAAGATTTAAAAATCCAATTTTCATGCTTTGTGAACGAAGAACAAGAGTTCTGTATTTTATTTTTCCTTAGGATGGGTTTTCTGAAAAAAAAAAAAAAGAATTTGCTGAGAGCATAAATTCGGCCCAGAGTGAGAGCATACACTAATTCATGGAATTTTTGCAGGCCCCATAATAGCAAATCTCCGCTGCCATGCTCCGTTCATGCTCGATCTGCTAGAACCCGTGGGACAGAAAATGAAAAACGAAAACGCAGACCTTCTTCCCCCTCAAAGCATGAATCAAATAATTCCTCTCATTCGTCCATGGATTTATGGCCTGGACTTGTAGGCCAGTAGCAGCACTGAACAATCAAAGAAAATATGGCCAAGTCTCAGTCAGTCAGAGTCAGGGCGAGCACCTTCGAAACGGGTTTCTGCCTCCCCTCCCTCTACTATTCTCGATCTTTAAAATTGCAGGTGATAATTGTTATTCATCATGGCACCCAGCTGGCCCTCAGTCTTTTGATTCCAACTGCCCCATTGATGACCACTTGGTCCATCTGCTCCTCCATTGATGACCACCTATTCCATTGACAAAGCAACAAAAATGACTAAATTGGTTCTCCACCACTGGCGCGTCCAAGGTGGGCAAGTGAGGCACAGGGCCAAGTGTGCGGGCTTTGATTTGAATTTAATTTTCTGGGTGCAGCCTATGCTTTAAACTTCTCTTATGAGGCACTCGATATTGATTTCATAGATGGTCTGCTTTAAACTTCTCTTATGAGGCACTGGATGTTGATTTAGAATATTGATTTTGTAGATAATCTGCTTTAAACTTCTCTTATGAGGCACTCGATGTTGATTTAGAATATTGATTTCGTAGATGGTCTGATCTCTTCTTGTGTGCCGACGTTTTTTTTAAAGATCTTAAATCTTGTCGTCATGTCATGTCGGTGGTCCAAGCAAAACAGATGTTGCAAAACCAATCTTAACCTTTGTATGTTACGGCTTTGCTGCAATAAATGGGCGTTGGAATTTAGCAATTTTCACCAACAGTGCCGAAAGCATTCTAGGTTCTCTCATATGACAGTTCGAGCAAGTTACCCAGGAAAATCCAGGAAAAAAATATACTGAAAATGCAAACGTGAAGGATCGGAAGGAATTGTTACCCAGGCAGATTTGTACTTTTTCCTTCTAAAGGTATTTTAAACCAGCATTATTTTTTCCTTCTAGATGTGTTTTAAACAAGCCTAGAAAAAAGGAAAGAAGTTGAACAGCGAACACCGAAACGTGGACAAAATACAGAGTAGGTGTAAGGCTTGCTTTTTCAACCCAACAAATAAAAAAAAGTAGCCTACGCTAAGCCTACACCAAATGAGGCTAAAAACAACAAAGATAGAAGGTTAAAAAACAGAGACATACGGACTAAAAGTATAAACATAACAATAAAACTGCCCAACACCCTAAACATAAGAAACAATAAGAAACATGGACAAAAGGTGCAAGGATTATAAACATAACAAGAAAGGAGAAGTCTAAATATAAGAAAAAAACAGCAGCCATGGGTTAAAGAAAAAAAAAAAAAAGCAACCTACCAAAATGATTTTAGAGGTTAAAATCAGAAAATGTAGAATAGGACTTAAATGTTTTACGTAACAAAATACGGTTTTACCGCTGTGTTTTTGTACACAAGTCTAACAAAGAAAATGATACACACTTATACTTTTTTATTTCTTTTAATATACTTTTTTATTTCTTTTAATTAATAGCAGTGCTACTAGAGTGGGGCAGTGAGGGTTTTAGCAATATGTAGATGATTTTTTGAAAAAGATAAGATGAGGTATAGAAGTTGACGAAGTAATGAACCAGACAGGGTATAACAGAAGCCAGAGAGACATTTCACTGGGTGTGAGGTGACAAGAACATGAAAATGTATGGAATGTTATCAAAATAAGCTCCAATGAGGGTTTTAGCAATATATAGATGAATTTTTGAAAAAGATAAGATGAGGTATAGAAGTTGACAAAGTACCGGGCATAACAGAAGCCGAAGCCAAATAGACATCTCACTAGATGTGGGATGACTAAGAACATGAAAATCTATGGAGGGTTATTAGAATAAGCTCCATTTCCTTAGTAAAAGAAGCTGAAATTAGTTACATATCTCAAAGATTTAGGTGGTTGAAAAAATGGAGCTCTCCTCCTCTTTCCAGCCAGGAAAGAAAAACAACAAAAATACAAAAGCAAAACAGAAAAGACAGAAAGATATTAGGGTGGTTGAAATAGAAAAGTAAAACAGAAAATCCAAATTTTGTTCGTATTAACTTTAATAATGAAAATAAACAGAAAAGCAAGATTTGGTTCAAATTAACATTAATTCGGCATGTCTGTCTTAACTTTCCAATTTTAATCTTAATATACGAGGATTATGGGGTGGGGTGAAATAATTATGAACTTTATAACTTATGCCTTAGGAGAACCAAACAAAGAGTTTTACCCCAAGGGTAGAAAATATTAAATGTATTAGAATTTGATTTTGAACCTAATACTTTTTTCATGCAAGACATAAGTTTATCAATTAGCCTATGACTGCACATATATCATGTCATATTCCCTGAAAATAAATGAATAAGATTTGGATTTAATAATAAGGTGTTAGCTTAATGTTAAATAGGAAGGGGGAGTGTCAAACCCTAAAAAATAAATATGTTAAAAAAATCAGATTCAAAGTATAAAAGTAGAGAAAGTTATCTTAGTGTTAAGACTTTGGATTTGGAAGCTCCAAATCATAGTTTGATTTTAGTGGGCTATATGTCTTGAGGTATACTAATATTTTAATTGTTTAAGGTTCCATCACTTTGACTTTGACAATGGCATGATAGTCAAGTGGTAAGGTTCTTGATTTGAAATCTCCAAGTTCGTGGTTCATTTTTGGTGGACAATGCTCAATTATAAAGTNCCCCACACCCCCCCTCCCAAAACGACTAAGTTGAGCCCTCTAGGATCAATAGGATTTAAGAATAATGGAAATTGAAGTTGTGGTGAGGAAGTTATCTAGCCGGGAAGTTCATGTGTTAGAGCTCAGAAAAGCTACATGAACTCCCCTTGCTTTGAAATGGTAGAACAAAAAAGTTTCTAACTCCTTGTGCGTATTTATAGAATTTTATCAATGTGACATTGTAGGTCATATGTCATCATGAATACAACATCATTGCTGAAAAATTTTGGATTTTTAGCAAGTTTTGACAAAAAAAAGATTAAGTCAATTGGATAGTTTGGAAAATGTAGAGGCTATCTAAAGGGTCTGTAATTACAAATGATGCTTAGATTATAGAAATTTGGAATTTAAACGTCATAAGAAAGGAATCTTTGGTAAATAAGATTAATTAGATATATATGAGATGGATTGGAAATTATCAATAGTATGATTAGATATGAAGACATAGGAAAGTAAAAATTAGCAATTAAAGTGTCTTGGAGGCATAAGATGATGTAGAATTGGTCATTAGGTATAAGATATGAGAGTTATACAAGTGGATCCTTCCTAAAGCAGGCTTCAACCCTTTGTGCCCTTGTATAACCACACCCATAAGTGTCCATAATTGTCCATAAGTGCTTAAGAAGTTGAATGTAAAATATACCTATCTTACAAAACACACATGTTAATATCACCAAGACGAAAAAATAACACTATATTATACAAAACCATAGAATTATGATTAAATATACCAATGAAGTGAAACAAGATTAGAAAGGATTGTAGAAATTTGGATGTAAGGTATCTTACCATAAGCATAATGAATTCTTGTGTGTGATGTATGGTTAAAGTAATCATTAGCCTTTCCATCCAAGATCAAAACCAAGTCCATACCACATATTAGTGACATCTCATTATATCATCCCCAAAACTAGCAACTGTAAGACTACCATTGTTACAAGAAGCATTATTACTTGGCAATGTAGATCAAGAAAGGAGTTTATTGATATCACACTTTATTTTTCAAGATTTCTAAGAAGTTTCCTACCTTCAAGCATGGATAGCATGTCTTTCTAGTGGGGCTCCTAGAAATTTTATTCTATGTCTTTATTTTATTTTTACTATGTCAACCTTACTATAGGACTACTTTTAGGCATGGGTAACATATCTTTTAGTGACATGGTAAGGCAACACTTCCATTTTTCATTAGAACTCAAGAAAACAATACAATCTTAACAATAGGATAAGACTGATAGTAGTAGTCTAAGAGAATCCACAAATTCCCTTAATGCCACACCCTTTTCATTCTTACTTGATTCTTTACTTTTCTATCTAGGCATAATGGTCACAAGTTTATTTTAGTTTTATTATGAAAATAATATCATTACAACCATGGTAAGAACTTCTTATTATTGGAAATAAATGGATGGATGAAGTGATTTCACTGTATATAGAAGCAATCCTTCCATGATTTGATAACATAGGGTAATCTTCACCTTATCGGGACTACATCTTGCTTTATTCTTTTGCACTTTATTGGAAAAATCAACAAAAATTTGTATAAGATAAATGATGAACAATTATATAAAATGATGAAAATGAAAAAATGGAGAAAAAATTTAAAAGATATTAAAGAATATAAAATGAGTAAGAAATGAGAAAAGTATAAAAGAAATGGGAAAGATATCAAAGAATGTGAAAGATTGGTAAGAAATATGAAAAGAAAAATAAAAAATTATAAACCAAAAAAGAAAGCACTTATTAGTTCCTAGGTCAATATATTACATCTCCTCCATGACTAAACTCATGGACAAGTGTTTGAAAAATGGACCCTAGATCCTCTAGATCATACACTCTAGGTTTCTTAATTATTATCCCTAGTGACTTATATTTTTGTTTATTATCCCATGTGATATTAATGATAATAAAATTTTGATCTTTTGAAGTTACATATTCTATTTGACTAAATGGTCTTTCCATTTCATAATGTCCAACTATATTTTCTTGTTTATTCTTAAATTCAAGTTTTGAGTCTCCATTTCTAGTTTCTGTTGGTGTATGATTTGGTTTAGGATGTTCTTTTGTAAATTTTGAATTTGGGTCATTTTCTTGAGATAACAGTTACTGAGTCAAGTGTTTTCATGCATATTTTGGATAGTCTTATGTTGTCATATTTTAATCATTGGGTGTCATTTGGTTTAGTGGTCAGTGTCCTTTTTTGTACACACACTTGTTCTTCACATTTGTTGTGGGTTGATGTAAGGATCGTATTGACATTCTGAAATTTTGGTTCACAACCATATCCTTTTTCATCATAAGTAGTGCATAGAATTATTTGTGTATATATGGCTCCTTGCTCATCTTCCTTGGAAATTTTCAAGAATAAGTCTCTCATTCCTAACTTAGTATCAATTGTGCTAAGTCATGCTCTTCTCATAATGATAGGAATTTTTTTGTCGTGATTCTTCACATTAATTACAAGAAAATCTTCTAGATAAGAGTATCCATTGATAATGGTCACCAAATGATTGATTTATCTAGAAGCTCTAGTATTATGTTGCACTTTTTTAATGATAATAAGTTCCATGCCTTGTATGTTTCTTGAGATATCAAGTTGACTCCAAAACCTAACTTGAGTAGAGTCTTGCATGGCGAATTTCTAGTAGTTTATAAATAAATCAAAGGATTTTCAAGATCTAATTTTTTTGGGAAGTGTTCCTGATTTTATCTAGTCTAATTTGTATTAGTAAGCATGATTCATGAGCAACAAGTAGTCCCTACACCCAACCATACAAATCACTAGCATTCACTAAATGATCTGGTCAAATTCTATAGACTTTAGCTCTCTAAGTACATTGGGTCTAGGTGGTGAATCTAACGAACGTGATCATTGTCTTCTCAGTTTTTCTTATGAAGTGCAAAGGTATGATTAAGTGTAACTGAGGCACATGATTTTTATCATTTTATGTTTTTCACTTATTTGCCTAAGTGCTGAAGATAAAGTAATTAAATATTTAATTAATCTTATCCTTAACTAATCCTAATATAAGCATCCATTTCCACTTCTTGTAGACATCTTGAATACGTTGCAATGCTACTGGGTTACCAAGTGTTACACACTACTAAGATTACCAAGTATTAACGTATGCTTGAAGTGGTCATATTTATGTGCATTAATTATTTTCTATGAATTAATTACTTAAAAGAATTAAAGTAAAGTGCATAAATAATAAATGCATGAAATAAACATTATGCTAAGTCCAAGTGTTGTAAGGCTTGTCAAGGAATTTGTCTTTATTGCCATTCATGCTGAGGTGCTCAAGTACATTAGTGCTCAAATAAGGATCTATACACTTCTCAACTCCTAGTGTAGGCACTTAGAAAATATTTTGAATGTTGGTGAATTGATTTGCCTTCTTATGTTTAGACAGGCTTTTAAGTTTGAGAGGTTGTTTCTTGTATTTAGTTTTCTTTGCTTTGCTATGATATCTCTCTCTACCCTCTTAATTTCTTATACCTATATTTTGCATTTATTTTTAAATTTCCAATAATGTTTTTAGTAGATAAGGTGATTTTCAGAAAAACATATAATGAAAATATATGATTTCAGAAAAAAATTTTGAGACTGTTGAAAATTCCTAAACCTTCTAAGACTAGCCGAAAATCAAGTTGATAGTTGCATGTCAACAAGAAAAGATAATTGATATGTAAATGTTTGAGGAATGTGAAAGAAATTAGGCCGAAGTCAAAGATGTAGGTGTTCTAGGAAATGTCAAGAAGTATGTTGGAGGACTTGATACCATTGAGTTTTCTATTTATTTGATTTTTCATTATTTTTTCTTCTTTTTGATGAGCAGTGAGGTACCCCTATTCCCAATCATACGAATCATAGGCATTCATATGTGATCCCATCAAATTCCACAAACTTTAATTACCAAGTACGCTAGAGCTAAATAGTGCATGTGTGTTGTCCATTCATTGTCTTCCTAGTCCGATTTGTGAAATGTAACTGTATGGTTAAGTGTGGTTAAGGCGTAAGATTTTTATTATTTTGTGTTTTATCCATTTACTTGCCTAGAAAAAGAATGAAAGTTAGAGTGATTAAGTGCTAAGAAAAATATGATCTAATCTAGCCTAACACAAATAACTGTTTCCACTTCCTGGACACATCCTACACTTTGTGTAAACACTGTTGGGTTGTCAAAATCTAACTATTTTTGAGCTACCAAGTGTCACACATATGTTTGAATGGGGTCGTTCTTGTGTATTTTAATGAGTTTCTTAATTAATCAAAATTAATTGCTACATGAATAACGTTAATGTAAGCTGCATGAAAGCAAAATATATAAATGCATAAGAAAGAAAGTCTTAAGTGCTGCAAGGATGAATCAAAGAGTTCGTCTTTATTTCCAACATAATGGTGTGTTTAGGTACATCAATGCTTGAATAAATACTCATTCACACTTAGACCTCCTACTGCGAGCACTTGGAAAATATTCTAACTGTCTAATGGACAAACTATAGAGTTTTGGTACTTAACTACCACCAAAAACTACTCTCAATCGTGTCCCCAGGGGCTATATTTGTAGACTGGAAGTAACCCTACGATATTGAATGTACAATATTGCATCTTGGGCCACAATATTACATACCGAATATCGTGTACCTGATATTGTTACCACTTTGATACCAGAGCATATGAAAAACATGATTTATCATACCCCCATGATTGAATGAAAACTTATCCTAGAGTACAAAAGAAGAGGAATAAGTCCTTTACAAAATATATTAGAAGGTATGAACTATTCAACTGACATGTAGAGTGACACAAAGAAAATAGACAAATACAAAAGTACCCAAGCCTACAACATTACAAGTGTGTATAAAATTGGGTGTTCATGACAACAAGAAAGAACTTCCTCAGATCCAATAAACATCCAACCCCTCTTGGCAATAGAAGAATGAGAGAAAGGCAGAAAAGATCTAGAGGTCTTGAATAATTTCTTGTGAGTGATATTGTTGCATCCTCCTTGGTAAAGACAATCCTGCTTCTAGTCCATGCTCCCCACTACAATCACAACAAAATCAAGAATTAGTATATAAAGTGTAACATATAACAGCTGAATACCTTGTCTCGTCAATGATTTTATCTAGCCGAGTTATGATTGTGATAGATTAGTTGCTTGATAATGTTAGTGGGAAGACTGATGAATGGGTTAAGTAAGTATGAGAAGCAATCCATAAAATTTAGAAAAATCTTAACACAAGGAATACCAAAAAGAGGATATAAAAATTCATAATAATAAAAAGAAAGAATTCACAAAAAAAAAAAATTGTGAAGGTGCGTACAATTGGATGGCATTCATGGGATAAATAAATAAAAAGAATTTGATTGTAACAATGTATAAGGGTAAAGAACTTTAACTTAACCCAACCAAAAGATATGCAAGTGAGGCCTCCCCAAAGTAGGTACAGGCCTTTTATGCCCTTGCATAACTTCAAACCAAGGAGTCCATGGGCACTATGGATGATTAATGGTTACAAAAAGTTAAGTACAAAAACCTAGAAGTAACTAACTGAGAAACCTGATACATCAAACCAAAACATTGAATCAAAACATGAAATTGGCATTGAGGTGAGGCTTGAAAAGCATAGATGGATGATAGAGAAAATGGAATGAAGTTCCTAATTATGGTCACATGAAGTCCCTTGTGGAGTTTGTGAGTAAATAACCTAGTAAGATCCATCCTCAGTCCAAACCAAAATCAACCACTTTCAGTGACTTCACATCAACATTCTAAGACTATTCCATCCATTGAGATACAAGAATGCTTCCACAAAATAACCACCATTCTAAATTGGAGAGAAAGTAGGAAGTGAGAAAGGGTCTTAGTTAGAGGAGACAAGACAAGTTCCATAACCAGTGCTTGTAGCCCTTTTATTTGGTCTAAGGGTTGTGCTTTGAATTCCCATGTTTTTTTTTTGAATGGGAAACACACCATGCAAAGACCCATGGGTTTTCGCATTTATTTTGTCCAAGAGGTATGTTTTGAATCCTTTTTTTTATGAGGACCACACCATCTAAGGACTTATTTGACTTCCTATTGTGGAATAACACAGAATGGTGAGCAGCTCACAAGAACACACCCGCACATAGGAAAATAGAAAATGATGAAGAATACTACATCCCTATGAAACCACACCCTATCCAAACCTTTGATTCTTTCCCAATTTTGGAAACTACACAAGTCATCAATTTATTAAAGTTGCATTAATGAAAAAAGAAATGGCATGTTTCAAAAACAATGAAAACCATAGAGTATGTCGATGGGTGAATGATTTGAATTTACTACCTATTACATGAAACGAAACCATGTCCCAGTTATTAGTAACAACATTCAGAGTTAGAAACTAGACATCAATAATCAAATTACAAATGAAACATACCACCATCGAGTAGCACATTACCATTGTACCTGACATCTTATTAACAGAAAGAATAAAGAGACACATCAAACACAAGAAAATATAAAAGAAACTAAAAGAGTATGCAATAAATATCAAATATATTAAAGATGGTGTAAAACAAAAACCTAGAAAAGATCAATAACTTGAAAAACAGAAGATGTAAAACAAAGAATATAAAAAAAATGTTAAAAAATTAAAAAATGTGTAAAAAATAAGGTCAAAAGACTGAGGAGCTGTGTAAGGTGTTAGTATGGGTGACCATCTCTTCTATGACTAAGTTGGAAGGGGAAGATTTGAAATATTGAGCATGGTTGTTCATCTATTGAGGTGTTTGTTGAGTTGGTTGGCTTGGACTCATGGAAAGGTTTTACTTTTTGGATGTTGACTAATTGTTTCTTGTCTAGGCTATTAGGTTTATAGATAATAATGGCCCTAGATAGAAAAGCATCATCAATAATGTAAGATCCTTTCCACAATGTTTGAAATTTGGTTCATTAGGGTATGTGTGCAGGATTCCAATAGAGGACCTTGTCTCCTAGTTGAAACTTGACTTTTCTTATTTTGAGATCATGGCACTTCTTGTTGAATACCTTATGCATTTCATTGGATGATAGGACTATTAACCAATTTTCATTTGGCAAGTTGAGGTTCATTAATCATTCTTTCTATGCTAGACTTAGATTCAGGTTAAGGTCACAGGTTGTAGAGAGTGTATGAAGCTCAGATTAGATGGGCAGTGTTGGTAGTTTTCTATACATGAACTCATAGGGAGAATAACCTATGGAAAGCTTCCATGTGGAGCTATAGGCCCAAAGGGAATCGTTTAATTTGGTGCTCCAATACCTTTGATATTTGCTAATGGTGCACATTAAAATTTTTGTAATCTCTCGATTAGTGACCTTAGCTTGACCATTGACATGGGGGTGATATGGTGTTGTGAGTTTGTGCTTAACCCCCAGGAACTACATAAGTTTTTAAAAAGTGGCACCTATAATATGAGTTCCATTATCAGAAATTAACACACAAGGCACATCAAAGGTATTTATGACATTTTGTTGTACAAATTGAGTAGTAGTAGTGGATGTATAATCGGTGATGGTTGCCGCTTCTACCTACTTAGTGCAATAGTTAATTGCAACTATGATATATGCCTTTCCATTTGACAAAGGTGTGATGGGATCCATAAAGTCAATGCCCCAAATATCAAATGGCTAAATAGGTTGAATCCATTGCTATGATCCCTCCATTCGAGTTGTCATTCCACCATCCCTCTAACAATGATCACAAGCACAAACGAATTGGTGTGCATCCCTAAAGATTGTTGGCCAGTAATATCTCACCACGAGGATTTTTATGGTAATTCTTCTCCTAGCATAATGGCCCCCCAAAAGGGCCTTCGTGAGCATCCTAGAGAATGCACAATTGATCTATATCAAGGATACACCAACGTATGAGGCCATTGGGATAGACTTTGTAAAGGTTCCTGTTAATTTCCATAAAATGCTTGACCTAGTGAAGAAATTGTTCTTTCTTTCTAGTGTCCAACCCTTGTGGCATTTCTTGCTTAAGTAGATAAGTAACGATGGTGTCCTACCATTTTGGTTCATTGGACATTTGTGCATTAATAGCCCCTATAAGGAGAGATTTGTTAGGAAACTAATTAGATAAGGAGATCTCTTTCTCCTTGTCATCCCATCTTAGCCATGATAAGTGGTCAACGATCACATCATTCGCACCTTTTTGATCTACCATAATGAGATCAAAATCTTAAAAAATCACAAGCCACTATATGACATAGGGGCTCACCATTGGTTTGTTCATTAAAAACTAAATGGTGCTACAATCTTTGTGCATGAACACTTTATAGCCAAGCACATAGTGCCTGAACTTCTCTAATTCGAACATCACTACCATTAATTCCTTTTTTGTGAAGATGAAGTTCAGCTGTGAACATGAAATACTTTAGCTTGCACAGTGAATGTAAAATGGATGTTTTTGATCATCCATTTGTGTAAGCACTACCCCCAAAGCATAATTTGATGCATCATTCATCACATGAAATGGTTTGGACCAATCATGTGCTTGTAGAATTGGGGTTTCAACAAGCTTCTACTTCAGTTGCTAAAATGCTATTTCACATGTAGAGGTCTAGAAAAATGATGCATCCTTCTTTGTCAATTCCACCAATGGCTTGGAAATTTTAGAAAAATTCTCAATGAAGCGTTGGTAGTAGCCAGTATGACCAAGGAATGCCCGCACTTCTTTAATTGTTTCGGGTTGATGGGTTATCCACTGGATGACCATTATTTTTTCAAGGTCCACCTTAGTGCTTGCTTTTGAGATACAATGCCCAAAAACTATGCTTTCCTAGACCATAAGGCAGCTCTTTTGCCAATTGAGCTGGAGGTTTTTTTTGACACATCTCCTCAACACTTACTCAAGAGGATCCAAGGCTTGCTCGAACGTAGCTTTATAGATATAAAAATCATCCATGAAGACTTCTACCCCACTACCAATTTTTTGTTGGAAAATTCAAAGGACCAATTATTCAAATGTGGCTGGGGCATTACATAGATTGAATGGCATCTGACGGTAAGCAAAAGTCACCCAATGACTTATGAAAGTCATCTTCACCTAGTTCTCTAGTGTAATCTGGATTTGGTTATAGCCACTATAATCATCCAAAAAGCTATAATAGCTATTCCTAGAAATGATTTCTAGCACTCTTTTTATAAATGACAACAAAAATTGATCTTTGAAAGTTACCATGTTAAGCAGCTGAAAGTTGATGCACATCCACCATTTGCCTCCTTTCTTGGGCATCATCACGAGTGGACTGACCCACTTACTATCTACAACAAGGTAGATGAATCTTGCCTTGAGGACTTATTCAATCTCCTCTATGATAATTTGCTTTAATTTGGAATTCAAATGTTGCTATAGTTGTTTTAGCTTAATTGCAAGGTCAGTGTATATCCAGTGCTAGCGTATTCTTTGATCTAGACTAGTGAGCTCAGAATATGACTAGGAAAAGGCTATAGACCATTTTCCACATGTGTCCCCAACATTTTCTTTTGCACTATAGCAAGCTTGTCATTAATGATGACTGACCTTCCATTTTTCAAGAACACATACTCCATTCCAACCAGTAGTGTCTTCAATTCAAGGGGTTCTTATTTAAGATTGTTAAGGATTTCCAACTCTCCCGAATTGACATCATAATTTACTCCTTTAGACAGCTAGTGATAAACTTGCTTGAGTTCATCCATACTTACAACATATTCATATATTAGGTCCTCAATAGGTTCCATGCACAATGTACTACTACTAGAATCAACTATTAGCCACTAGGTGCCTTCTTGTTTTGTGGCTACTATGTACAGGCATCTTTGGATTTCAACTTCTGGTGCATACTTCTTGCATGCAGAGATGGATTTCACTTCATTAACCATAAATTATACACACAATGGCACATTGAATTGTTGTACGCAATACATGGAACCCTCTTCTTCTCGATCTTTCCAAATTCATTTTCCTTAGATATCTCCAAGGAAAGATCTCTAATGCCCATTTTGGCATCAATTATGCTTAACCACATCCTTTCCATAATAATTGGGAAGTTCCCATTGCAATTCTCCACCTTGATTACTAGGAAGTCGACGGGATATGACCACCCACAAATATTGGTTACGATGTCCTCTACCAGTTCCAATGGAATAGTGATGGACTGGTCCACTAGTTCCAACTGGATGTTGCTCTTCTTCAAGGAAGGAAGGTTCCACATCATGTACATCTCATGCAAGATCATATTAACATTAGAACTAGAGTTAAGAAGAGCTTTACAAAGATCATTCCCAGTAATTTGCAAATATACTAAGGGGCTACCGGGATCAACTAACTTCCTAAGTAGGTTACCAACTCGAATACAATAAAATACAACATGGGTCAACATTACAGTATAGATGTGAGAGGGATTTTGGTTTGAAGGGGTCTTAAATAAAGGTGAGATGAAGAAAGGGGGAGGAGTAGGGTTACCAACCACTAATGTGTCTGAGGGCTTTGGTAGACTGTGAGGTTGGAAAAAGGGTCTTTTCTTTGTTTGTGGTTCTGACCCACTTGGTGGGTTAACTGGTTGCAAATTAACCCTCATAGCATTTATTTGCTATGGTTGGGTAGACAATTCACCCTACATGGATGGAGCAAGTGGTAGCTATGTAAGAGAAAGAGGGATAGATGCAGGGATAGAAGGAGCATGAGAATAGTAGGTGGCATCCCACCCTAGATAGGGTGATTAGTATACTTTATGAGGGTAGTGGTGAGGTTGGTAAGCAACAACATGACCAGATGAGTCCCATGAGGTGGTAAGGTTGCTGAACATAGTAACCATAGGGATCTGGATGTCAGTAAGGGTACTTCTGTCCTAGAGGTGCGAACGCCCATGATTGTGGTTGTTTCCACTACTGGTACAATTTGTAGGATTGTAATGGAGTTCCACTTGGATAGTACTACTATGGTTGGTAGAATTTTCAAGCATTACCTTGTGGATAAGGAAATATTTTAGGTGTTTTCCTTCATGAAAGTCGTGGATGTAACGCACACATCCCAAATACCTAGAAGTGTGACATAATTCGGAAACATCCCTTAGGATATTCATACTGATAGATGTCACATCCACCATCATCATCTGAGTCACTATCCATAACCATCTCTATCGCAGCCATTTTAGCCTTACCCTTAAATATAGCATGTTCAGCTTCCTTACGTCACCAGTGCTCATGCTCACCACTTTGCCCCTTAGACTCTTCAGCAATTTTCAAGACAACCTGAAACTTGTTGTTCATAGAGTCCCATAATTGGTCAACCTTAGTCATGATTTTAGATTGCAATTTCTGGAGTGGAAAGGTTTCTTGATTAGCCACCTCATCTCTAGTTAATTCATCCTCACTATCACAAAATCGAACCTCCATTTTGCATATAGAAGGATCCTTTTTGTATTCCTATGCACTTTCTTGCTTTCTTAGTTCTCCCTCCTCCTTGGCTACCTGCTCAATTAATCTTTAAATTCAATTAACGCTTAACTTTGTCAATCTCCCTTGGGCATAAATGCCAAGGATTTTCCTTATTTCAGACTATAACCCATCTATGATATGGCAAAGTTGATCAAGTTGAGAGTATCCATGGTTGAGACACCTATGCAACAGAGAATAGTATTGGCCAATAGTAGCATCCAAGGGCTCATGGTTTTCTTTTTTCCATCCTTGGATCTACATCCACATATTGGACACTCAGGAGTACATTTGATATTTGTCATTTAACAATTCCAACATCATACTCCACCACCTGATTGATTCTACTTCCAAGGATCAATACCAATTTTCTACTTCCTTTATGAGTATTCTTGGAAATAACTTCAGTTTCTACTAGTCATTCACAATATTCTGTAGGGCACATGCATCTTGGAAGGCCTAGAGATGATTTTGTAGATCAGGATCGTATCCTCCCTCAAACCAAGGGATGTTTTTCATGTTCAACCTCTTTATTTTGTTATCCTTTACATGACTTGTTAGAATCCTCATGGCCTCTGTAATGTTTAACATGCCTTGAGTGGCAAGTAGAGGTTCATCAAGGCCATGGTGATGGTGCCTATGATGTTCTCTACTAGCCCTTATTTCCTAGTAGTGGGTCTCTCTAGATTGTGCACACCTCTAGTGGCGACTATCTTAATGGACCCTTCTATTTTTATGGTCCTATCGGTCACCTTTGTCACGGTTATTCACTATGTGGCCATGATCTAAGCTAGATGAGAAAGAAGAAGAAGATGATGATGATGAAGGGGAAGAGGAAGGAGCACTTTCTCCACACTAATTCCTATCATTCTTCCTTCGATGCTTGTGACCACGATCGTGATCATGGCCTCCTTTTTTCCCCTTATCATGACTTTCCTCTCTAGATCCATTTTTGTCATTGGATCCATTTTATCAAGAACCTGGATTATGAATTCTAGATTGCATGTTCTTGTTGAGGGCTTCCTAAAAAAAGTCAAAGAGAGGAGAATCACTAAAGAAGTGGTCACCTCAATCTATTTGGTGAAGCAGAGGTACAAAAGTGTTTGACCCCTTACCCTTCACAAGCTCGTGTTGGTGATCTAGTTGATGATCCCTTAACCTTTGTACTTCAGTGGGATGATAATCCCTTGAATCAAGATCTTGCATCTCGTACTCTCCATGAAGATGTTTAAGCCCATGTCATGTAAGAATTTGTTGGAGCATCATAGGAACAGATCAATCAGGTGGAAACACAATGTTGCCTTTCATGTTGTGCCACCATAGCATTTCATCTTGATGCAAGATGAAGATGAAGACTAGTACATACTCATTGGAATAAGAATATACCACCTGGTATTGTTGAGGCATCTAGTCTTCCTTGGGCCAAGATAGGCTCCTATGAAAAGAAGACATTTTATGTTAATGGAGTTATAGGTAGTGTGTAGTTAAGGTTTAATTTAATTATAATTATAATTTTTTTTTCATAAGATTTTGGCTCCTAGGGTTCAAACAATGAGGTTACTAAGTTTCACTCAGTTTAGATAGTGCATGTAGAACTAAAGTCCCTAGCAACGGTGCCAATGATGAGCGGCGAGGTGCCCCTACGTCCAACCATACGAATCACAAGTGTTTATGTGAAATCCAATCGAATTCCATAGACTTTAATTACCAAGTACGCTAGAGCTAAATAGTGCATGCATGTGTCTATTTTTTGTCTTCCCACTCCCACTTGCGGAATGCAATTGTATGGTTAAGTGTAACTGAGGCATAAGATTTTTATTATTTTGTGTTTTAGTGATTTACTTTCCTAGAAAAAGAATGAAAGTGAGAGTGATTAAGTGCTAAGAAAACTATGATCTAATCTAGCCTAACACAAGTAACCATTTGCACTTCCTGGACACATCCTGAACTTTGTGTAAACACTGTTGGATTGTCAAATGCTAACCATTTCTAAGCTACCAAGTATCACATGTATGTTCGAAGTGGGTCGTGCTTGTGTATTTTAATGATTTGGTTAATTAATCAAAATTAATTGTTTCCTGAATAACGTTAATGTAAACTATATGAAATCACAATATATAAATGCATAAGAAATAAAGTCTCAAGTGCTACAAGGATGAATCAAAAATTTCATCTTTATTATCAACACAATGGTATGTTCAAGTATATCAATGCTTGAATAAAGATCTGTTCATACTTAGACCTCCTCCAGTGGACCCTTGGAAAATATTCTAACTCTCAAGTGGACAAACTGCAAGTGTTTTGCTACTTGACTACCAAAAACTACTCTCAATCATGTGCCCAAGGGTTGTATTTATAGACCTGGGAGTAACCCTATGATATCCAATGTATGATATCGCATCTTGGGTCACGATATCGTGTACTCGATATCGCAGCCACTTTGATATCAGAGTGTATGAAAAACACGATTTATCAATTTTCAATGTGTAAAGGAAAATTTTTGCCATGGAAAAGTTTAGGACTTGATATAGTGAAATTATATTTTCACATGTCCCATGCCAAAATAAAGGTTGTGGATGTAATTCAAATATGACATTCGTTAGATGCAACAAGCCACTCAAGTTAGTGATCTTTTATATTTTTGTGGGTTCCATGGATTTGCATTGGGTGAGGTGGAAAAATATATATTTTAGGACATATAGTCAAATTAAAATTTTATAATTTAGTATTGTTCACCATGCACCCCTTATCTTGGAGTTTTGAAATAAAGAATTAAGCTAACACCTCATTGCTTTGAGGATGTTTTAAGTCATAAAGTTTTCCAATGTAGAAGATCTATATCAAAGCTACTAAAGGAACATGGAGAAAAAACTCATATTCATATGAACACTTATATAAGAGATTTCATTAAGGACTTCAAGTAACCTAGAAATTATGCAATGATTTTAACATTGAAATATGAAGATGCTTGAAATGTAAATGGTATGTCGATGATATAATTAATTAAGTTATTTTTTATTAGTGTAATGGAAGTTTCTAGGCTAGGTGCATTCAAGAATTCTTATTTTAAATAAGTTACTTTTTCCTTCACTCTCAAACACAAATGGAGTGAATAAGAACATAATTTTGGGTTTATATGTATCAACTTTACCTTGTTAAAATAATAAAAGAGTCAAGATGGTTATTTTGTTCATATAATTTTTGTAAAAAATTAGCATATTAACTATATGTGCTAGGGTGTATTTATAATCAATTTGATTACATATAAGGGATTTATAAGTAAGAGGTTTCTTATTAATTTTTCCCTAAGTCATTGATATATTATGTAATTCCAATGGATTTTTCTTAGCAAACCTTGTTTCTCTAGAATTCCATTATGTAAGATTCTAAATTACTTCTAACTTCTTTAATCAATGTTGATATTTATATATGCAAAAATTTCTATTAATTCTTAAAATGCAAATTTAGAGGCTCTGAGGCAAAAATCTATACATTATTTTTGAGGTAGATAACAATTTTAAATTGATTCCAATGTCTTTATCAAAATTTAAGGAAAATATTTATAGTAATTTATCTTTGAAATTGTTGAGTAATCAAGAAAGAAAAAATTGATGATGCCATTGTCTTGGTACTTCCGCATCCCATAAGAGAGAGAAAATGTTAGTGTTATGACCTTTTTGATTTCCATATATCTGTAAAATACTAGAAGGGTTTTAGGGTTTTGAGGATTTATGATTTTTATGATTTAGGGTTAAGGGGTTTTCAGGTTTTGTGTACACCATCTTATTTGAGTGGCATTGTACCTCAACACATTCCATGAACATGAATAGGATCACGATTAATTCATATCCATTGTAGCACTTTCACTTATAATAGGTTTACTTTAAATGCCATTTACTTTTGATTTACTTAGTTAATATTTACATTTTCATGCATATTAATTAATTGGTGGAATTAGCACTACTAGTTTCAAGCATAAACACATATTCTCTTGGTACATGATTTCCCTTTGCTACTGTTGTGATTTTTTTGATGTTCGGACACCATGATCCTCTCTTCTTTGTCTTCTCCTTCTTTTGTGTATTCTCAACTTCCTTCTTTTTTCAACAATGAAGAATGAAGTGAAACGATGCACTATTATAGAAATGAAAAGAAAAAAAGGTTTTTAATTACCCATGGGAATTGTAGATACTACCTAGCCTCTATTTCTTTTGGTGTTGCTTTTAATTGTGGAAAAGTCAAAGGAAATGAACGTGGGGAGAGCGATTCTTTAGGGAGTTTCTTGGTCAAATGCAGGGCCAGCCCAGGTCCTATGATTTGTCAAAGCCTATGTGCTCATGGCCAAGAATTGGTTGTTCACAATAGGGGTAGATTCTAAAAATGAGCTAATCCAATGTAGGGCCATGTTGCCTCATCATTTCATAATAGCCACTCGGAAAGATGTAGCATTTGGAATATGTGGATTTGCATGGTGTTGTAGGCATTATAGTAGCCCTAGAGAATGTGCGGGTGCTACAACATTTCACTTGCCTACATCGTGAACAACAGCCACACTGGCTACTTCATCATGAGGGCCCACGTCCAAGCATGCATCAACCATGCACCCAGAGCTTCGAACATGGTGGCTTTGATGCCTGTGTCTGACTTCCGACATGCCAATTGTTGACAATGATATTTTTATGGAGGACCACACAACCAAGCATGTGAGCATAGTGGGTGAGGAGTCAGTGGTCATGCATGAGTGCATATTCATATGTGGTGCACTGCACCTATAGCTAATCATGCACCAGGTCCACTACGATGAGGCTCACAGAGCAACCCATGTTGTTGAGGTTGAGGTTGAAGTAGTTCACGATCATGAATGAAAGTAATAGTGTCAGGTTGAACTATAGTTCACCACCAACATGACCATGTCCTTAGCTTGGATGCCTGGCTTGGCCAACAACTCCTCACAATGCTAAACATTACCAACTCTGCCTCCCGCCTTGTGGTGTTTAAACTTGGCCTCATATAGCATATACAAGCTAGCCACCTATTTCTCTAATTTTGACCATGGCCATCTAGCTATCATCATTACTAGGTTTGTGTAATAGAGATTGGCCAACTCCATACACTCTATCATTTCTTCGATCTGTAACTCCTTCAAGAAGATCTTTGCTTTTTGTAGGCATCAATCCCATCAAGGATAGGTTGCCACATCTCTCCTCCTTACTAGAGTTGCTAGAGGGATTTACGCACTCTAGCCTTTGCCATCTAGATTTCTTTTTCATTCATTTCCTTTTAAAAGCCAACCTAATCCTTGTAGTGATTTTTCACTTTCTCAAATTTGAGAGGTTTTTTCTTCCAAGAAGCGATTTCAATGGCAAAATTTTGTTGCAAGCTGCTTACCTCCTCCATTGACAAATTGTTGTCCTCTATAGCCAATTTCCTTAGTTCCGTGTTGACTTTAGCAAACTGCTCCTACTGTTGATGAATAAATTCTTGCATTTGATCTCTCTAAGCATCAACATGTCATAGGCGATGATTTTGTGCAGTCAATGCTTCATTTTCTTAACACATCTTATTCAAGTTCTTTTAGATTGAGTGTGTTTCAGCTTCTACCATGGACTATCTAAAGATGACCATTACTAGTTCCTCCTTAGCCTTTTGAAATCATTCTTTAAGCTATCTAATAACTTCATCTCTTGTCATTGCTAGGTTGAGGACTGCTTGTTCTACAAGTTAGACATGAAGTTTAGCAACCTCCACAACCAAGCATTGATTTCTCTCTTGGGTCATTTCTAGTTTTCCCTCCAAAATGATGCACCTATCCCTTGCATTTAGTAGCTCTAAATGGGTTGTAATGATCTTCTTTGAAAGATCAAAGATATTCAAAGTTGGTTGCCCGGTTCCTACCAATCATTCTAGTAGTTGTTCGTGCTAGGTTGTGTTCAATTTCCCACTGATCATTCCTATAAACATCTACACATCTTGGACTACAGATAGATGTAATACAGATTTCATGGGTGCATTCACAATTAGCTACCACTTCTACCACTATCTCCTAGCCTTGGTGTTACATCACCAGGACAATTGCCTCTTCACCTTCTTCCAACCTCACTGAGAAAGTGGTAGCATTCCCAAAGATTTTTGGGAATAGATGATGTGTTGCTAATGATATCATTACCTCTCAAGTGTTGGGATTCAATCTTGAAGGCAACTACATTCTTTGAGCAAATAAAATGGAACCACCCCACTCCATCTGGCTAACTATTTAGAGCACGTTATTAAGGTGACTCATTGTTGGCCGATACACAAATGGATCCATCCCACTCATTCTTACTTGCTACTCTTGTTGACTCAAGAGCTACTCTCATATTTTCTACAAATTTTCAAGGGTTGTGCAGGCCTCTAGTATGGTTTCCTAAGTGTCTGGTGGTGGTGGCAGGTCCTCTTCTTGAGTGGCTATTGGAATCTTATCCTTCATGATTTATGCCCATGAGGCCAAGGAAGCATGCCTGAGAGTATCATTAGAATAGCAAATAATATCTACCCTTTTGTAAAGTTTTCTAATAAGACACAAAAAAAGCAAGGTCTTCCTTCCACATTCATTCTTCATGAAATGCTTCTCAATATCCAAATAAATTAGATGTGGAAGGTGAACAAGAAATTTCCCACTTAGAGAAGCACATGCTCAAGTGAAGAAACTAGTCACCTTACTTGGCCTCATCATTGGATTGAGGTGATAGGCAAAAATACTAAAATAAATCTACTCCATCATTGTGAGTGCACCATACTCCTTATAGTTTACCGTGAAACATCACTGGGTCCACTCCCTTTCTACCTCAATATCATCTTTTGTTGATATATCTACCAACTATGTTTTGATGTCTGGTAACCCCAGTGCCTATGTGATGGCCTCTACTAAGTAGAACACTTGAATCTCCTTGATTTTTACAATGGACCTTGGCCTTCAGCTATTCCAGAAGAGATAGGCCTCTCCCATGTAGCACTCTCCACTGGACGTGATGACCGGCCACATGGGAGAGGCATGTAATTGTGTCTTGACGTCCTTTGGAGCTTTATCCAAAAATGGCCCAAAGTTTATCTTTTGAAGAACTAATCTTTGGATCTCTCAAGACTTGAAGATCTCTAGGCAAGCTTGAGTCAGAGTGACCTCAAGCCTTGGACAGGTATAGGTGCTTCTCCTCATTGAGATTGTTTTGTAGGCACTTCTTCTTCTGGAATCTATCAAAAAAATTCCACTTTAGGCTCCTCACAAAGAGGTCTTGTTGCATGGGTTGATTTTTGTTGTTCTTGGCCTTGTTCCTGCTAGCCCCTTCCACCTCTAGGTCACTTCTCTCATGGTTGTGAGAATTTTCCATCCTACAAATGTTTTTGTTTGGGTGACATCTATAATCACAATAGAACCATGGATTAGCAATCATTGTGTAACCTTAAAAAAATTAGGATACCTTGACTCTTAATGGTAGTTACACTTGGCTAAGTTTTTATTATGGCTAATTTAATTAACTCAATTGTTATTTCTATTTATGCCTTATCATTGATAAGTCATCCCAGAGATTGTTGAAAGGGTTAACTTGGAAAACATTGATGTTTATATATTATTAAGGTTACTAACCCTTGGGGGAGCTAAATTTTTTTTCAACATTTCATATGAAACCCTAAGGTTTGTGGCCCCCATGATAAACATCTTACCTCTAGTAAGTGTAGGATCAAAAAACAGAGTGATTTGAACAAACGGTTTGAAAGTTATAGACTCTAGGATGTTTTGGGCTTTAAAAAATTGCAAAAATTCCCCATATGTTATGAGAAAATTACAAAAAATTTCAAAGTGTCCAATGGTATATATAGTATTTTTGCACTGTGTTGATGAGGCCTTATTGATGCAACTGTTGACCATCATTAACTTCTATTGACTTTGATCAAACTTTCAAAATACAAGGAATTTTTCAATGAAATTGGGATCAAATGAAAGCTTATAAGACCAAGAATAGTATGAAATCATGCAAAGAGAGTGTTGAAGTTCATAAATTTGAAAAAAAAATGGAGAAAATATAATTTAGTGGATGAATGTAATGAAAGATTAAGGAGTACTGAGCGGTTTACACAATGGAAAATACAAAATATAAGATTGTAGCAATGTCATAGGTAAGGAATATTAACTAATCAAGCCAAAATCTATGCAAGTGGGTCCTCCCCATAGCAGGCTCATTCCATTTTTTCCCTTGCATAACCTCAACTAAGGAGTCCATGGGCTCCATAGTCAATTTAATGATCATGACAAGTTAAGGATCAACCCAAAAAAATCCACTTAAAAATCCTAATACGTCAAACTAAGACATAGAGCATAACATAGAACTCGACAGTGAGGTGAGTTATGGTAGCATGGATGAATGATAGAGAAGGTGAAATGGAGTTTCAAATTGAGGTCATCAAAAGTCCCTTGTGGAATTATGGTTAAAATGACTCAAGAAGTTCCATCCTCAGTCTAGACCAAAGCCATCTACTTTCAGTGAATTTGCATTGCCACTCTAAGATCAATCCACCCACTCAAGACACAAGACTATCCTTGCAAGACAACCACCATTCCATGAAGAGGAAAGAGAGATGTAGGAAGTGAGAAAGATAGGGGGCCTTATTTAGAGGGAACCTTCAAGCATAGGTCTATGGTTTTTGAGTCCCATAACCAATACTTGTAGCCCTTTTATTTTTCCAAGGGATGTGCTTTGAATTCCCATTATTTGTTTGTTTTTCTTTTGAAATGGGAACCACATCATGTGAGGACTTATTCATGTTGAAGGGGTGTGCTTTTAATTCCCATAATTTTTTTATTTTTTTTTATTTTTTTATTTTAAATAATGGGAACCACACCATGCAATGATGTTATTTGTCTTCCTATCATTGGGTGGTATGAAATAGTAAGAAGTCCATGAAAAAACACTCAAGAACTCAAGAAAGAAGAGGAATACAAAGAGTATTGAGTTCCCTTGGAAGTCACACCCTTTACAAACCTTTGAATCTTTCCTAATTCTAGAACTACCAAGGTCACCAATTGATTAAAGGTTTCTTTAATGAAAAAGGGACCTCAAATTCCTAGAATAAAGAAAATCATAGAGCTCATTAGATGGGTGAATGATGTGGTCTCACTTCTTGTTCCATGAAAAATAAACCATGCCATAGTCATCAGAAATCAGAATTCAAAAATGGAAACTAGACATCAACAATCACATATTAATCACAAACAATCATTAGTAAACAGCAACAGCAACACTGTGTCCTATGAAAAAAAAGCAAATTTATTAGCAAAAATGAAAAAATATCACACTGAATCAAAAGAAACAAAATAAACTTTAGTATATAAGAAAGTGTAAAATAATCAAGAAAGTTTAAAGTTACTAAAAATGATGTAAAATTTGAAAAATTTGAAAATAAACAATTTGTAAAATGAAAAACATGAAAAACAAAAAGGTAGATAAAACTAAGAGGTCATGGTAATGGTCAGCATGAATGGCCATCTCCCCCATGACTAAGTTGGAAGGAGGAGATCCAAAAAAATAGAACATGATTGTCCATCTGTTGAGGTGGTCATCACATTGGCCTATCTTGGTTCTAGAAACGTTTTAACTTGTTGGATGTTGATCAACTACTTTTTATTTAGGCTATCAGGTTTGTAAATTATCATGGCCCTAGAGGGAAAGGTTTGATCAATTATATAAGATACCTCTCGCAATGTTTGAAATTTTTCCTTTTGAGGTACATGTGTGGGGTTCTAGTAGAGGAGCTTATCTCCTGGTTAAAACTTTACTTTCCTAATTCTAAATTCATGGTGTTGCTTGCTGAATGCCCTATTCACCTCATTCAAAGCTAGGACCACTAAGAAATATTTTTCTAGCACATTCAAATTAATTAATATTTCTTTTTATGCTAAACTTAGGTCAAGGTTTAAATCACAGGCTCTTAAGAGTTTACAAAGGTCAAATTGAATTGGAAGCATTGGAAGTCTCTTGTACACTAACTCATAGGGATAATATCCAATAGGAAGTTTCCTAGTTGATTAGTAAGCCTATAAAGCATCATTAAGTTTTGTTCTCTAATCCTTCCTATATTTGCTAATGGTTCATGTTATATTTTTTTAATCTCCTAGTTGGTTACCTCTACTTGACTGATGCCTTGGGGATGGTAAGGTGTTCTTAATTTATGTTCTACCCCTAAGCGTTGCATTAATTTTTTAAATGAAGCACCTATGAAGTGAGTTCCATTATCAAAAATTAGTGAACATGGAACCCCAACCATATTTACAATATGTTGTTGTATAAATCTAGTGGCAATGGATGATGTGCAATCTGTAATGGTTTTCGCTTTAGCCCATTTTGTGTAACAGTAAATTACTACTATAATATACACTTTCTAGTTAGACATGGGTGTTATGGGATCCATGAAGTCAATGCCCCATATGTTGAAAGGTTCTAGTGGTTGAATCCATTGTTGAGGACCTTCCATATGAGTGGTCATCCCCCTATCATGTTGACAATGTTCACATGGTACCTTCAATGCTAGACCCATGGCACAACAACAAGTGATCACCAAGGTTGAGATGGTCATATGAGAGGTCCAATAGCAACTGGAAGGAAGTAGATGGGAATGGGAGGAGGACTGGAAGGCATAGGTAAAGGAATGCCTAACATAGAACATTTGATAATGGATGGCTGAGGTTGAGGCAATGTTGAAGCAAAACAAAAAGGCTAGTGTAATTGAGGCCACAAAAGATTTTATGGTGAAGCTCCAGTGGGAGAACCACTAAAAACTATGAATGCTAAAGGTTGAGCTTTAACACAACCTAGATAATGAGTTGCATGAACAAATGAGAGTAGAGGTAAGACTTAAGCTGAACCCATGACAACTAATTCATACATATTGAACATAATGTCAATTTATAAGATCATATCAACTAATTCATATATATATATATATCTAAGCTAGTGGAGCCATTTTACAACTTAGGAGTAGAATTGAATTATTTTTTGTAAATTTTTCCATTACCATCATCAAGGAAATTTTTAAAAAATTTATGTCGTTAAAATATTAATTCAAATATTTTAATAATATCAAAATTCGCAAACCCTTATTCACATGTGGGATCACTGTGGGCATGCAGTGGTTCAACAACCTCATTAGGTCATTGTGGGCTAGAAATGATAGAACCACATTCATCATGTTTTGGGGTCTATTGTGGCAACCAGAGTTGCTATGATGGATGGCCTTACAACATCTTAAAATCTAAAACAATAGCATGCCAAAACTATACATGTCACTCTTGGGCATGAGTTGACACATCTAGTAGTACTTAAAGCTGATGTAACCAAGTGTGCTAGTAGCATCGGTAGTGATGGTATCCTTGCATTAATTTTTGAAAGGTCACACCTAGAAAATGTGTATCATTATCAAAAATAGGTGCACGAGGCATTCCAAACCTATTTACAATTTTTTGTTAAACAAATTGTGCAGCGGTAGATGATGTACAACTAGTAATAGCGAATGCTTATGCCCACTTTGTAAAATAGTCAACAGCAACAATAATATAGGCTTTTTCATTGGACATTGGCATGATAGGCCCCATAAAATCAATACCCCATATGTTGAAGGATTGTAAAGGTTGAATCCATTATTGTGGACCCTCCATTCTAGTAGTCATTCCCCCATCGCGTTGGCAGCACTCACAAGATTGGACGAAAAGCATTCTGAAGCAATGTAGGCCAATAATATCCTACAAGAAAGATTTTAATGATTACCAATTTTCCATTCTTTAGAAATGTATACTCCATACTAGTGGGTAGTGGTTTTAACTCAAGGGGCTCTTACTTAAACTCTTCAAGAATTTCCAACTTCCACTAGTTGATATTTTCGATGTCAGGACTTCGAAGTTGGCGATGGACTTGCTCTAATGTATCTATCCTATCGATATAGGCATAAGTCAAGCTCTCATTTGGTTCCATGCATAGAGTTGAATTGCTCTCTTGGTCATCTATCAGCCACTAGGTGCCTTCCTATCTTGTGGTTGCTTCATACAAGCATCTTTTTATGTTAGTTATTTGTGCACACTAGTTGCATGCAGGCAATGTTAAATAGTGTACAAACTAGGACTTCTGCACATAGTTACACCCTGTGTCACTGTATTTGATTCATGAAACTTTCTTCTTCTTGGTCTTTCCAAACATATTTTATTTTGATATTTCTAGGGAAAGATCATGTATTCCTAGGTGCACATCAATCGTGCTTAGCCATGCTCTTCCCATTATGATTGGGAAGTCCCTTATAGTTGTTGACTTAAATCACTAGGAAATCAGCTAGATATGACCACCCACAAATAGTGATGACAATGTCCTCCACTAGTCTTAATGGGATAGTGATGGACTGGTTGGCCAACTCTAAACAAATGTTACTCTTTTTTAGTAGAGGTAGGTTCTAGGATTTGTACATTTCTTGAGAGATTAAGTTAACACTAGAACTTGAATCCAAATTTGTAAATATATAAGAGAACTTCCAAGATCAGAGAATTTCCTAGGAAGATGGCTAGCTTTGATCCAATCAGTGATGACATGAGTTAACATGACAGTGTGCATTGAGTGTAGTTTTTGATTCAAAGGAAGCTCTGAAGATTTGAATGGTGGTGAGGAATTTGGAGAATTAGCCTCTTGTGGTTGTAAGGACTTGGTTAATTTTTTGGTTTTAAAGAAATATCTTTTCTTTAATTGGTTTTCTAGACCAATAGTAGGTTGAATATTAACAAATGTTGTAGCATTACGTTGCTACAGTTGGGCAAGAAGCTTGCCCTACATATTTGGAGTAGGTGGTAATGGAGCTAAGGGTAAAAGAGGTGTAGTCGGATGAGAAGGATAGTACGTACGTGGAACATCACTCCTAGGAGAAGTAGTTCTATAGTACTTGGAAATCTAGTAATGAGGTTGAGGAGCAACGTGAATAGTAGAGTCATGTGGAGAGATCGGCTACTGAACATAATACCCATATGGGTCAGGTTAATGTTAAGGGTATTGTTGACGTGCTAGTGGAATCCCCCATGATTGTGGGTGTTTCCACTATTGATACTATTCATTTGGTTGTGGTGGGACTCCACTCGAATAATATGTCAAAGGTTGGTGGAACTGCCTTGGGTTACCTTGAAGATAAGGTAACCTTTTGGGTGCTTTCCATCTGTTTAATCATGGGTTTAGTGCATACACCCCAGATTCTTGCAGATGTGACACTATTGGGTAACATCTTTTAGGATGGTCATATTGGCATATTTCACATCTACCATCATTATCTATGTTCGAATTCACAACCTCTTTAATGATGAAAACTTTTCCCTAACACCTCGTATGTGCATACTTAGCTTCTTTCTTTTTCCTTCTCTCTCAGTCACTACTTTGTACCCTAGACTCCTGTACTATTTTTAGAACAGTTTCAAATCTATCATCTAAGGAGTTCCACATTTGGTCTACCTTTGCTGATACTTCTAATGCAAATTTTTGAATGGGAAAGGTCTTTTTATTCACCATCTCCTCAAGTGGTGACTCTTCTTCATCTTCGCACAAGCTAATTTCCTTCTTTGAGAGGGAAGGATCTCTATTGTACTCCTTCGCACTTTCTCTTTTCCTTAACTCACCTTCCTCCTTGGCAACCTGCTCCAACAATCTTTGTATTTGTTGGGCTCTAAGCTTGGATACCTTCCTTGGGCGTAAGTCCCAAGGGTTCTTCATGTTTCATACCTAGGCCCATCTACGAGATGGCATAGTTGTTCCTTTTATAAGTAACCATGGTCGGGGCAATGATGTAATAAGGTATAATATTGGCCCATGGCAGCATCCAAGGCTTCATGTCCTCCTTATTTCCATCCTTGGATTTGCTTACGCAAGTTGGACACTTAGGAGTACGTTTGATACTTATCGTTGAATAGCTCTAGCATGGTACTCTACTGATGAATGGATTCTAGTTCCAAGGACTAGTACTAACTTTTCGCTTCCTTGATTAGTGTTTGTGAAAGCAACTTTAGTTTTTGCCACTNTATATCTAACATACTTCGGAGTTCATTATGATTGTATTTTCTATGGTGTCTATGATGCCTATGTTATTCCCTACTCTCCCTTCTTTTGTGATGCATTTCTCTGGAATGCCCTTGTCCCCTTTCTCGACTATTTTTTCTATGATCTCTATTTTTCCTACCATTATCCTCATGGTCTCATCCTTTACGATTGCGTTTAGATCCTGAAGGAAAGGGGCAAGGAGATGATGAAGGTGAAGAGAAAGAAGGATTGGGACCGTGATGGCACATGTCACTTTTTCTTTGATGGTTGCAGCCTCGGTCCTGGTTATGATCAAAATGTCCATCATTTTCACATGTTCGTGTTCCTTTTTTGGATCCTTTATGTCCATTGGCATTAGAACCTAGGTTATGAATAGTTGAGTAAATATTTTGATACACAACCCCTTAACCAAAGTCAATGAGAGGAACATCGTTTTGTGGAAAACCTCCCAAGGCAGGTTCACCACCCTCATTTTCACTTAGGACATACAAGACATCCTGAGACCACTTTCCCTTCATAGATTTGTAATTTCTCTTCTGTTGTAGGTCCCTTTGGCATTCTACCTCCATGGGTCAATAATCCCTCAAATCTTGTTCATGCACAATGTTCACTAATTGTAAGTGTTGCATACCAATTCATGTGAGAGCATGAAGAAGCATGCTTAGAATTGAGTGATCAAGAGGTAACACTATGTTACCTTATAAATCACGCCAACATAGTTGTTCATCCTGGTGGAGGATAAAGGTAAATTTTGGTATATACTCATCAGGATGAGCATATACCAAGAAAAATTGTTGGGGTACTAGAGGATTATCCTATACACTCCACCTTTGATTTTTCATGGTGTTAGACCTAGGCAGTGAAGCACTCTCATAAGAAGAAGGAGACATGATTGATTATCCAGCATGCAATACTCTTTTTTGATGATTGTATGATAACTAACCATAAGGGTTCATTCCAATGATGGAAGGATTTCCTAAGTTCTAATCAGCGCAAAAACAAAAAAATCCTCGATAGTGGTGCCAATGATGAGTGACGAGGTACCTCTACACCTAACCATACAAATACAAGCGTTCATGCATGATTTAGTCAAACTTCAAGGATTAAGTGCTTATGTGCTTACACAAAACAAGGCTGGGTTATGTGATCGTTGTCTTTCCAACTTACTTGTAAGGAACAATTTTATGGTTAAGTAAACTTGATGTATATGATTTTTATGCTTTTTATGTTTTAAAAAGGGGGAAATGAAATAATTTAGTAACTAAATTGATTTAACTGATCAACTATGCTCTAACTAGTCCTAACACCAGCATCCATTCCCACTTGCCGAACACATCCTAAACTAGTGTAACACTACTAGGATTACCAAACACTAGTCATTACTAGGTTACCAAGTATTCCACGTATGTTCAAAGTGGTCATGCTAAGTGTGCTAATTCATTGATAATTAATAGCTTAATAGAAATAACATCAATTAACTATTGAAAGCATCAAATAATAGTAAATAACATGAAATGAAATAACTAAGCTATTCTGAATGTTGCAAGGTTTATCATAAAGTTTGTCTTTATTTTTGGTCACAAGGTGTGCTCAAGTACACAATGCTCAAATAAAGATCCATTCATTTTATGACTTCTAGTGTGGACACTCAAAAATAATTCTAGCTCTGGAAAGGAAAAACTACAAGAGTTCAGCTAAGGGACTAAGAAACTAATTGTGAAATCAAGTGCCCTTGTCTCTTATCTATAGGTGATGAGACAAGTTCCAACATCACATGTATGCTATCACTTTGACCTCTCCAATATTGTGTTTAAAATATTGAGGGCCTAATATCGTGGGTTCAATATCGAGGGCCTAATATCGTGGGTTCAATATCGAGGGCCCAATATCGCGGGTATGATATCGAGGGTTCGATATCAGGACTCATGACCAAGCATATGAATCACAAGCATTCATGCATTATCTGATTGAATTTCATGGATGAGAATAGGTGTGTATCTAAATCGTTATGCTTTGATCATAGTTTGCTATCTTCCCACTTGCACTAGTGGTAGCTTTGTCACGTATGGTTTAGTCTAAGGTGAGGCATATGATTGATGTTGACAAGCCCTAAGCTACTCCTAATGGTAATAAAAATATTAATCAATTAAGCTAATTGATAATGGAAAGTGAAGTCTAGAATACCCTACAGGCGATGAGTGTCCATTCCCATCTTGCCATACACATCCTGAACCCACTTATCCACTACTTGGATTACCAAGTGAATATATGTTTATGTCCAAAACTTGTTATGCTCATTCTACCAATTCATTAATATGCACAGAAATGTAAATATTAAGTAAGTATATGAAAAGTAAATCTAATCTAAGTCAAAGTTCTACAATGAATAAAAATAAATCTTGATCTTTAGTGCCATTCATGGAATGTGTCTAGGTACATTGCCACTTGAATAAGACTCTATACAACTAACTTAGATCCACTTTGTAAGCACTCACTAACTCTTCTGTAAGATTATAGAATCAAAATACAAGAGTTTAGCTACACTGTTGACTAAACTATGAAGAAATAATGTCCAAACCATGCAACCAAGCACTATATTTATAGGCTAACACACATGCCATGATATTGGATATCTGACATTGCTTCTAGGCCCCAATATCAGAGCTCTAATATCAAATACCCAATATTAGAGCCAAGTAAAAAACCATTCATCATACCCCCACAATTGAATGAAAACTTATCCTCGAGTGAACAATAGGAGGAAAGGGTCCCTTACATAATATTGGGAAGGTATGGGATTATTGACTGACATGAAAACTACTAGTTGAATCTGAGTGCCACATTATAAAATTCTATTCAAGTGGATGCATACAAAATGATATAGTGACAAAATATTGGATAGACATTGAAGATTACAAAATTTATAGAAGTCTTAAAAAATTTGCTAAATATGATTCCTCTTATTATTGCTAGCGGTGGTAGACTTCAAACCTTGATTCTTATGTTAATGCTTCTCTAGTTATGTAGAACATTCTTAAAGGGTGGACTAAAATTTCTTCTCATCATCCCATGGATCTAGCAAACATGTGAATTAGCTATTATCTTGTATGTTCTATGACTTGTCCATGGGCAATATCCTTTATTGTCCCCCTCTTGGCTTCATTTTCATGCTTGGAAAAAGACCTTCTTCCTTAGGTGCTTCTTTTGGCATCACTTGTAGTCACCAAAGGATCAACATTAGTTTTGGTAAATTTTTCCTTAATAATCAACCCTTTTTATATCCCTTAGTTTGCATTTAAACATTAGTGATGACAACATACTATGCCTAAGGCTACAAGATAACTAAAATCATCAAGTTGTTCACATTATTTTGATCAATTACTATTAGTTATCATGATGTTAGAAAAATTCCAAAGTAGACATCCCTAGCCCCCATGACTAGTAAGCATAACTCTGGAAGCACATAAGTTTTAGAACAATTGAAACCAAATGTCTAATTCAAAAGATGACCAAGAAATATTAATGGATATGGAAATAGAAAAGTAGGAAAAATTAATGAAATGAATGACAAGTAGGCCCAAAATCATGCATAAATTCAGAGAAATAGTCATTGATGTTTTAAAATATGTGAAGATTATTTCAAAGCCATGATCAACAAAAGTTAAGTAAGTGGGTCCTTCCCAAAGTAGGCTCCTACCATAATGCCCTTGCATAACCACTCTTGTAGATGTCCATGGGCACCAAAGAAGTTAAATGTAGATTATTCCTTTGTTCCAAACAACACACAACTGCAATGGTTATGATGTTGCACTATACTACACAAAATTGAAAGGCTCATAATCACATGTAGAAGAGAGGTGAATAATTAGGTAAGGGATTGCAGAGATCAAGATGTAAGGTACTTAACCATGTCCACAATAGGTTCTTGTGAAAAATATGAATTAAATGATCAACATACCCATCCTTCCAAGTTCAAACGAAGTCCATACCATGAATAGTAACCTCACATTAATGTGTTCCATCCTACCAACCACCATGAGTCCACAACCACCACAAAGAACAATCATCACTCTAAAAAGGAAAAAAAAGAAAAGAATGAAGGAAGGGCCTTAGTTAGAGGGATGTCTTCAAGCATGGGTAACATGTCTTTCTAGCCCTAACTACTGCCTATAGCCCATTATTGTGTCTAAGGGTGTGCTTTGAATTTCCATTATTATTTATTACTTTTTTTTCTTTTAATATTTTTCCATTTGTTTTTTTTTTCTATTTCTCTTTTTTTTATGTTTTGTATTTCTTTTATGGAAACCACACCATGTAATATAGACCTTCCTTTTTATTGGTCAATGGAGGAGTAATGACATGTTCCAAGAGGAGTCATAAACCACATGAAGAATGTCAAGAAGAGAACCCAGCAAGTCCCCTTGACGTCACATCCTTTTCCATTCCCACTTGTTCATTCCCTGTTTCTTCAAGGTACAATGATCATTGATGAATTTTAGTTTGAGAAAAGAAAAACCAAATTATTTCCATGAAAAAAGACCTTTTATTCAAAGAACTAGAGGGATGGATGAGGTGGTCTCATTACTTTACAAAATTACTTACCCAATCAACTTGATAGCATAGCACAAAAACCCAACATGTATCATTGACTTCTACATCATGACTGGCAATATTATTAACAAAAACATAAAATAAATTCATAAAACATAAAAATAATGACTCAAGAAATGAGAAAACTATAAAGAAAAGAAAAATATTAAGAAATGAAAACATATGAAGAATCAAAAAATTCTAGATTTAATAAGCAAATTAGTTACTTCCATGCATCTTTGAAATAGTTTTATATTCTCATTTTCAAGCCACTAGGTGTCTTCCGATTTAGTGGCTACTAGATAGACTAGCTTTTGCTCATACACTTGCTCCTGAACTTTATCATGGGTTAGTATAGAGGTGGTATTAATATTTCAAAATTTATCATTATTGGTGATGCATGGATTCTTCTATCTTCCAACTATGATAGGTTTATCATTTATGTCTTGTGTTGGAGTGGTAATGGATGTTGGCTTTTGCATGTGATTAGGAGATGGTGGTTGTGAAAAAGGAGGCATTGCACCAGATTAGAATTTTTTTGGTTTGGATGATGTTGTTGGTTCATGATTGTTTTTCTTATGCTTATAGCCTTTCCTAAAGAAGGGATGTTTTAAGTTTTTAATGGGGACCTACTGATATCAACATGTTTATGCACATATGCAACACAAGTGGCACTCGTTTCTTGATGTTATGATGTTGAACTTTCCTATGTTGTTGGAGATGACATATGATGGAGGTGAGTATTAGAATATTGAGGTTATGATGCAAGGTGAGAGGTGTGAGGTGGTGATCTCATATAAGATGTTGCAAGATGATGATATTTGGGAGAGTGGCCATAGTGATTTGAGGTAGAGAAAGTAGAACCAATTGGGGAAATAGCTTGTTAAACATAATATCTATATGGGTTCGGTTAGCAGTAAGGGTGGGGCTAGTTTGATGATGGCCTTCCCCATAACTATGGGTTTTTCTACTGTAAGTACTAGTAGTTTTGAGACTAATAAGAAGTCCCACTAGGATAGTATGGTTGGTTGTATGACTATCTAAAATTACCTTATGGAAAAGAAAATCTCTTGGGCATGTGCTTTTGTACAAAATTTGGATTTAATGGCCCTACCCAATACTCATGTAGATGCAACAAGACCAGGAAATGACCCTTCTAATGGTCATATATGCAGATGTCACATCCATTATCTTCATCTATGGTTAAGTCTATAGCCTCATTTCATTCATCTAGTTTTTCTGTTTGCTGAAAAGTGTTCATAGTTGTTTCTTGATTATGCTTCCTTCTTGTATTGCGATCACCTAGTTCATTTTGCATTGCCTTCTCCTTATTGATTTCTACACACATTTTAACTTTCTCATTCATCAATTCTAACATCTTATCCAACTTTTCTTCAAGCTCAATGAGAGAATTTTGTATTAGCAAGGTTCATTGTAAAATCATCTCATCGAGAGTTTCCTCTTTTTCCTTATCATAGATATTGATCCTTTTCTTTTGAAGAGGTGGATCCTAGTTTTTTTCCTCTACATTCTTCCATTTGCATAGCTCTCCTTCTTCTTTTACCACATGCTCAATTAACTCTTGAATCTGATGAGTTCATAGCTCATATAATTGGCCTAGGGCATACATCCCAAGGATCTCCCTTGTTTCATTACAAAGTCAATCAATGATGTGGAAGATTTCTTTTTCTCAAAGAAACCATAACATGGGCATCAATTCAATAGAGAATAATATCTATCTAAGGCCATGTCCAAGGGTTCATGTTGTTCTTGTCTCCATCCTTAGATCTATCTCCTCAAGTTGAACATCCTGGCATAGCTTTGGTATTTTTTGTTGAAAATTTTCAATAATGTAGACCACTATTGGATTGAGTTTGGCTTCAAAAATCTATACCACATTTCAACTCTATCAATTAATTTCCTAGGAAAGAGCTTAATCTTTTGCCACCCACTTTCAATGTTGTATGAGACACAGGCATCATGGAAGGCTTGTAGATGATGTTGTGGATCTTAATCGTAGCCTCCTACAAATTTAGGGATATTTTTTATATCAAACCTAGGTAAGAGACTATCCTTGTGATGCCTGCGAGGTATCTTAATCACCACCATGATCTACATCAAGCTCTTAGCGACCAACAAGGGTTCATCATTAGAAATGTTGTGATGAATATTTCTATTTCTGTTCATTTAATTATGATGATCTTGTCTATGCTAATTTTTATGTCTTTGATTTTACCCTTGGGTTTGATTTCTATTTTTTTCTTAATCCCATAGTGGGGCTTTATCTCTATATCTATGTTCATCTTTGTTAAAACTAGATGTTGAAGAGGAAAAGGAATATGATGAACTGGGATAATCACCATGGCTCCTATAGTTCTCCCTTTGGTCCTTTGATTTATCTTATCTAAGTTTAGAGAAGGTCCTAGGCCTTAAGGCCCTCCTTGTTCTATGACTTTCTCCATCTCCTCTAGGATTTTCTACATTAGTTGAATGTAGCCTTTGAGTGTAGTAAGGGTATAAATGAGCATAGGAAACCCCTATTTGAGGTTGTTCACTCCAATTTTATTTAGTATATATCCTATCATTTCTCCTATGAGTGTTCTCATCATAAAATGCTTTATTGATTTTGTGTGAAGAAGACATGGTTTTGTTTGATAATGTGTGTGACTTAAAATTTTAATGTTTTCTAAAGAAAAATTGTTAATACTTTTATAGAAATTTTTTGTGATATAACTAATAATCTAGATAACTAGCATCATCCTCAATAACAATGTCAATGATGAGCGGCAAGGTACCCCTACATCCAACCATAAAAATCACAAGCATTCATGCACTATCTAATTGAATTATATAGAAGGGATTGACTATGCATTTAAATCATTATGCTTTGATCACAGTTCACTATCTTTCCACTAAGAATAGTGGTAGCTTTGTCATGTATGATTTAGTCCAAGGAGAGACATATGATTGATGTTTACTAGCCCTAAGCTACTCCTAATGGTAATAAAGAGATTAATCAATTAAGCTAATTGATAATGGAAAGTGAATTCTAGACTAGCCTATGGGAAATGAGTGTCCATTCCTAGCTTGCCATACATGTCCTGGACCCATGTATCCACTATTAGGATTACCAAGCGAATATATGTTTATGCCCAAAACTAGTCATGCTCATTCCACCAATTCATTAATATGCATGGAAATGTAAATATTAACTAAGTACATGAAAATTAAATTTCATGGAAAGTAAATCTAATCTAAGTCAAAGTGCTATAATGAATAAGAATCAATCTTGATCTTTATTTCCATTCATGAAATATGTCCAGGTACATTACCACTCAAATAAGACTCCATACAACTAGCTTAGATACACTTTGCGAGTACTCACTGATGGTTCTGTAAGATTATAGAATCAAACTGTAAGAGTTCAACTACTCTATTAACCAAACTATGAAAAACTAATGCCCAAACCATGCACCCAAGCACTATATTTATAGGCCAACACAAATGCCATGATATCAAATATCCAACATCACTTCTAGTCCCCAATATTGGGTATCCAATATTGAAGCTCTAATATCGAATGCCTAATATTAGAGCTAGGCAAAACATGGTTCATCAATATCCAAGAAAAACTTGTATAAAAAATTCACAACCTAATGTCAGACATGTACATGGGTATGATGAATAAGATAGGATTGACGAACACATGTCCATTGGTTTCTATCCCCCATGATTGAGTTACGAGGCACCACCCTAGGATAACACTAACTAACAACATGTACTGAAGAACACTGGCATAACAATTAAAGATATGAACATGGAAAGTAATAAATCAAGAAGGCTCTAAAACTTACAACATAAACATCTAAGTAAATTGAGATGATAAAACATGCACATAAAAAAAATTAAAAGAAAATAGTCTTTGTCAAATCATTAGGCTTCTTAATTCATAAGCATACACATGGAAGACCAATTGAATATCTTATTCCATGCAACCACCACCATCTTGGGAGTTAAGCTTGAGCTTACTTTCTTACAAATATAAGTAACCAAGGATTCACAAGTGGATCCTTCCTATAGCAAGCTCCTATCGGTCTTACCCTTATGAAACCTATTGATGGGATACCTATGGATTCCCAATAACTAGTGAGACATTAGAATTAAAGATGAGTCCATTTCTTTGGATGACCAGTCTCATCCTCTACTTTTTCTAATCAATTTCCTGTCATACATAATAATGGATAAGAAATGAAATTAAATAAGTAAATAGTGCATGATGGACAAGAGTGTGTGTGTGTGTGTGTGCACAAAATCATTGGATCTCTAACCAACTATTTAATTATCTCATGAACCATGTGAGCATGTCCTACACACTATGAGAGATTCACTATTACATCCCTTCACTACTACTCATCCATCTGATAGGGATAAATCTCCAAGTCTCCCCTCTAAGTGTAAGATCATACCTACATATTCAATACCATCTAGCTTTGAAAATTCTACAATCTAATTATTGATGAATTCAAACCAAGACAACATGCTACAAGACATCCAAAATTCAAGATCCTAGTTTGGTTTTCTTCCATTTGTGCACATATGCATGGCAAGGTCCCTAAATTTTCTCTACTGTAACCCTCTTGTTGGTTCCTTTGGCCACATTAATATATCCCAATTCCAACAAGAATTACAATACCATGAATAAGTGATGATTTGGGACCAATGATTATGAATTTTGACCCCTAGAAATAAATAGATTTATGAATTAGGTAAAAGCAACCATTAACATTACCAATTTTCACTAAAAGAGACTTCTAGGTCTTCATGCTCATGAATAAGAATGAAGTAGGAGATTTTCTTGGAATATTAAATATTAGTTCAAGTGATCCACACAATGGGTTGAATATGAAAAAGGCTTGCATGGGTATTAATTCAATCGCTTACTTCAGTTTAGATGAAGCAATCATAGATTTGGTTTGGGATTGTAAAAGTAACAATTTATGTGGATAAATAGCTTAGAATTACATTGGTTCTTCCATTACTTTTTATTTTCATTAGTGTCATTCTATTACTTTATTACTTTTATTTTCATTTTAATCATTCATCAATTTTTCATTTTTATTGTTCTTTTTATGAAAAGAGGATTTTTGATGATGCATGAGGATTATAGGAATGATTGGAATTTTAGATCACTACCTAGATTCTTTGATATACATGACACAAGAAGCCATCCCCCACTATAAGGCACACATAAGTATAAGACATCACAAGCCTCTTCTCACTAGGATGACCAAATAAGCAACAAGTGAACCTTGGTCCAACCACATCAATTAGGCCTATTCAGTGGTCACAAGAATCATCGATGACACATCCTTTTCTTATTAGTAACTAAGCACACTTCTAGGATTTAGAAGATTGAATCCTAAGGTATGGACCCAAAGCTACCCATAATTCTATTAGGATTAGCTTCAACAACTCATTTTATAAGTCTTAGCTCCCTACTAAGTATGAGCCTAGTTTACTAATGATGGATAGAAGAAAAGTAGGTTGATGAATTTTCCTATATGAATACTCCATTGACTAAGGCTTTACCTTGAATCCATTTGGCACTTCTACAACATCAACATATTTTTCATTCATCCATTTATGATTGGCTTATTAGATGAGCATTCGTAAAGCATATTAATTGATTTTCCCCACATACACACATCATACTTAAGAAAAAAGGAAAAGATTATGAATGATTGATCCTCAAGCTCAAAGATATGAAGATCACTAACTAACACACTAATTTTATTAATGCACATAAATAAAATAGTAGAACAAAAAAAAATTGGACATGGTCTAGAGGATTCTCCCTTAGGACTAATCCATGTCTATCACCTAACAGACCTATAAGTATACAACACAAAATTCAACATTATGTGTTTTTAGAGGGGAAATATATTCTTTGTAATAATTTTGGTGTTTCCTATTAACCAAGAATATTTTATTTTTCTCGTTAGGATGATAGATGTATACTATGCCAAACTAGCAACTAGTGTGGATAATGTATGATCCTTTTCATTTAAATTGAAATTTATCCAAATGGACCAAGTGTAGCAGATTAAAATAGCGGATCTTATCACTAGGTTTGAAATTAAACTCTCTTACATGAACATCATGGTGAGAATATGTGTAAGAATGTTCTAATTCATTAGGCATTATGATAATTTTGTAGTTCTCATTTCTCATTGAAAAGGTTAAAATTAATTAGCCTTTCTTTTTAAGAATCTAGGGTCATATCAAAATTTATACACTATCCAAGGTTCTCATCTCAAGATCAATAATAAGTCACTAAACCTATTCACAGACCAACTTGAACAATNTATGATTAACTTCACAAGATTCCAATAAACTCTTGAAAACCTTACCAGTAAAATTTATACCACTATCGAAGATCAATATTTGAGGAATATCAAATCTATGGAGAACATTATTTTGAAGGAAGTTTGATATAGTCGTAGATGAACAATCTGTAATAATAGTAGCTTTCATTCACTTCATGAAATAGTCCACTTATATATAGTCCATCATGAAACAATCCTTATAAATATGGGATCCACTACTGTGGTTGCTCCAGACATGAGGATAGACCTCCCTCACATTGGCAATAGTTACAATAACACATGAAGTGTTATACAACATAGCACATGATGGATCAAAAATAGCTCATGAGTAGTAGCATTT
>MNCI01024501.1:7044-26003 GCA_015680685.1 Gnetum montanum | reverse complement strand
GTTGAGTTGTGCACCGATGATGCTTCGACTAGCATAGTGCATTTATTATGGTCTTTTCTTATCATCGAGCTGGGTAAGTACTATACCTAGTGTGTATTTTGAAGCATCTATCATAATTTGGAAGGGCTTAGACCAATATAGAGCTTGAAGGATTGGTGTTTCATTCAGCTTCTTCTTTAATGTCTCGAATGCCTTCTCACACTAGTTTGTCCATTAGAATAGTGCATCTTTATTAGTTCTACTAGCAACTTTATTATCTTTGAAAAATTTTCAATGAATCTTCTATAATATCTGATATGGCCAAGGAATGATGTAACATCCTTAATATTCTATGGCCTCTGGGTGATATTTTGAATGACTTTTATTTTATCCAAATCTACCTCTATTTCTTTTTGGGATACTTTATGTTCTAGAATAATACTATCTTGGATCATTAGGTTGATATTTTGCCAATTTAGCTTTAAATTAGTTTCAACACATCTTTTTAAAACCTTCTCTAGTCAATCTAATTCTTGTTTAAAGTCTAGCCCATAAGTGGAAACATCATCCATGAATACCTCTAGTTCATTACCAATCTGTTTTTGGAAAATGCTTAGTACTAGTCTTTGGAAGTAATAGGAGCATTACACAAGACAAAAGGCATCTACTTGTAGGAAAATGTCCCTCATGGACTAGTGAATGTGATCTTCTCTTAATANTTCTCTTAATCTTTTGATGTAATGGAAATCTAATTATACCTTTTATACCCATCAAGGAAACTATAGTACTAGTTTCTTGCAATGGTGTTGAAAACTTTGTTAACAAATGATAGAGGAAAGTGATCCTTGAATTCTATTGAATTCAATAACTGGACGTCAATGTAGATCCTCCACTTACCACCTTTCTTTGGGGTAATGACTAAAGGAGTAACCCATTCACTATCTGCTATTTGATAAATGAATCCTACTACATACAAGCATTTCCACACACATATCTTCTACATATTGATTACATGTTGTATTGATTTCTTATTTGATGGCCCAAATGTTTTGCATGCAATTGCACCCATTATCACTGTATGCAATATATGGAACTCAATGTCTCTATATGATTTTGGCCTCATCTTCCTTGGAAATTTTCAAGGATAAATCTCCAATTTCTAGCTTTGCATCCACAGTCCTAATCCATGATCTTCTCATGATTATAAGAAATTCCTCATTTTTCCTCACATGTATCACTAAGAAGTAAACATGGTAAGACCAACCACTTATGGTGGTAATGACATTGTCCACCTATCCAAGTTGAACCATGATTCATTGGTTTGCAATCTCTAATTGGATGTTGTTCTTCTTTATTGGAGAAAGATTCTAGACTTTGTACATATCTTGTGAAATCATGTTTACTCCTAACCAAAAATCTAGTAGAGTTTTGCATAGTTTGTATCCTTCGATTTGAAGATATACTAAGGGACTTCTTGGATCTATTCTCTTCTTGGGAAGTTCTCCTACCTTGATCTAGTGTGTGACAATTTGAGTGAGCATGCAGTGATCAAATTCAGGTCTATAGAATGTGAAAGCTTAGTATTCCCTTGAGGAGTATGTGTGAGTGGGATTAATGTGAGTGAAGTTTCCATCCTTTGAACATTTTCTATACTTGTTCTAAAAAATAAAAATTTTCTAGATCTAGGTTCATTCATTATCATATCCTCTTGTGTATTTACTACCCTGGTAGCATTCTTTTATTGTAGTTGTATTGGCAGTTCTCCTTGCATAATTAGTGGCAATACTAGTGGTAGAAAATTAGGAGGTTAAACTAATGATCTAATTGTTATTTGATGTACGTAAGGATTTGGATCAATTCTTGGAGTAGTAGACCTATAATACTTTAGTGGATAGTAGTGAGAGGAAGTATGGGCTAAATAATTTCTTGGAGAAATTAGATGTTGAATGTTAAAGTGGCTTATCATAAAAATAAATAAGAGAAGAAGAAGATCATTAATTGAATTAAGCATAATTAAAGAAGGAAAAATTGGAGAGCCTACAAAAAAACTCTAGTTGATGCAATGCCTATATTTTGCTATAAATATATGAACACCCATTGCGTATTTGACACCATTTGGTCATTAGTGTAGTCGAACCCTTGTAGTTTTATTTTGTAATCTTAGCAAGTAGTCGATGAGTGCCTGTAGTGTGGATTTGAGTTAGCTGTACGATGCCTTATTTGAGTGGCATTGCACCTAGACACATTTCATGAACATCAATAAGATCGAGCTTAAGTCATATTTTATTGCAACACTTTGACTTAGAATATATTTACTTTTAATGCAATTTACCTTTGATGTACATAGTTAATATTTACATTTCCATACATGTTAATCAATCGGTAGAATGAACATGACTAGTTTCAAGCATAAACACATACTTGCTTGGTTATCCTAGCAGTGGGTACATGAGTTTAGGACATGTATGCCAAGTTGGGAATGGACATTCATCACCCTTAGGATAGTTAGGATTTTAGTTTATTTATTAATTAATTTCTATATTATTATTCAATTAGTTTAATAATTGCACAACATCAATAATCATGTCTCACTTTAGACTAAACTATATGTGACAAAACTACCACTAGTCCAAGTGAGAAGACAATGACCTATAATCAATGCTTAACAATCTAGATACCAAACTAGTCCCATCCACGAAATTTGACCAGATTGTACGTGAATGCTTGTGATTCATATGTTTGGGCATAGGGGGTACTTGTTACTCATCATGTTTAAATAACTTTCAGTGCTATTCATAGGATTGACTTTTCTAAAAAATGAACCATGATGATACCATCTTAGCTATAGACACTCTCAGAATGCATTATAGAGGTCATATCTTGACTGTGAAACAAAATCTCATGGTGTTGCAAGTGCCCTCATTACATAAGTCCTGCATTTTTTGTATGATCTTCTTGTTCAATTTTTAGATACATACCTCCTCTGGATCTTGATATTAAGGTTGCATTTTCTTTCTAATTTGTTGATATTTTTCAACTAGGGGATGGGAAGTTCAATTTATTAAAACTTTACCGAATTATACAAAAGCTCAAAGGCTGAAGCAATTGATCTAAACTTGGTTCTACAACCTCAAGAGAACTATGTCTTGTAATAGAAGGACAAGTTCAAGGGCTATGCAAATAAATGGAGTAGAATGTTTGGGGGAGCATGACCACCTATATGGAGGCTTTTGGATAACTATGGATATGCATTTGGCCCAAAACAAAGTACAATAAAGTAGATACCTATTCAACTCTACCCAAGTCCCCATAGCTTTGTTTTTTAATATGGTTTGTTGCATGGCCTTTGTTAGCATACAGGTTTTGAAATGATCATTTCAAGCAGGTTAAGCTAAGAAGAACATTGTTGTATTATTTTCCTTAACTCTCATCAATTTGGATTTTATCCAAATAGGTTTATTTAATGCTCAAATATACATAAGGCATGCATCACTGTGATACTGCTAAGGTTTAGTTTTAGTTAAATTCATTTCCTTTTGTTTCACAACTCAACACACCTTGACACATTAAAAAAAAAATATTTTCAATAGGTCAACATCACAATTCCTCTTCATCATAAAAGATTAGGAAAACATGACATAAAAACATAACATTGATGGCAATATTGAGGATTCAAAGAAGACAGATCACACAATACATTGTTAGAAGTATCATGAGTACATAGGAGAACCCTAATTAAAGGAATCAAAACTCTCTCGCCTAAATTATCATTGTAAATATTATAGTTAATGTGGTTTGGCTGTAATTGACAATAATACTAAAAGTAAACATTCCTCACTAAGTATTAGGTATGGTTATCTTCTATTTAGCATGATTCGTGAACAAAATTCAAGAGTTAAAAGTTCAAATGCAACTTAAACTCACACCAACTTATGAATTGAGCTATGCTCTTATTAGAGAAATCCTGTCTTGTTCAAATGTACTTGCATTCCATTTTGAAATTTAATATATTACACCAAAGTATTGCATTTAATTTTATTTCAAAAGGCCATATCAATATGGTGGCTTGCATTGTACTCATGAATGGTGAGAAAAACATAAAAAATGCTGCCCTATCAGGTGTAGGGTACGAAATGTAATGATTATTATTACACATGAAATATGTAGACATGGTTATACAAGCTTTAAGTATCAATGATGCATTAAATTTATGGAAAAAATACACATCCTGGAAAACAAGCAATTTGAATTTGAAGCAGAAACTGATATTTTAGCTTGCGTCTTATTAAAATAAGAATGAAAGGCTTAGAATTTGATGAACAAAGAACAAGCTCAATCTTGAGAATGAAACTAGTAAAAGACTGACAATTCAATGCTTCGGAATAAGCACAATCTTGAGAATGAACTAACTTTGATGAATAAAACTGACATTCAAGTTACTTTGAGGAAAATTTTCAAATGAACACATTCTCATGATAAGGCGCTTGATAATTCTGCCAAAACTAATGTTCTTGCACATTTTATCCATCTCATCTGTAATCCCCATTATTTTTTTTCTTCCTTGAAAACCAAGTGCTTGCAGAAGCTTCAAAAATCCTTTGTAAATTAAAACCCTGGGGAACAACAGAAGAGGCTTATATAGAAGCAGGAGAAGAGGTTTAGTTCTATTCTATTCTGTTGTCTTGAAAACCCTGTGTCTGTGTCTCTATGTCTGTGCGGGTGCTTCAAAGATGGTGTCTGAATTCAAACGTGATTGACTGCAATAAACAAAGAAAGAGACTGCGCTACTCCATGCATGCGTTACGTAATAGAACGATGCTTGAAGTAATCCACTTGTCAATCAAACGAACACAAGTAATAGCAATTGTAGCATTTTTTTGTATGGATATGTGAAGGAAAGAAGCCTACGTTAACCATATGTGCAAACTCCACAACCAATAGGACTGGATCAAGCCTTCTAGATGATCCAAGATCTTACAAACGAGTTGAAGAGGCTTAAAGCCTCTATCTCACAAACTGTCAAGATTATGGACTTCTACCAAGATGATCTCATAAGTCCTATAGTTTCATCCTTGACACTTCCTCTTGGGGTCCATATTTCCTAATTTAGAAAACATAATGAAGAGGTCATCCTAATGCTCATGTTATTTCATTTTGATCCAAATGTTTACTCTTGCAGTCATGGCCTCATACCATCATGAGGATTTTCCTTGTCTTTGATTGGGAAAACACTTGATTGCCATTTTGCATTACCTAGAGGATCCATATCCTCTTTGGAAGACTTGGTTGCCTAGTTTGTCAACCCTTTTTTAGTATAACTTGAAGCCTGATGCAACAATTGATTAACTCATGAAGGTCAAGCAGGGACCCCTAGAACCCATACAAAAGTTCATCTAGAGATATGGACTACTCAATGAAATACCAAAGCTCATATTTTAGCTATATTTAAGAGAGCAGTTAATGACTTCATCAAGTCTAAATTATACTACATTGACCTATGGTCCCTCAGCTAGGCATTCTCTCAAACTAAAAATATAGAGGATGTTGCAGAGGCTAGTCATGATCTAGCTTATATAGCATATAAAAACCAACATACTCAAAGAGATAAAGGAAAGAGCAAACAAAACAACATGATTGTAGCAATTGTGACAAAAGAAACAAAAACTACAAACTAGGGGTCAAAGGAAAATCCACCCAAGGCCCCTACTGATGACTGTAGTAACTAACCATCAACCTCTAGGGCCACTACATTGACAACAACCAAACCTAACTTTGAAGGAAAAGATAGCTCCAAATACACTACCTTACCTATGAAACCATTAGAGTTGTTAGACCAACTATTAAAAAGTGAGTGCATGCAACACAAACAAATGATCAAAGCCACTCAAAACAAACACAAGCAATTATGTGAAATAGGAAAAGATCCCACTTGGGAAATGAAGAATGATCCTCAGTTGCCTAGATACTTCAAGCTAGACTTCTTCTATCATTATCATCAACTACTTGATCATAACACGAACTTTTTCCTTGCATTGAAGGATGACATACAAAAGATGATAGATAGGAGGGAGCTAGTCTTAGATGCTTCCAACCTATTTCAACTACAAAACCAGTCAATGAAGGTTTATAAGGACTTATTTAATGCTAATGATAACCCCTATGTTATTTCAACATTCAACATTGATGACAATCAAAGACCTATAAGAGAACCATTCGTGATTCAAGTACACATCCTTATGAAAGGGCTTCTTTAGCTTTTCACAACTTAAGAACTCATTTTGTCATAAGAGTACCATCATGAGTACCTTTGAGGGAACCTTTTGTCATCAAGGTCCTCCAACCCATTACAACCCAAATAGCCATAGTCCAACCAATGGAATAATGACCTCCTATGATGGCTAATGCTACTTCCTCTTCCTTACAACTAATGGCTAACAACCAAAAACCTTCAACCAAAAAAAGGAAGAAGCATAAGCAAAAGCCTAACAACAAGGGCAACAAGCAGATGGAGGCATGAAAGGAAGTGGTCCCACCAAAGTCCACTCTCATTTTGGCTATACCCATGACCTCCTTTGCCCCAACCTCTTCAACTAGTAAGCCATTTGATGAATCATGGTTTGTCAGGTGTTGATATCGGACCCTTGATATCGAACCCCTGATATTGGACCCTTGATATCAAACCCCTGATATTGGACCCTTGATGTCAAACCCCCCAATATTGAACCCTCGATATTGGGTATGCGATATCATGGCTTGGATAATGATATCGAATACATGATATTGTGATTCCTGTGTGAGCCTATAAATACCACATTTAGGCACATAGGAAGGTGTTGGAGTCAATAAGTCATAGGAGTAGAAATTTTTTATTCATTTTTAGATCCTCTCAACTCTTTCCCTAGTGCATGCCCACAGTGTGATGATTGTAATTGTACAAAACCTTTATTCGAGTGTGATATACTTGGACATGCACATGACCAACAATAAAGATCAAGATTACTTCATCATTACAACATTCACTTAGTTTAATTGCTTAATTGTTATTATTATTTATTACTTTCTTAATTAATATTTATTTACCTTCCTTCACTATCCTTGTTATTAAACACAGAATGAGTATGAATTAATCATGAGCATTTAAGTGTGACTACTTGGTAACCCAGTAGTGTATTTAGGAGCGCTTAAGTAATACACGCTTGGTAATCCTAGAAGTAGTACACGAGGTTCAAGATGTGTATAGATGATTAAGGACAGATGCTTATTGCACTTCAGCTAGCTTAGATTCTCTTCTCTCATTCCCTCTTAGCTTAAAACAAAGTTATTTTCCATTGCCTCTGGGAGTAGCACTAGTTTAGGACCACATCATACACCTCACTCTAGACTAAACCATATGTAATAAAGAAAATACTAGTCCAGGTGGGAAGACAGTAAACTACAATCAATGTGTAACAATCTAGTTACCACAACTAGCCCATCTACAGAGTTCAATCAGATCATGCATGAACGCTCATATTCATATGGTTGAGTGTAGGGATACCTAGCCACTCATCATTGGCACTATTCCTAGGGACGGTGCTAGTTATTTAGATTATTTATATCATACAAGATCACTGTAACAAAGTATTCATGATATATCTCTTAGAAAAGAACTTGATTTCAATTAAGTCACACACAAATTCACAACTATGTATTTCTTACAAGACTATGATAATGCAACAACTAGTAAGGAAATTCATTGGAGAACTAACGAATTATATGATGATGAAGACAAAGTTTGGATTACTCAATCTGATGTAGGGGACTACTATTTATATAAACAAAGACAACATCATCCAAACTCACAAATTCATAACCCACCTAGTGACAATGAACCCTTGTTGGCCACTAAGAGCCTAATGCATGTACCAGAGGCTGTTTGAATATTCCGTAGGCATCATAAGAAAAGTCGTCTACCCAAGCTTGATTCAAACAACTTTTCCAAGTTTTTAGGAGGCTATGATTTAGATCCGCAACATCATTTACAAGTCTTCCATGATGCTTGTGTATGGAACAATATTGATAATTCATGGAAAAAACTTAAGCTCTTTCCTCTGATGCTTGTTGGCCAAGCAAAAGTATGGCATAGGTCCTTAAGACCAAAATCAATTCAACGTTGGCCAACAATGGTAGAACTCTTCAATGAAAAATATGAAACTTATGCAAGAGCGTCAACCTTGAGGAGACAAATCCAAGAGTGGAAACAAGGGCAACATGAACCCTTGGACATGGCCTTAGAAAGATACTATTTGTTGTTAAACAATTTTCCAAGCCATGGATTCTCTGAGAAAAGGCTAATGTACCATATCATGGATGGGCTCCATAATGAAACAAGGGAGACCCTAGGGATGTATGCTTGAGGTCAAGTATATGATCTACGAACCCACCAACTCCAAGAGCTTATTAAGCAGGTAGCAAAAGAAGAAGGAGAAATGGCTAAATGGGAGAATGTTAAAAGCTTTCAACAAGAACATAATCTTGAATTAGCAAAGGCCCATGATCATGAAGAGGAGAAATCAACTCACCTTAAGGAGGTGGAATCATCTTTGCCAATAGTACAATCACTAGATGAAATTGAGGCAAAGATCAATAAGATGATGGAATGGATACATGAAAAATGTGGAGAATATGCCAACAATATTAGAGGTAGGACCATGAAGAACCAAGAAATAGGATAGGACACCACGCAATGATCAAAATGAAGGATTGAAGACAATGAGAATCAGAGCTAAACTGCTGATCATACATATCAATGTAACATTTTTCTATACGATCACCCCAAATGTCAATGCTCAATCTTGTTACATTTACATGAGCATTGGGAAGGAGTGTTACATCTGGACTTCGTACAAAAATACCATATTCAACCACAGTGGCAAAACCCCAATCGTATGTCAACCATCGCTAAACCATACCCTTCGTATGTCCCATCGCTAAATACTTATCATATTCAACACCCTATTTCCCCATCTGAGTCAACATCCTCTGTCTCACCACATTGTTATCATTCTTCTAAGCGCTATCAACCCATGTCCTCTCCAACAAAATCACCCCCTCATGTGCCTTACACTCCTCAATTTCAATATTCTCATCCTTCACTTCCTTCTACATTACCACCAGTAGTACCAGCAAGTTTTGCACCACAGCATTGACCCATGAACATTACTTGTGCTACTACTATTAATTGTAGTGGGAATCCTCCACAATGTCAAAAGCATCCTTTCTTTAGGCACAACCAAAGAAAGAGACAACATGATTCCTAAACCACGCAATGATCAAAATGAAGGATTGAAGACAATGAGAATCAGAGCTAAATTGCTAATCATACATATCAATGTAACATTTTCCTATACGATCACCCCAAGGGTCAATGCTCAATCTTGTTACATTTACATGAGCATTGGGAAGGAGTGTTACATCTAGACTTCGTACAAAAATACCATATTTAACCACAGTGGCAAAAACCCCAATCGTGGGGGAGGCTGCTACCAAATCAACCATACCCTTCATATGTCCCATCGCTAAACACTTATCATATTCAACACCCTATTTCCCCATTTGAGTCAACATCCTCTATCTCACCACATTGTTATCATTCTTCTAAGTACTATCAACCCATGTCCTCTCCAACAAAATCGCCCCCTCATGTGCCTTACACTCCTCCTCAATTTCAATATTCTCAACCTTCACTTCCTTCTACATTACCACTAGTAGTACCAGCAAGTTTTGCACCATAGCATTGACCCATGAACATTACTTGTGCTACTACTATCAATTGCAGTGGGAATCCTCCACAACGTCAAAAGCATCCTTTCTTTAGGCACAACCAAAGAAAGAGACAACATGATTCCGAAACCACTACACCCTCCAACCAAGTCTAATTTCAATGCTATGATGCATCTACCTCCTCAAACACAATGCCTCCTATTACCTTATCAAGGCCACCAATCAACACTCCAACAACCATGTGGCTTAATGAATATAACCATGTAGGTAGACATACCAATCCTTGCATACTAACTTACGGTCACAAGTGTTGTACTAGGTCAACTTCTTATCACATGACTACATCTCATAATTTTCCCCACTATGCCTACTTTAATCAAGTGTGTGAACCCCAAATTGGGTACAGTCCAACCACCACATCAAAGGACACCCAGTGGTTTGGATATGACAAGACTCCAATGTCTCCAAAATGCTTGGATCCAAATTTTTCATTTATTAATTCTAGCCATACTCAAGGGTTTAGTCATGGGGGATATCCTCCATTCTAATAAGCAAAATTAATAAATATTTTTCATTTTCTTCAATTTTACAATTTTTTGTTTTTCAGTTTTTCATCTTTCAATTTGTTGTTTTATCTTTTTAAGGGTAATCTCATTGGCAAGTAAAATACTCATGTGACTTTTTAGTTGAGGTGTTGTTCTATGTTATCAAGTCTCAGGTGACTAATTATTTGGATAGCGAGCCCACAACATTCACCCACCCATTCTATTAATAAGAGGTTCTACTCTGGGTATGATGATATTCTTGACATCATTAAAAATTAAAGTAATTTTGTGCCCATTATTCCTAGAGCGAAGAATGATGGACTAAGAAGGAATGACTAGGGTGTGACATCAAGGGGACTTGTGGATTTTCTTTGGTAACATTTGTAGGAGTTATTATGCAACCTAGTTGTACTAAGATCCTTGTAGATCTAACGAAAAATAAGAGCAAGAGTAATAAAGGTACTTAATAAAAAAACCCAATGCTATTCTAGGGGGGTCCCACTGGAAAGACATGCACTCATGCCTAAAGGTAGGCAGCTTCTCTGGAATAAGCATTCAAAAAAAAAGAAAAAAAAAGGAAAGAAGAAGAGTGTGCCAAAGTGGCCAGATAAAAAGGAAGAGAAAAGATCAAGATATAAGTGCTACAAAGACATTCCAGATCACTCCTCCCTTGAATGAAACACCAAGTGATCATACGCCTTGTTGTCATGATGCTCTTATGGTTGTCCATCATTGGATGAAATAATGCGATGTCACTGATCACAGGAATGGACTTAGTCTTGATTTTGGAGTGATGGGCTAATGACACATTAATCATTTCCTACACTTAGGATTCATTACGCCTTGGATTAGGTACCTCATGCCCTAACCTTTGCAATCCCTTCTACAATTCACCTCATCTTGTTGTTCATGTACTTGTTACTCGTGTCTTGTGTAGCATTGAATTCATACCTCTTCATGGTGGTATCTACATGTGTATGTTTTGTGGAGTTGGTGTGGATTACATTTAACCCTTTTAGTGCCTATGGACATTTTTGGATATTGTTACATAAGGGCATCATAGGTAGGAACCTTCTTTGGGGAGGACCCACTTGCGTAACTTTTGTAATTTGCACTTTTTGAACATCACCACATCATTTTATACCCTCTGAGTACTTCATTGCCAAATCTATTCTTTCCTTTGTCATCATTTTATCAAACGTTCTTCAAAACCATTACATGTCCTTTTATGTGTCACCTAAACAAATTAGGTCCAACATTAAACTTTTAGGGCAACTTCCTTGAAAAAAATTTTAACTCTAAAATCACACTAAGCAAATAATTCAACATTTATTAAAGGCAATGAGTAAGGTATGAGATAATTGAACTTCTTTTAATAACCTTACTAATAATTGATCTTTGGGTGATTCTAGATGGCCCCTAAAAGAAGATAACAAGGAGGACCTTCTCAAGGATTAGCTAACACCCAAGGGGAGGTAGAGGTAAAGGACCTCATGCAAAATATGTAGAGCACGAGGCACAATCATTTAACATCCATCAAGGAACTCCTATCACTACACAATCTAGCCAAGAAAAAGGTGGAGATGTTAGGGTCCAAGCCTATGAAGACGAACGATGACTATTTGTGGCATGACATTTCAAGGCTAATCAAGTGTTCCTGTAGCTACAGTGTCCATGGGAAGTGCCGACTCCATCAAACATTAGAACATTAGCATGGATGACTCATAATCCTCGAATAAAACAGGAGAAACATTAGGCGCTTCTTCAATAGTATCAATCTCAGAAGCCTGGAGCACAGGACAAAGGAGAGGCACCCATGGAGGAGCCACCACCATCAGGAACCCCATGAGTTCCATAAGTTTTGTATTTTGTGTTTGTGTCCAAATTTTGTGTAATCCCATATTGTGGCATGAAACAATCCATGGTCATTCAATAATCTCATACCTATCCCTTTTTTTTAATTGAATGAACTTATTCCTCACTTTCTTTGACTCAAGGATGAGTTGTTATTTAGTTGTGGGGATATGATGAATCATGGTTTTTCAGGTGCTGATATTGGACCCCTAATATTAGACCCTTGATATTGAACCTCTGGTATTGGACCATTGATATCAAACCATTGATATTAGACCCCTGATATCAGACCCTTGATATCAAGTACATGATATCGAATCCTGGATAATGATATTGAATACACGATATCGTGGTTCCTATGTAAGCCTATAAATACCACATTTAGGCACACAAGAAGGTGTTGGAGTTAGTAAGTCATAGGAGTAGAGTATTTTTGTTCATTTTTAGTTCCTCTCAACTCTTTCCCTAGTGCATGCCTACAGTGTGATGATTGTAATTGTACAGAACCTTTATTCGAGTGTAACGTACTTGGACATGCACATGACCGGTAATAAAGATCAAGATTACTTCATCATTACAGCATTCATTTAGTTTAATTGCCTAATTGTTATTGTTACTTATTTCTTTCTTAATTAATATTTCTTTACATTCCTTCACTATCACTGTTATTAAACATGGAATGAGTATGACTTAATCACAAGCATTTAAGTATGACTACTTGGTAACCCAGTAGTGTATCTAGGTATGCTCAAGTAATACACGCTTGGTAATCCCAGAAGTAGTACATGAGGTCCAAGATGTGTATGGATGATTAAGGATGGATGCTCATCACACCTAGGCTAGCTTAAATTCTCTTCTCTCATTATCTCTTAGCTTAAAACAAAGTTATTTTCCATTGCCTCTAGGAGTAGCACTAGTTTAGGATCACATCATACACCTCACTCTAGACTAAACAATACGTGATAAAGCAAATACTAGTCTAGTTGGGAAGATAGTGAACTACGATCAACGTGTAACTATCTAGATACCACAACTAGCCTGTTTGTAGAGTTCGATCGGATCATGTGTGAACACTCGTATTTGTATGGTTGAGTGTAGGGGTACCTAGCCACTCATCACCATAGGAGGACCAAAAATCCCATAACCAAAACAACAAGGAAGAGCCACAATAGCCACAACCTAGGGTTGAATTTTGCATTTTGGGATGCCTGGAGGAAGTAAAGCACAACCAGAGCCACAAACCCATGGCCAATGATAAAAACTTCCTCAATGAAATGGACCAATTCAAGCAACCCCTCAAGAAAAAAATCATAACTTTAAGCTTATATGACATGATCATGACTTCTACCACACATCATGAGGTGCTAGTCAAAATGTTGACCTTCATCCTTATTAGCAGGGACATCCTCACTAATAAGGAATCCATCTATGTAGTGATGACTCCTTCCTCACTAGGGGAGGAGAAGTTAATATCCTTAACATTTTTTGATAGAAAAATTAAGGGTAATCTCCAAAATGACGAAGTAACTACAACTTCTTTATTCATAATCATAAGCATAGGATAATTTAAAATACATTAGGTGCATGTTAATGATGGATCCACAACCAATGTCATCCCATGCACCATCATTGAACGCTTGGGCCTCACTAAGTAAATAGAACCTACAACCACTACAGCTCTTAAGTCCTTCAATGAATTAAGAGTTACTGTCAAGGTGTCTATCTCTTTGGATTTTGTAGCTGGGGAGCAATTCCCCACAACTGTGTATTTCTTGGTGATGGAGGAGATACTAGGATTCAACCTGATCCTAGGAAGACCTTGGTTGGCTCAATTACGAGCTATGTCCTCTCCCATCCATCAAGAAATTCACCTTCCTTATGAGGAAGGTGAAATCATCATTCATGATGATAATGTGGTTTCCCTGGCTATCAACAATGTAGACATAGAGTAGGGATCTAAAGTGGAGCTTCAAGAAGAAGCTCCCAACCATGAAGAGCAACAACCCAAGAAAGCCAAAGATGATAGCAATAAGCAACATGATACATTATGGGATGAACTCCCTTTTAACATCATAAGAGAAGGGGATGGAAAATATAAGCTTATGCAGAGTAGGCCTTACTCACTCCCTAATCTTGCAAAGATTAGCAAGAATATGCACAATTGAAGTTTACCTTAACCTTCCCAAGCCCCTATGACCAGATGCACCGATAGCCATGTAGCCTTACTTTTCCTTTGCAGTTTATTATATCTTTTTATGCATTTGTTGTTTTACTCTTTATGCATGTAGCCTAAGTTCATTTGCATTTTACCTATTTGTTACAACCTTTCTTTATTTTTACTTATGTTATAAACATCAAAAAAGCCTTATAAATATGCATAATTTTATAGCTTGTCCACTAAGACGTTAAACTAGCATTCTAGTCTGCTAAGATCTTAAATTGGCATCATGGCCTGCCATGGCCTTAAACTAGCAATGATAATCATACAACACCATCCACTAAGATGTTAAACTGGCATTCTAATCTACTAAGACCTTAAACTAGAATCATGGCTTGCCATGACTTTAAACTGAGAAAGATAATCATACAACACAGTCCACTAAGATTTTAAACTAGTAGTATGACCTACCATGGCCTTAAATTGGTAACATATCCACAATCACACAACATGGCCTAAAACTAGTGAACATCTTTCTTATTATACTTGCTTTTTAAACCTATTATCGCATCGATTAGCCATTTGATTCTATAATTGAAAAGTTAGCATAGCCATTCTCAACTTTTACAACATGATAAATAGCCAAAAATGAAACCAAATATTTAAATTTAAACTTAAAATATCCATAACATACATAGCCATGACCACAATGTGTGGCAAGAATGTTAAAGAATAACAACCATCTATAACATAGTCTTGGCTAAATTATAGCCATCAAAATGAAAATAAAAACAAATAGCCAACAAGTTAAACAAATGAAGGCTACTATGTGGCATTTAGAGGAGGAAGTGGTGGGTCATTTCCCCCCTTACCATTGGGACTACCAATGTCTCCCGAGGTCTAAAATGCAACAACATATAGCTAGTTAGTAACCCATAGCCAAAATCAAAACCATAATATAGAAACTAAAACATAAAATATATCTAACCTATGGGGATTTTGGCTCCATACTCTTTGGGATGCCCAATGTATCATAGGATGCCAACTAGCTCCACTATGATGAGGACAAGCCTAAGAAAAGACCTTGCACAAAGCAAGCAAAAACATTATGACCAATTAGAATTTCTTAACAAGTTTGGAAGAAACATCCTAGTCGAAGGTGGAATTAACCTTTGTAAAAAGCTTGATCTAAATTAGCTTAAGAAATTCCATTTAAAAAAAAAGAGAGCATTACTACAACCTTGCATAGCAAAAACATTATGACCAATTGGAATTACTTTGCAAATTTTGAAAAAACATCAAGCTGGATCTGAAAATTTCCTTTGTAAAAAGCTCTAAGGTGTTTTCTAAATTAGTCTAAGAAATTCCACAAGAAAACATTATTACAACCTTCTGTAGCCTTACATTAAGGAAATACTTAGCAAATTTAGACAAAATGTCTAGTTTGAGGTGAAATTAACCTTTGTAAAAAGCTCTAAGATGTTTTTTTTCCTAAATTAGCTTAAGAAATTCGATAAAAACATTGTTACCATATTTTATAGCCTTTATAGCCAAAATTTCATAGCCCAAAACTAGTTCTTAGTCTAAATTATGCATAAATTTAGAAAAAAACATGCAAGTTATGCATAAATTTAGAAAAAGCAAGCACAAGTGTGGAAAAAATATCTAAATTATGCAAAGCATGCATAAATTTGGAAAAAAACATCTAAACTATGCACAAATTCAGAAAAAGCATCATAAACTTAGAAAAAACCATGTAGCCATAGTAAAAGCTTGTTAAAAATAGAAAAAGCTTTTACTCTTCTTAAAAAAGAAAAATTAAGAATTAGCTTTACATGTTGACAAAAAATAAACGTAAGTTATACATCTCAACCATTTCTATTTTCAAATAGGTAATGTACTACAACCATGATTTTGCCTTGTTTGACTTGTTCACAGAGCCATAGCCAAAAAAATTCATTAAAATTTCGTTTATGCTCCAATTTTAGTGATTACACCAGGAAAAGAATCTTGAAATTATGAGACTTACAACCATGACCATTAGAATTGCAAAAGTATAGCCATATATCCATAAAACATGAAAAAATTTAGCCAAAATCGTAGTCATCAACATTTATCCCTTTTTGTGTAGGGATGGTAAGAAATTCACCAGAGTTTTGTTTGAGCTCCAAATGGAGTGATTCCACCATTGTTTGAAAGCTTAAATTGATTCCTACACAACCATGGTTAGAAAAAATTCAACATAGTTTCCTTTTATGCAGAAAAAATTCTTCAATTTAAATAATAATCCAAAAATGGCACATCCATCCTTATTACACTTGCTTATTTAAAAATTTGTAGAAAATTTGTTTTAAGTCCAATCGAAGTGATTTCACCTCCTTTGAAAAAGATGAATCCAAAGTGTACTTAGCCATAATTTGAAAATAGCCAAAATATTTGTCATTTCCTTAGAAAAAATTCACAAAGTTACATGAAATTACAAAAGTAGCACAAATAACCTAATTGTGCAATGTTAGGAAAACAACCATAACTTTATCATTATGAGACCAAATTAAACAAGACAACATCCATTGGAAATCCTAAATGAAGGGCTCCAAACCCATACCTACAATTTCACAAATGTGTAGCCGTTATTCCAAGAAGAAATATATAGCTTTGTTTGCTTTCTCATGTAAAAACTTGAATAACATCAAAACCTAGATTTCATATAGCAATGGAAATAGTCGAAATAGTCAAAACCATTGAAACCCATTAAAATCTACATTAAAATAATGGGTTAGGATTTTTTGAAAATTTAATTTTAACAAATCCTAATGCCTACATCTGAAAAAATGGCCACACCCAAAAATTTTGAAGAAAAAAAGCATGAAACAACAAGCCCTATTTTCAAAATTGAATCTAAAAAAGCTAAAACAACAAAATGACTATAGATCTACATGGAAGTAGATAAAATAGAAGGTGGGATTTCATAAAAATTCCATTTTTATCCCTCAATTTTTGTATATCTAGAACAATAGCTTTAACACATAAGAAGCAAAAAATTAGAAAAACCGTAGAAAACAAAGGCAAAAATAGGTAAAACTGCCTAACTTGGAGCAACAACAAAAGAAGCCTAGATGGAGATGGGCCTAGGTACTTCTTCTAGTTCTTGGGTTTTTTCATCCACCTTTTAGATCATAGGGTTCCTACTCCTTCCTCCATGTTGATTTAGGATCATGGTAGGCTCAACATTGAGTGTAGTTGGAAAAGGAGAAGGATGAAGGTTCTACATTGAGTATTGGAAGAATGGAAGGTTTCCATACTAAAGTAAAATCACTTTTGCCACAAAAAACTCTCCTAGAGCTCTCCTTTAATGCAATTTTGTTGTAGAATGATAGTTATGCTTAAAACTTGCAAAATCTAAACATATAAAATTCATCTAAAATCTAAATGCACACCTTATAAACCCTAGCTACTAATTCAATGCACCATAACTCCAAGTGCACTGAAGTGCAAGTGGGGGGAGTCTAGTTCACATTTATTTTGGATGGGAAACATCTTCACTTTTAAAAATTTTAAATTTTTGGATTGTGGGCTCTACCCTGCACCAATGCTAAGCTTTTTACTAATTTGATACTTAAAAACCTTATGGCAACCTTAACACCCATGCACCCATGCTCAGGACACCATGTCTAGCATGGAAACATGCCTCCCATTTTACAACATCATTAAAATACAACTATTTTTCTATTTTTAATAACCCAAATCTGCCTTTTTCAACCTTGGGTTTCCAAAAGTGGATGAGACATGAAAAAAGCTAGATACCATGCATTTTCATGCTAGGGGAATAGTGCCTAGCATGGAAGAAGAAGGGTAACATCCACTCTTACCCCTAGCACCTATCTAGCCCAAGTTTGACCCCCCAAGATGAGCCCACGTGACCCAAAACCCCTCCAAGCATCCCCAACAAACTCAAAACCCCACCAAACCTAGTCGAAACTAGCCAAAACTAGTTAAAAACTAGGATTTGATATCTTCCACATTAGGGAAGGCTTCTTCCATGTTGAGCCTCTCACCTGAACTATGGATAGATGATGGGAAGTAAAATTGACTTAAATCAACTACCTAATGACTATTTCTTGATGTTTGGTGATCCCTAGACCCTATTGGAATCCTCTTGAGCTTCAAAAAGCCCTCAAAAGAGGTCAAATATGGTACAAAACTACCATCCCTTTCTCATCCGTGATAGCCCACCATGCCAAATATGGTAAGACTACATGAGACATTTAGAAATCTCCAAATTGATGAATCTTGACACCCAACATTGACTATTGACTCTAACAACCCCAAAGGTTGACATGCATGGTCAATTGATTGTTGATTTGGCCTATATTTGACTTTCTTGATTGAGGGAGACCTCTTTCATGCTGAGGATCTCACCCTTAGTGTGGATGGAAGGGGAAAAGCATGAAAAGACCCTCACAACCTTCAAAATGACTAGATCTTGACCTTAGGCACTGATGGCCAACACTAGCAAGCCTGTGGACACTCATGCATAGCTAGATTGAACATAAAGAGCTAAAAAGGCCTTCTACCTAATTTTTGATGTTAATAATGGAAGCCTCAATGTGCAAAAGGGGGGGGGGGGGGGGTGTGGGGGGGATGAGCCCAAAAATTACCTA
>MNCI01024500.1:184234-242777 GCA_015680685.1 Gnetum montanum | reverse complement strand
CACTTGGTAATCCCAGTAGTAGTACACGAGGTCCAAGATTTGTATGGATGATTAAGGATAGATGCTCATCGGACTTAGGCTAGCTTAGATTCTCTTTTCCATTTCCCACTTAGCTTAAAACAAAGTTATTTTCCATTGTCCCTAGGAGTAGCATAGTGATAGGAAACACATCATACACCTCACTCTAGACTAAACCATATGTGACAAAGCAAATAATACTCTAGGTGGAAAGACAACAAACTGTGATCAACGAGTAACTATTTAGATACCACAATTGGCCCATCTGTGGAGTTCAAGAAGATCGTGCGTGAACACTCATATTCATATGGTTGAGTGTAGGGGTACCTCATCACTCATCATTGGCATCGTTGCCAGGGACAGTGCTAGTTATCTAGATTAGTTATATCATACAATAGGTTATTAACAATATATCTTTCAAGCAAAGAAATTAAATTTAGTTAATTCACACATAATTCACAACAATGTCTCTTTCACAAGACAACAATAACGCAACATCTAGCAAGGCAATTCATTGGAGAACCAATGAAGGAGTTTGGAGTACTCAATCTTATGTAGGATTTTCATATGTTCATAAACACCCTGACGATACTCAAGGACTTTTGTCATCCAACTCAAACACCTCTAGTGAAGATGGGACATCCCCAAGAATGGATGACTATTCGTCAAGGGGTTGGCGTAGAAATAAAATTATGTAGAAGAGAAGAGATAGCTCACTACATCAACCACATAATCCACAAGGCTCCTACCACATCATGTCAGGAGATGAAGATAAGTTGTCTATCAAATTTTAGGAGGAAGTACCATCACTACCTAAGGTGACTTTGGGAGTAATAGCAATAGCAAGCATCAAGAAGTAATGGTGAATCATTAGTTTATCATCTAGCCATGAGTTATCTAAATGAGATCATAATAACCATCAGCTAGCTAGCGGATGACTTGAGTAATTTATTCTCCTTACAACAAGACTATGCTATTATTTATACTAACCTCAATGAGAATAACACATGAAATACTTGCTTGCTAAATATTTTTCTAAAAATTTTAGGCAATGTCATTGTCTTCTCTAGGATTCTTGAAGAGGGGGAAGGTATAATACTCCTGATCATACCATACAAGAACCAAAATATAGCTACTAAGATTATTACTAATAGAGTCAACAAAGTTCTAATGTCTTTTACAACATCTATGCCAGATGTTACTACCATGACAGATGTCCAAGTATTTGCAAGAACTGTGAGTAGGAAGATGATAGTACCGAAGCATTAGGAGGTTCTTGAATAACTAGTAGGATCTAGACAACTAATTCTAAAAATTTTTAGTTTTGTAGAAGGCATTTTTGTAATCTAGTTAGAGCTACTAGAGATAAGAGACAAGCTCTTGATCATAGATGCATAACTAGAAGAAGCTACCAACATCAATTGAAGGTTGGTAATGAATGTTTTTTGTTTGAGAGGCCACTTGTCTAATCTAACCATTCTACAACCTAAGCTAATAAGGAATGAAGATTTTCAAAAACTTCAAGAGAAACTAAAGAAGGCCAAGAATGTAAAAGAAAGTGTGGTGTGGGAAGCATCATTATCAAAAACCATTCTTACTACTATAAACAATGACCTATTCAAGATGTGCAATGAGAACAAGTTACTAACCAAAGAAAACTAGCATGTACTCAAGATAGAGATAGAAATAGAAAAATTAATGAAATACCTTGGGTAGTAACAAGAATAGCTTGCTAGGGTGAATTAGGATATGAGGAGATTGGCTACAGAGAACATGAATTTGTGAGTGGAGGAGGTGTTTGACATACACCAAAAGATAATTATTAAGATCACTATCTAGAAGAATGAGGTTCTAAAATAGGAAAAGATAAAAATTCATTACATGGAGCATGTAGGCATGCTTAAGGAGGTAAATGAAAAGCAGATAAAATTAGCAAAGGCAAAAATGAATTACACCCTCTAGTAGCTCTAGCAACGTGATGATTCATGACAACCCATTTGTCATCACCTAGAAATTTGCATAAATTTAATTATTTAATTTAATGCACGTGATTGATTTTTAATGTTTTCAAATGCATTTCAATAGCTTATTATTTTTACTATTGTTGTTAGTTTGCTACATAAGTAAATGTAATTTGCTACTTAGGGTATTTTGTCAAAATTTCCTATCCTTTATTTTACTACTATTTAAGCTCAATCATAGATCTTCTAAATATTTTATGATTAAATATTGAAATCCAATTATGCTATGAAGTTATTTTTGTTATTAGTTATTATGCCTTTATAAGTATTCGGCTATGCATATTTTATTCTTTATGCATATTTAGTTATGCATATTAAATCTTTATTATGCATGTTTAATTATGCATATGTATACTTTATTATGCATGTGTAATGATATAATACTTTGTTCATGGAGCAATTTCTAACCCTCATCCTATCCAAGTCATATTCTATGTTGCTTTTTGTCAATAAACTAGGATTTTTAGTTTATTCTTAATTCTAATAAAATATTATATAAATTAGCCTTTTTAAGGAAGTACCTTAAAGATGATGTCCTACATAGAATCTAACCTTACTAAAATCGTGGTACTTGAGCTATCAAATTTTCTAGTTTTCTAAAATACCATAAAATTTTTTGACATTTAAACTAAATGACAATGATAAGTAATGCCTAGATAAGATTTCAGCATACAATTTGGTAGAACACTTGATACAAATCCTGTAGCTTCAAACAAAATTTAATTTGAAGAACTCGTATGTATGTTATGAGAGGTTGAACACTAAGGACATTACTAGAGAGAGAAAATGGAAAAATAACTTCTAAAAATGATTTATGTAAAATAAAATTTATAAAATATCAAAATTGAAAAATCAGCAAAAAAAAAGCACGTTCACATGCATAACACCTTTTACAAATAGGAAAAAGATAAAGGTAAACTATATATGTTATGTGACATATATACATAACATGTATAATATGCATTTTACTTTTTCTCCTCCACCTCACATTTTCTCCCATTGCCTCTCCACCACTTGTATTTTTCTATCTATGTTTCCGCAACAATCATTTTTTTGAAAACCTTGTTCTATTGTATTTTCCCAAAAGATATTTTTTTTGTCCTTTCTTCTTTGTTTAAAGCCCAATTTCTTCCATTATTACCCTTCTAAATAGGTTTAGGCCTTAAATACATTGCATTGGAATTTGTAGAAGGTTTTTGGATACAATGGGTTAAGTGAAACAAAGATTAATTGAGAGCATTAAGTAGAAAAGGAAGATGCTAAGAAGATTTTTGGAGCTCTACCAGCATAACTAAGAAAGCTTATTTTAGTTTCCTTTTCATATAATTTCCCTATTTTGTTGTGGATCCTATAAAAAAATTAATTCATTTTTTTCCTTTTTATGTAGCTATCCTATTTTGTTATAGATCCCATAAGTGAGATTATTTTATGTTTTTTTTATGAATCTACTCTATATTGTTATGGATTTACTACTCCTCCTCTTTCCTTTCTGATATTTTTCTATTCTTCTACAATTTTGATTATTATGCTGAGATTTCTGCAAGGTTTTTTGTCATTTTGGGTTGCTTTTGAAGAAAAATAATATCTCAATCCTATCCATACCTATTTTTGTCTTTTGGTGAATTTTTAAAATTGTGGAGACTTTGTCCAACCTGCTTCTTGGATATTTTATGATTATTTTAGATCAACGTTTGATATGAATTTGAGCTTTTATGGATTTTTGACCATTTTGAACAACTTTTGTATTTTTAAAATAAAGTAATAATATTTGTGTAACAAAATTTTCTTTGTTGATAGTGGGAGCCACAAAAATTTTAGATGCCCCTATTTGGATGTAGTAGTGATGTGTTCTTTAGTGGGGCCTACCCCACAAGAATAAAGATTTTTGAATGGATTTCCTACCATGGATTTTGAATCGTGTAGCAAAGTTGCAATGAGGGATAATTAAAACCTATTCTTCTAATGATACATGTGTCTCAACTATTAAGGAGGTTAGTAGTGAGGCTATTGCTAAGACTCAACCCTGAGTAACTTGTTTGGGATCACAAGGATAATCTAGTGATAGTAGTGAGGTTATTCCAAGAGCTATCAATGAGTTACTTTGACAATAACGGTAACCAAGAACTAGCCTTTAGAGATGTCTTGTTAAAATACATTCTTTGAATTTTTGTTGGATAAATTTGTACTATTTTTGACATTAAAATAATTGAAAGGATAATTTAATGATAGTGATGAGGTTATTCCAAGACTTGATGGTTCCTATTACCAGTGAGGGTAACCAAGACCTAGCCTTTAGAAATGCATGGATAAAATATACATTCTTTGGATTTTTGAATTTCTTTAGATTTTTGGATTTCCTTTAGTTTTTTGAAAAATTTATGACATTTGTGGACCTTGAAACAATTGAATATTTTATTGGAAACCTTTTCCTTGCCCATATTCTAAGACTTTTGGCCCAAATAATTTATGCTCCATGAAGAGGGAATATAATAACCTTTCTTATTTAAGCTGTTTTAACTCCTCCCACATTTCAATGTAGAGTGCCCAAAGTATGCAGGGAATCATTGAAAGAGGAACATGAGAGAAAAGATGGATCAATTATGTACAAGATGGAACTTATAAACTTGAAAAATAATTTCTGTCTATTTTGTACTTTTGTAAATTAGAGGCCTTGTACACTTTTCTAATATTTGAGCCATGTTTTTACTTTTGTGAATAAATAATAAAGTATAATAGATATGAATTTGTCATCTATGCCATTAGGACCATGAGATTGTAAGGAACATTTTTCATTGTGACATGTGGTATATATTCAGGAAAATTTAATATTATTTCTTATATATTAATATAATGCAAGGTAGGAGTAGGGTGTAAATAGTTTTGGTGGATGAACAAAGTTGACCTGAGATTGGATCTGAAATTTGGTAGCCCTCTGCTAGGGTTTCCTGATAACACCTTATGTTGGCCAGTCTTGGAGTGTAGGCTAACTTGATTAGAGGTAAAGGGTTTTTGGGGGCTGGTGGTGACAGACTTGTTCTGCTCTGATTGCAGTGGTGCTGAAGCATTCTGGGCCCAAATCATCAAGTTCTTGAACAAGTTTCGTAGGATTGCCTATGGGACCCTTTGCCTTCTACAGTGCCTGCATCATCTGTTAATAAGTACCCGGTGAATTTTTTCCTTTGTGTTTTGTTTCATTTTTTAATATTTTCTCTATTTTGATTTTCTAAATTGGCTAGGCTTAGGCCTAATGGGTCTGCATGACCCAATCTGTTTTATCTTCTTGCTTTGATGTTGGAGGAAAGAAACATAAAATAATGGAATCCTCTAACATTGACTCACAACCTACTGATAGCTCCACCAACATGGATGCTAATGATACTATTTTACGTTTTGATTTCCTTGAAGACATATTTGACTAAACTGTACAAACCTTTACTCACCTTTATACAATTAGCTTCTTCACTGGTAGGATTCCTCCTGCCTCAGTGTTCTAGGATTGGGTTAAAAAATTTTGGAAACTTTGTAATATCATAATAACCCTAGCTTCCAATTTTATGAGAGGCTTTTTACTATTCTCTTTTGAAACTAAGGCTATGGCAGAGTTCATGAAACAATAGTCAATTTGGGATGTTTATGGATCATTTTTAGTCCTTCAACCCTGAAAGGAGGATTTCAATCTTGAAAAAGCAAGCAAAAGTATTTTTCTAGTCTAGATTGAATTTTCAGGACTCCTTCCTCATTTTTCTCCCCATGTTGATCTCCTTGCTACACAAGTTGGGGAAGTCATCGGTATGGAGGCCTTTTCAGGTTTCCATCAATGACCAACTTCAAGAGTGTGTGTTAAAATAGATATGCAAAAGCCATGTCCTGATTCACTGGAAGTTAATGTGAAAGGAAAGACTTTTGTTCAAAAAATTTCATATCTTACACTTCCTAACCATTGTTATTACTGTCTAGACCGAACCACCGTAATGCTCAATGTCCAAAGTTACTAGCTAAGCTTGAAGCCGAGCGAATTTTAGCAGAACAAGTTAGTGAAGAACTAAAAAATCAAAAGATATCTCAGGACATAGGCAAGGATATTGTCGAGGTTCACTCAACTAAACCTCCTTATTTGGATTCTAAGGTGTTCAATGTGGAAGATATGAAAATTGAGGATACCGATGCCACTAAGACTCCTCTTAACCAAGAAGGGGCCCCAAAAGATGCTACTAGTGGCTTGGAGCATGTTACCCAAAAATCTTATGCCTCAGTCACGCGAGATAACCCTATCTTTAGTTATTTCCCTAAAGGGCATTGATCCTCAACTGGTGCTAGCCAGTCCATTAGCAAAAGAACAAGTGCTCGACATCCTAGAGTTAACAACTTTGAATCTAGAAATTATTTTAAGGCCTTGGTGATTGAGGAGGATCCTCCTTCTTCTACACAAACCCAATGAAGTGTTGTTCATGGAATGTTGGGGGCCTCTCAGACCCTTATATAAGATATATAGTTCAATATTATATTCAGAGACATTCCTTTGACATTGTTTGTCTTCAAGAAGTTAAAATCCAAGGATTAAATCTTCAAATCTGCTACCAGAGTATTTTTCCCAATAGTTCTTATGTTTCTACTCACCATGAACATGGTAAAGGGGGGGATATAATTTTTCTCCATAGTAAGTGGCAGGAGTCTATTCTTGATCACGATTGTGATAATTTATGGCATTGTAGTTGGGTTCTATTACGGTACGCTAATGAAATCTTAGGGATTGTCTCCATTTATGCTCCTTTTCACTCAACTAATCGGAAGCTCTTGTGGAATTGGCTCAGGCACAACTTACAAAAAGCTAAGTGGATTATTCTAGGGGACTTCAACATGACTGAGCATCTAAAGGATAAATTTGGAGGGCAAAGATGTGGTTTAGATAACAAGGAGATTTCTGAGTGGCTTTCATTGAAACATCAATTAAAGTTGTAATAAGCTAATGAAAACTACTCCTCTTCTAGTACTTCTAACTAGTTTACTTGGAGTAATGCTAGACATGGTGCTTCCTACATCTCTTCTCCATTGGATAGGGTTTATCTATCTACAAATCCTCTTATTCATTTTACTTCTACTAATGGTGCCCCTGTCCAAGCAGATTATACCCAGGTTTTGTCATATCATTATCCTATTCATTGGTCTCTTTCCCACTCTGGTAACTCCTACTCTTCTAACTATCTTTATATTTTTAACACTACCTTTCTTCATAGTAACTCCCTTTGCTCTCTATTGATTCAAATATGGAATTTGCATCCTAAACCCCTTGGTGAAGATGGTTGGATTGATTGGTGGACTAATGCTTGTACCCGCCTCCAATGATTTTCCAAACATGCGGGTAAATTGGTGGCTTCACGACTAAGTTCTCACAAGTCCAACCTTCATAAGGAAATCTCCTCACTTCAAAATACCATTAATAAATATGAAGCTACTGAGGCTCGCTTTAGTCATTTCAAACTTGCCAAGGAGAACCTACGTATAATGGATCACTATGAAGCTAGAGGTGCTCACCTCCATGCTCATCTCTTTTGGCTCCACATGGGTGACCAGGCTACTAATGGCTTTTTTTGTCTCCTCAAAAGGCGGAACCCATCCCATAAAATTCTAGCTATTCAAGTTTAAGATAATATCTTCACCTCCAAGGATGAAATTTTATAGGCCTTCTTTGAGTTCTACTCTCAAAGTTTTTGAAAAAAGGCAATTGACCCCACTGTAGTTAATACTTTCTTAGGAGCTATTACTCCTTTTAATTGCTCCATCTTTGGTGATTCTTCTCTTCTTTCCAAAAAGGATCTTGGTAATGATCTTTAACAACTCCATGGTGGTAAAGCCCCTGATATTGATGGCCTTCCCATAGAATTTTTTAAGAAATTCTAGCCTACTCTTTAAGGAAGCTCTTAGGGAAGGATCCTTTGTTAAGCAAATTAATGCTAGTATTATTAAGCTTCTCCCCAGGTCAAGAGATCATATTAGCATAATTAATTGGCACCCTATCACTCTTTTAAATGTTATCTATAAAATAGTTGCCAAAGCTATAGCTAATAAACTTAAACCTTTTCTTCCTCATCTTATAAGCAAAGAGCAAACTAGTTTTGTTCAAGGTAGGTATATTTTAGAAAACATTGTTAATGCTATTGAAGGCTTGCACTAGGCTTCTTCCACTAATCAAAATGCCATTCTTCTTAAGCTTGATTTTGATAAAGCTTACGACATGCTTGATTGGTCCTTTTTAAAAAGTATAGTCAAACACTATAAATTAGGTAATGTTTTTGAGAGACATATTGATCTTGTTTTGTTAGAGGCCTCTTCAGTTATTTGCATTAATGGAACCTTCTCTAAGTTCATTGAGCTTCAAAAATCAATTCGATAGGGGTGTCCTTTAGCCCCTTATCTTTTCATCCTAGCTGCTAATTCTCTTGGAGCTATTCTTAGATCTCATAATGAATCTACGAGGCTAAGAGGTATCTCTCTTCCACAACAAGGAAAGGATCTTGTTTACAGCCAGTTTGCATATGATTCTTTTATCACTTTGATTGAGGACCATAATAATTTTAACACTACCTTGCACTACATAGATATCTACTGTAGAGCCTCAGGAGCTAAGATCAATTGGAACAAAATGCAAGCCATCCAATCTAGCTTCTCTCCTAGGCCTCCTTGGACTTATCATTTTGATATCAAGTGGCTATCTCCTATTGATATTTTCACCCTCTTAGGTATTCCTATTACTTTATTTTCTACTCCCACTACCATATGGAACAATGTGGTGGAAAAGGTGAAACATAAAGCTTTGAAATGGGCTTCTAAACCCTTATCTATTACAGGTAGATTTATTATAGTTAATCATATTTTGAGCTCCACTCATGTCTATTACTCTTCCTTTATGGCTCCTTCCAAATCTTTCTTTCAGGCATTAACAACATTCTTAGGAATTTCCTTTGGGGCAATAAGGATGATTACAAAGATTTTCATCGAGTAGCTTGGGATACTTGCACTTTAATTAAAGAACACAGGGGCTTAGGAATTGCCTCTATTGAGCACTAGAGTATTCTCTTAGCCTCCAAATGGGTGACTTAGTGTATTGAAGGAGATGAAGCTTGGAAGATCCTTTTTAGGCATAACATCTCTTGTCTTAGTATTCACCATAGATGGTAAAATACTCATTGGAGCAATTGGATCATTAGTGAAGGCTCGTAGAAGATCAAAGGTTCTTTCTTGTTTAAGAAAATTTGGTAGTGTTGGAGCCAACTTAGAGGTTTTTTGCAATGGAAACCTTCCCAGATAAGCTTGCACCCTTTGTCGACACACTCGATCTAGTGGTCTTCTATTTTTTTAAAAAATTTAGGTTGTCTTTATGATGAATTCTCTCATAGAGCCAATTATTTTGCTAACCAGAATCTCCACCATATTGATCAATTATATACTGTTAGAAATGATTCTCCTACCCTCTCTTGGACACATGTGAAAGACAAGATATTATCATTTACCAACACATTGAGCAAGTTCTCTCCAACTTTGCTATGCGTAAGTCGCATACTAATACTCCTTAGTATGATGATTGGTTTTGGCCTAATAGTTCCTCTCTTCACTATTTACACATCTCAAAAGTCAAATCTTGGTTTCATGCATAATATTTTCAATTCTCCACTCTCAATAGACGTTGGAGTTTACATCTTGAGGACCACCAGTGGAAAACTATTTTTTGTCGGATTTGGACTTCCAAGGCCCAACCTAAGCACCTTTTCTTTTTTTGGTCCTTGGTTCATCAAGGTCTTCCCATTGGACATAGGATTCATTTTTTAGGAATTGATCATCCTAAATGCCCCATTTGTAAAGCAGATGACTCCTTTCAACATGTCTTTTGGGATCGCTCATTCTCTTAACACATTTGGAAATGGTGTCAATCTCTCCAAGTCTTCCTTCCTAACCATTATATTAGTTTTCCTCAATGTATCTTTCAAGATGATTGTGTTAAGCGTCACCTTCAAAAAGCTTGGAAAATCCTCTTATTTGAGATTATCTTCTTTATTTGGAAATGTTGCCTAAATGCTTGGTATCAAAACACAAACTACAATGAATTTGACTATGGTATGAAATGCTCTATTGCTAGTATTATTCAACTTCAATGTTGAGAACTAGGCTTTATCAATAATATTACCTTTTTCTAAATGGTTTCTATTTGAGTTAGTTATACTGGTCTCCTTTTCTAGCTGTTGTCCCAGGGGGTGTGATAAGCTTATGTCTTGTTGTAGGTGACTGGGGGGTCATCTCGCAACATTGGGCTCTATTAAGGTTTTGGTTTTAATTTTTCTTCTCCAACTTGTAGCTCACCTTAACAACCCCCCCCCCCCCTTTATATATTAATATTATATTAATTAATTTGGTAAACTTCAAATGCAAATATCTTTATTTCTAGAGGTCCAAATGAGGCAAAATAAGTGTCATTAGGATCATTATTTTTTGCACTATTTTATGATTAAGTAGTGGATTTTTTTGACATTTATCATTTTGTGGTTACGTAGATTTTTTATTTTCTTTAAATATATTTTATTTAATTATATATATGAGGATTATTAAATTTTGATACACTATATTATTCTACAATATTTATGATCCTAATTAATAATTTTTATCTATTTTACTTCTTCCTTTTGAATTAGCAAACCAAGGTTAAATCTAGATCCTTAGGGTTTCATAACATCTTTATATGTTATTTATAGGATCTTATGGATAATTAATGGAGATGTTACAAGGTTGGTATTAGAGCATGGATTTTTCCTTGGATTTTATAGGATGAATTCTTCTAGATATTGTTTCATTTTTTTAATATTTTCTAAATAAAATTTTGTACAAAATGCAGGGGACAAGATCAATCAACAATATCCCACCAGAAAATTCTTAGAATTCATAGAAATTATTAATTTTCCTTCAAAATCAAAAGTAAAAAAATCATTATAAGTGCTTTAGGGATGTAGAACACTAAAAAGAATATCATAACCAAATTTTCTCACATTTTCTAGAAGGAAAATCCTTGAAGAAGGGAAGAGTATCACAACCTAGAAATTTTCATAAATTTAATTGTTAATTTAATGCACATGATTAATTTTTTAAATGTTATTAGATGCATTTCAATAGACTAGTTTATTGTTATTTCTGCTTTTTTTTGTTGTTGTTATTAGTTTTTTACATAGGTAAATGCAATCTACTTGTTAGGGTATTTTGTTAAAATCTTCTATCCTTTATTTTATTATTAGTTAAGCTCAATCATAGATCTTTTGAGTATTTTATGATTAAATATTGAAATCCAATTATCCTAAAAAGGTTTTCTTTCTGTTAGTGATTATGCCTTTACAAGTATTTGGATATGCATATTTTATTCTTTATGCACATTTAGTTATGTATATTCAATCTTTATTATGCAAGTTTGATTATGTATATTTATACTTTATTATGCACATTTAATTATGAATTTTTATTTTATTATGTATATTTGATTATATAATACTTTATTCATGGATAAATTTCTAACCCTCATTCTACCCATGCCATATTCCATGTTTCTTTTTGTCATTAAACTAGGATTCAGAGTTCATTCTTAATTTAATAAAATATTACATAAATTAGCTTTGTTGAGGAAAAATCTTAGGATTCTGTCCTACCTATAATTTGACCTTACTAATGTGTCCAATATTGATGAGTGGCGAGGTACCCCTACACTCAACCATACGAATACAAGTGTTCATGCACGATTCGGTCAAACTTTGCAGACAAGCTAGTTGTGGTATCTAGATAGTTACTTGTTGATCGAAGTTTGTTGTATTCCCACTTGAACTAGTATTTTCCTTGTCATGTATGGTTTAGTTCAGAGTGAGGTGTGTGATGTGGTCCTAGACTAGTGCTACTCCTAGAGGCAATGGAAAATAACTTTGATTAAGCTAAGAGGGAAAGGGAGAAGAGAATCTAGGATAGCCCAAGTGTGATGAGAATTCATCCTTAATCATCTGTACACATCTTGTACATTGTGTACTACCATTGGGATTACCAAGTGCATGTCCTAGGTATGCTACTAGGATACCAAGTAGTCACACTTAAATGCTCATGATTAAGTCGTACTCATTCCGTGTTTACTAATAGGGATAGGAGATGAGGGCAGAGAAATATTAATTATGAAAGTAATAAATGATAATTAAAACTAAGTGAATGCTACAATGATGAAGTAATCTCAATCTTTATTGCTGGTCATGTGTGTGTCCAAGTACGTCAGACTCGAATAAAATTTCCGTACAATTACAATCATCACACTGTAGGCATGCACTGGGGAAAGGGTTGAGAGGAAAAACTGACAAAAAGATCCTACTGTAATACTAACTTCCTATTATGACTTTCCCATATGCCCCATTGTGTATTTATAGGCTCACATGGGAACCATGATATCATGTATCTGATATTGCTAGCCAAGCTACGATGTTGGGGGTCTGATATTGGGACTCATCAGAGTTGATATCTTGTAACCAATATTAGGGGTCTAATAATAGGGGTTTGATATCAGCACCTGACAAATCATGATTCATCATACCCCCATGACTAAATAAAAACTTATCCTTGAGTCAAAGAAAGTGAGGAACAAGCTCAATTGATTACACAATGGATAGGTATGGGATTATTGACTGACTAGAAATTTATTCATGCTGTAGTGGAAAATTGAATATGACAAAATTAGGACATAGACACAAAATTACAAAAAAATTTTGAAACTCATGTGGTTCCAGGTGGTGGTGGCTTCCCCATGGATGCCTTTCCTTTGTCTTGCACTCCAAGCTTCTAAGATTAATACCGTTGAAGAAGTATCTAACATTTCTCCTCTTCTATTTGAGGATAATGAGTTGTCCATGCTGATGTTCCAATGTTTGATAGAGTTAGCACTTTCCATTAACACAGTAGTTGCAGTAACACTTTATTGGCCTTGACATGCCATGCCAAAAATAGTTTTCATTCCTCTTCATAGGCTTGGACCTTGACCTCTCCATCTTTTACTTGTTTAGATTGTGTAGTGATAGGAGGTCCCTGATGGATGCTAAATGATTGTGCCTCTTTCTTTGCATGTTCTGCATGAGGTCCTTGGTCTCTGCCTCCCCTTGGACTTTCAGTTGCACTTTGAGAAGGTCCTCCTTGTTGTCCTCTTTTAGGGGCCATCTATAATCACACAAAGACCAATTTTTAGTAAGGTTATTGAAAGAAGTTCAATTATTTCATACCTTACTCATTGCCTTTAATAAATGTTGAATTCTTTACTTAGTGTGATTTTAGAGTTAGAAATTTTTTTCAAGGAAGTTGCCCTAAAATTTTAATGTTTGACCTAATTTGTTTAGGTGACACATAAAAGGAAATGTAATGGTTTTGAGGAACATTTATAAAATGATAACAAAGGAAATAATAGATTTTCCAATCAATTACTTGGAGGGTATAAAATGATGTGGTGGTGTGCAACAAGTACAAATTACAAAAGTCACGCAAGTGGGTCCTCCCCAAAGTAGGTTCCAACCTAGAACGCCCTTGTGTAACCACACCTTAAAATTTTTGTAGGTACTAGAAGGGTTAAATGTAATCTACACTAATGCAAAAAAACACACACATGTTGATACTACTGTGATGAGGTAGGAATTCTATGTGACATAAGACACGAGTCACCAATTCATGAACAATGAGATTATGCAAATTGTAGAAGGGATTACATAGATTGGGATGTGAGGTGACTAACCTACAGCACAATGAATCTTGAGTGTAGGGCATGATTAATGTGTCATTCATCCATCTCTCCAAAATCAAGATCAAGTCCATTCCTTTGATTAGTGACATCGCATTGTTTCATCCCATGATGGACAACCATAAGAGTACCATGAAAATAAGGCATACAATCGCTTGGAATTTTGTTCAAGGGAGGAGCAATTTGGAATTTCTTTGCAACACTTTGAGCTTGATATTTTCTTTTTCTTTTTATGTGGTTGCTTTGGCACACTCTTCTTTCTTTCTCTCTCTCTCTCTCTTTGAATGCTTAATGAAGAGAAGCTACCTACCTTCAGGCATGGGTGCATGTCTTTCTAGTGGGACCCCTCGGAATAGCATTGGGGTTTTTTTTGTTTTATTTTTTTAATTAAGTGTCTTTATTACTCTTACTCCCATTTTTCATTAGATCTACAAGGATGTTAGTACACCCAGGCTGCATGGTAACTTCTACAGATGTCACCAAAGAGAATCCACAAGTTCTCCTGATGTCACACCCTGGCCATTTCCTCTTGGTCCATTCTTCTTCGCTATAGGTATAATGAGCATAAAATTACTTTAATTTTTAATGTTGTCAAGAATATCATCATACCCAGAGTAGAACCTCTTATCAATAGAATGGTTGGGTGGATGTGATGGACTCACTGTCCAAGTAATTAGCCACCTGAGACTTGATAGCATAGAACAACAGCTCAATCAATGAGTCACATGAGTCTTTTATTCGTAGATGAGATTACTCATAAAAATATACAAAGATAAAATAATAAATAAAAAGATAAAATAATGAATAAAAAGATGATAAAATGGAAAACAAAAAATTGTAAAATTAAAGAAAATAAAAAACATTTATTAATTCTATTTATTAGAATGGAGGATATCCCCCATAACTAAACTTTTGATAGCAAGAATTCATAAATGGAAGGGTTGGATCCATGCATTTTGGAAATATTGGGACCTGGTCACATCCAAACCACTAGGCGGCTTTTGATGTTGTGGTTGGAATGAACCCAAATTGGGGTGCACACATTGTATTAAAGTTGACATAGTGGGGCAAGTTAGAAGATGAGGTTAATTGATAAGGAGTTGACCCACTATGACACCCATTACCATAAGATGGTATGCAAGGATTTGTATGTCTCTCTACATGGCTATATTCATTGGGCCCCATCATTGTTGGAGTTTTGATCGGTAGCCTTGAAAAGGTAACACAAGGCATTGGGTTTGATTAAAAGATGCATCATAGTGTTGGACTTGTGCTGAGTTGGAAAATGTAGTGGTCTTAGAACTATGCTACCCCTTCTTATAGTCATGTCTAAAGAAGGGATGCCTTTGACGTTGTGGAGAGTTTCCACTATTGTTGATAGTAGAAGCACAAGTAACATTCATGGGTTGATGCTATGGTGCAAATCCCTCGGGTACATTTGGTTGCAATGTAGAAGGAGGTGAAGGATGAGAATGTTGAAATAGAGGAGAAGTGTAAGGTACCCAAGGTGGTGGTCCTGTTGGCAAGGATATGGATTAATGGTATTGAGAAGAATGATAATAATATGGTGAGAAAGAGGATGTTGATTGGATTAAGGAAATAGGATGTTGGACTTGATAAGCACTTGGGTTCAGATGATAGGAAGGGTGTAACTAGTTTGGTGGTGGCTTCCCACATGACTGGGATTTTTGCCACTAATATTAAACATAGTATTTTTGTACAAACTCTAGATGTAACATTCTTCCCCGATGTTGATGTAAATGTGATAATATTGGACATTGACCTTTGGGATGATCGTGTAGGGAAATTTTACATTGATACGTATGATTGAAAATTAAGTTCTTATTCTCTTCTACCCTTCTTTCTAATTGTCTAGTAGTATTTTTTCCTATTTATTGGTTCGTCATGGCTCTACCTCCAATACTATTGGCATATTCTCCACATTTTTCATGTATCGACTTCATCATCTTATTGATCTTTGCCTCAATTTCATCTAGTGATTCTAATATTGGCAAATATGGTTCCATCTCCTTGAGGTGAGTTTATTTTTTGTCTTCTTGATTATGAACCTTTGTTAGGTTGAGATTTTGGTCCCATTCCATTTAGCCATTTCTCCTTCTTCTTTTTCTAGCCACTTAATAAGCTCTTGGAATTGATGAGTTTGTAGTTCATATAGTTGACCTAGGGCATACATCCCTAAGGTTTCTCTTGTTTCATTATGGAGCCCATCTATGATATGGTACATTAGCCTCTCCTCAAGGAACCCATGGCCTAGGTAGTTGTTTAATAGTGCATAATATCTTTCTAAGGCCATGTCCAAGGGTTCATGTTGTTCTTGTTTCCATTCTTGGATTTGTCTCCTCAAGTTTGACACTCTTGCATAGGTTTGATATCTTTTGTTGAAGAGTTATACCATTGTTGGCCAATGTCGAATTAATTTTGGTTTTAAAGACCTATACCATATTTTTGCTTGGCCAATGAGTGTCATGGGAAAGAGCTTAAGTTTTTTCCATCCATTATCAATATTGTTCCATATACAGGAATCATGGAAGGCTTGTAAATGATGTTGAAAATCTAAATCATAGCCTTCTAAAAACTTGGGAAAGTTGTTTAAATCAAGCCTGGGTAGATGAATTTCCTTATAATTCCTGTGGGATATTTGAACAACCTCTTGTATATGCATTAGGCTCTTAGTGGTCAACATGGGTTCATCATCACTAAGTAGGTTATAAGTTTGTGAGTTAGGACGATGTTGTCTTTGTTCATGTTGGTGTTCCTGACTTTTCCTATGGGTTTGATTTTTATTTCTATGCTGACCACTTGAGGAATAGTCAACCATTCTTGGGGATGTCTCATCCTCACTAGAGGTTTCTAAGTTGGATGAAAAAAGTCCTTGAGTATTTTTTGGCTGTTTATAAACATATGAAACTCCTACATACGATTGAGTACTCCAAACTCCTTCGTTGATTCTCCAATGAATTGCCTCACTAGATGTTGCGTTATCACTGTCTTGTGAAAGAGACATTGTTGTGAATTATGTGTGACTTAACTAAATTTAATTTCTTTTCCTGAAATACATATTATTAATACCCTGTTACAGTGATCTGGTATGATATAACTAATCTAGATAACTAGCATTGTCCTCAGCAATGACACCAATGATGAGTGGCGAGGTACCCCTACACTCAACCATATGAATACAAGCATTCACACATGATTTGGTTGAACTCTATATACGGGCTAGTTGTGGTATCTAGATAGTTACTCGTTGATCATAGTTTACTATCTTCCCACCTAGACTAGTATTTTCTTTATCACATATGGTTTAGACTAGAGTGAGAAGATAATGAACTGCAATCAACGAGTAACTATCTAGATACCACAACTAGCCCGTATATAGAGTTCAACCAAATCATGTGTGAATGCTTGTATTCATATGGTTGAGTGTAGGGGTACCTCGCCACTCATCAATATATTATAGTCTATTATATACTTAGTTTATTTTAGGCATTATATAGTTAGTCAGTTTTGCAACAATAAACACTAAGTCATTTTTCAACATTAAAATCATATGTTTTGGTTAAGTCTACATTTGATTAGAGATTTTCACCTCATCACATCATTATCATTGGCTTAAGAAAAAGTTATATCAGATCTAAGACTATTTGTGACTATGTGCTAAGTATTTCAACACTTAGTTTATGGACGTACTCTTATGAGAGTGTAAAGAATATTAGGCACCTCTTTAATCCACTCTTCTAGTTCATCAATACAAATATTAAATAAGGTTTGGGAAAGAAGACAATATTTTTTTACTTCTATATTATTATAAAATTGACATAATTATATAGTATCTTCATCTTTTCATTTAAAAATTATTTCTTAGTATATAAATTTTGGATAATATTGAGTAAACTAGAATCAAATTTAAGTTTTATAAGTCAACTCCATAATTATTCTCTCACAATAGAGTAAAAATATTTAGTAAAATCCATAAATAAAATAACTATTTTAAATTATTTGCCCTTTGGTTGTTCAATTTCAAATCTAAGGGAAACTAGATGATCTAGTGTAGAACATTTTTTTTGAATCCTCCTTGTGAAACAACACATAAATTATTTCCTTTTTTCAAAGATCCTAATTTTTTCTTTCAAATGATACATAAAAAATATTTCAAATAAGTTACTAATAATAATCAATTTATAATTATTTAAATATGATTTATCTTCTCTTTTAAAAATCATAATAACTCTATAAATCATTCACTATCTAGTCAAACCATTTTGATGTCCTTTTTAAAGCACATTTCAAGTCTATCTCTAGACTATCTCTCCACTACATTTTAATAATTTAGCATGTAATTCTCTTACCTCTACAACTTTTCCAAAAGCTAATTTCTTAATTTTCTCTATTACTTCACCATAAATCAGTTGTAAAATATCTAAGAGTATGAAACTAGTTATGGTATTTCTCTTATTAGAAATAAATCTTTGTAGAACCATTTTATTTGTGCAAACGAAATATCATTACTTCAAAGAACCTTATTTCTAAAAAATTTTAACAAATTTTGTGGATTTTAATTTATCATTTGCATTATATTGTTTTATTACTCTTTTAGAAATCTTTCTTTCTTTTCTCAAAGTAATTTTATGTAGTTCTTATCCAAAACATTCTTATTAGAAGAATTTTTAAGAGCTAACTTGTAGACATTCTTCATTAAATCACATCTTCATACCAATATAATTTTTTTGCAAAGTAATTTTTTTCTTGTCTTTGATATTCAAAATTTTTTTATTTGCAAGAAAATTTGCACCTCTTACTGCAAAGATTCTCTGATTTTCAAATTATGGTTGTATATATCAATGAGGTGGAATGGTAGTAGCAGGGATTATAGAAAATAGAACGTAAGTTATCTTACAATTTATCATAATGAATTTTATGTGTGATGCATGGTTAGAATGATCATTAGCCTTTTTGTTCAAGATCTAAACCAAGTCCATATCACTTACCAGTGACATCACATTGTGCCATCTCAAAACTAACAATTACAAGACTATCACAACTACAAGAACTATTAAAACTTTGTAATGAAGTATAAGGAACTAATTTATTAACAACATAGTTTATTTTAAAAGATACTTAGCCTTTGGATAGAAGAGTACCTTCAGGAATGGATAACATGTCTTTCTAGTGACACCCTTCGAAATTTTTAGTATATCAATTTATTTGATTATTACTATGTCAACCTTACTAGAGGACTACCTACAAGCATGGGCAACATGTCTTTCTAGTGACATGGTAAGGTAGCACTTATTTTAGAACATACTTCTATTTTTTATTAAAACCCAAGTAAATAATACAACTTAATAGTAGGATAAGACTTACAATAGTAGATTTAGATAATCCACAAATACCCTTGATGTCACACCCTTTCATTCCCATTTGGTTCCTTACTTTTCCATCTAGGCATAATCATCACAAGTTCATTTTAGTTTTTCTATGAAAAGAATGTTATTATATCCATGGTAAGAATCTCTTATTATTGGAAATGAGTGGATGTATGATGTGGTCTCACTACATATACAATCAATATTTCATTGTTTTGATAACATCTCATTTATTCCTTTACACGTTAATAAAAAATTCAACAAAAATATGTACATGAAAAATAGTAGAAATCATAGAAGAATGAGAAATAGGTAAGAATACAAAAATGTATAAATAATATGAAAGATATTAAAGAATGAAAGATGATAAGAAATGTGAAAAGTGTGAAAGAATAGGGGAGATATCAAAGAATGTAAAAAATTAGTAAGAAATATGAAAAGTATAAAAAGAATCTAAAAAGACTTTTGGTGCCTATGTGTCACAATTGATATCCCCATGACTATTGCCAAAAGAAAAAATTTAGAAAATTGAATGAACAATGAATGATCTAGTTGCAAGGTAGAATCTTTAGAGGAGTAGGGAAAGTTACAGAATGGTTTTACCTATTGGGTATTGACAAGGATAACTTTTTGTGGATCCATTGAGTGATAAATTTGCATGACACCTAATCGGTACGTAGCATGGATGATATAAGGTCCTTCACATAAGGTTTGAAAATAAGTCTTTTGTGGAACATGATTTGAATTATAATAAAGGACTTTATCTCTAGGCTTGATGGACACTTACCTAATTTTGGTAGCATGTCTACATTTGGAATACCTTTTATGGATTCCATTACTCATTTGAGCTATTAACCAATTTTCATCTAAGAGATTGAGATTCATTAATCATTGTTTTTGTGCTAAGTATAGATCTAGGTCCAGTGTGCTAGTAGTTACAAGGGTATTTAACTCTACTTGGTTTAGTAGAGTTGGTAATTTTCCATAAACTAATTTGTATGGTGAATACCCTATAAGAAGTTTCCAAGTTAACCTATATGCTCATAGTGCATCATTAAGTTTAGTACTCAAGTCCTTCTTATATCAACTAATAGTTCTAGTTAACATTCTTATAATTTCTTTGTTACTTACTTCAGCTTAACCATTTGCTTGGGGGTGATAAGGTGTAGTTAATTTATGGTTAACGTCAAGTTGTGGCATTAGCTTCTTGGATGTAGCTCAAGTGAAATGAGTCTCATAATATGATATTACCATGCATGGTACTCCAAATCTATTCATCATGTATTGTTAAAACAATTTTACAACTATTTTGGTCATGTAATCTTTAATTGTAGCTACTTCTACCCACTTTTTGAAGTAATCAATAGTCACTATAATGTAAAACTTTCAATTTGACATTAGTGTGATGGACCTCATAAAATTAATTCCCCTGATATCACAGGGTTCTAATGGTTGTATCCATTTTTGTGGCCCTTCATTTTTAGCAGTTAGTCCTCCATCACTCTAGCATCTTTCACAAGATTATGCAAATTGATATGCATCCCTAAATATGGTAGTAAATAAGTAGCTTTTCATCATCAATCTCAATGTTGTTTGTTGTCCTGCATAGTGATCACCACATGGTTCTTCATGTGTATCTTATAGAAATCTTTGTTAATTTCCTTCTAGAATACACCATCTTATTAATCCATCAGCTTATATCTTGTAAATATTTATATTAATTTCCATATGTATTTTTACTTTGTGGAGAAACTGTTCTTTGTGTTTCTTATCCCATTTAGTAGGAAGTTCTTGTGTGGTAAGATATGTCATGTAATCAGTAATCCATGACTTCATTACCAGTTCTACAATCATTGGTGTCTTTGTAAATATATTTTTATTGGAAAAAAGGTCTAATAATGGTTTTTCATTTTCTTGAGGTTCCTATCTTAATCTTGACAAGTGATCAGCTACAACATTTTCAGTTCCTTTCTTGTCGATCATTGTGATTTCAAACTCTTCTAAGATGACAAGTCATCTTATCACTCTTAGATTTATTGTTGGTTCGTTCATTAGAAACTTGATGGAACTATGATTAGTATGAACATAGATGGGATACCAAAGCACATAATGGTTTGACTTTTAAAAGCATATACCATAGCCATAAGATCCTTTTCTTTGGTGGTATAATTAAGTTGTGCCCCTATGATGCTTCAACTGGCATAGTGTATATAATATGCTCATTTCAAATCATCATGTTGAGTTAATTTTGCCTGAAATTAATACTTTCAAGCATCTATCATAATTTAGAAAGGCTTAGAATAATCTAGAGCCTAAAGGATTAGCGTCTTGATCAGTTTCTATTTTAGGCTCTCAAATGCTTTCTCACATTATTCTAACCATTGAAATGGTGCATCCTTCTTTGTTAGTTTAGTAAGTGGTTTTGCAATCTTGGAGAAATTTTTAATAAATATTCTATATGACCAAGGAATGATTTGATGTCCTTTACTATTTGTGGCCTTTGAGTGATGTCCTTTACTATTTTCTTAGAAGATACCTTATGTCCTAGAACAATGTTGTTTTGGACCATGAAATGGCTCTTTTGCCAATTGGGTTTCAAATTGATTTTAATACATCTTTATAAAACCTAATCTAAGTGGTTCAAAGCTTGTATGAAGTCAAGTCTGTATGTAGAAAAATCATCCAAGAATACTTCAACTCCATTTCCAATCTTTTTTTGGCATGTGCTAAGGACAAGCCTTTGGAAAGTGATAATAGCATAACATAGGTCAAAGGGCATTTGCTTGTATGTAAGCATTCCTCATGGACTAGTAAATGTTATTTTTTTTATCTTCCAATGTAATATAGATTTGATTATATCCATTATATTCATCCAAGAATCTATATTACTAATATCCTAGGATAGCATCTAGGACATGGACAACAAACAATAAAGGGAAATGGTCTTTGAATGTTGCCATATTCAATAAAGGGAAAGGGAAATCAATATAGATCCTCCACTTACAACCTTTCTTTAGAAAAATGACTAATTTCTTTCCTAATCCTTACTTGATAATTGCTTTATGTTTGGGGTTTAATCTCTATTGGGGTTGGTGACATGGTTTGAGAACTAGATTTATGTAGATTTAATGTTGACAGATGCATGGATCAATATTAGTCATTTCATCATAAGACCATGCAAATGTAGTTGGCCATTTTTTCATCACTTCTAATAATTTTCTCGTTTGTTCTTTATTAGGATTTATGTTTATGATTACCAATTTCTTTCAAGTGCATATTCAAGTGCATCCAGTAGGGCCTTTAGTTCTAGCAATTCTAGTTCATATCTTTCTAATGTCTCTAACTCTCCTCATTCAATGTCCTCCTCCTATTGTGACATAGTATAAGGAGTTTGTCTTGATATCTATTCTAATTTTTCTATTTCTTTTATGTAAGAACTTGTAATCCTATTTATCAGTTCAATGAATATCTTTGACTTTGATTCCTCTTCCTTAATCATCCACTAGATGCCTTCATGTCTAGTGTCTGTTGCATATAGAAATCATTGTACACACATCTTCAACACATCTATTGCATGTTGTGATGGCATCATGTCTTGTTGTCCAAATTTTCTACATACAATGGCTCCCATTATTACTGTATGTGATACATGGAGTTCTATGTATCTAAATGATTCTAGCTTCATCTTCCTTGAAAATTTCCAAGGAAAAATCTTGAATTCCTAGCTTAGTGTCCACATTGCAAAGTCATGTCCTTCCCATGATCATAGGAAATTCTCTTTTATTCTTATTCATGTGTATGACCAACAAATTAATAGGTTAGAACTAGTGATATATGATGAGGTATCCCCTAATCCCAACCGTACGAATCATAAGCATTCATGCATGATCCGGTCAAATTCCATGGATGGGACTACTTGTGGCATCTATATTATCATGCATTGATCATAGTTCAAAATCTCCCACTTGGACTAATGGTAGCTTTGTCATGTATGATTTAGTCCAAAGTGAGGAATATGATTCTTGATGTTGTTTTGGCCTTATGCTACTCTTAATGATAATAATGAAATCAATTATTTAAACTAATTAATAATAAAAAGTAAACTTTAAACTAGCATATGGTTGATGAGTGTCCATTCTAGCTTGTTTTACATGTCCTAAACCCATGTATCCACTACTAGGATTATCAAGAGCTATGCTATTAGGAAAACCAAACAATAATGCTACTGGGGTTACCAAGAAAATATGTGTTTACACTCAAAACTAGTTGTGCTCATTCTGTCAATTCATTAACATGCATGAAAATGTAAATATTAACTAAGTATATGAAACTTACATTTCATGGAAAATAAATTTAATCTATGTTAATGTGTTGCAATAAATAAGAATCAATCTTGATCTTATTGTCTTTCATGAAATCTGTCCAGGTACATTGCCACTCGAATAAGATGCCATACAACTGACTCAAATCCTACTTGCGAGCACTCACTAATTATTCTCTAATACTATAGAATAAAACTACAAGAGTTTGGATACTTTATTGACAAAAGAATGTCAATACATTATGGAAGCATGCATATTTATAGGAAAAAATAGACACTGCATTGATAGGGCCTCATCAATGCATCGTTGCATGCATTGATGAGGCTGCGTTGATGTCGTTGTGTTAAGATGGTTGCTTCGAAGCAACTATGTTGAAGTGGTTGTGTTAAGGCTATTGCATTGAAGTAGCTACCTCAAAGTGGTTGCCTTGAAGTGGCTATGTTGACACAACCAACTAATGCTTCATCATACCCCTACGACTGAATAAAAACTCATTCTCGAGTTAACAAGATAGGACCAAGCTTGCTTTATAAATAAAATTGGGAATGATGGGATTATTAACTAACACTAACTATTGACTAACTCTAAGTACCACATTAGAAAATTTTATTCTAGTGGATGCATTACAAAATGAAAAAATGAAAACATATTGGATAGACATTGAAGATTACAAAATTTGCAAAGGTCTTCGAAAATCTATTGAATATGATTCTTCTTGTTGTCACTAGTAGTGGTAGACTTCTAACCTTGATTGTTATGTTGATGCTTCTCTGGTTATGTGGAACATTCTTGAAGGATGGATTGAAATTTTTTTTCATTTTTCCATGGATCTAGCAAACATGTGATGCTTGAGCTACCATCTTGTATGCGCTATGATTTGTCCATGGATATATCCTCCATTGTCCCATTCTTGACTTCATTTTTGTGCCTGGCAAAAGAGCTTCTTCTTAAGGTGTTTCTATTAGCATCACTTGTAGTCACCAAAGGATCAACATTAGTTTTGGTAAATTTTCCTTAATAATTAACCCTTTTTGGATCCCTTAGTTTTCATTTAAGCACATGGTGATGAAAGCATACTAAGCCCAAGGTTATGAGATAACCAAAATCATTAAGCTATTCACATTATTTTGATCAATTACTATTAGTTAGCATGATGTTCGAAAATAGGATGTTAGAAAAATTTTAGTGGACATCCCTAGCCCCCATGACTAATAAGCATAACTTTGGAAGCACACAAGTTTTTGAACAATTGAAACTAAAGGTCTAATTTAAAAGATGACAAAGAAATATCGAACTTGAAAGATATTTTAACAAAAAAGTAGGAAAAATTTTTAAAAAATTGAAAGTTATGAGAAGTAGTCTAAAAGTTATGCATAAATTTAGAGAAACTATCATTGATGTTTTGGAAGATGTGAAGATTAGTTCAAAGCCATGATTAACAGAAGTTATGCAAGTGGGTCCTCCCCAAAGAAGTCTCCTACCATAATGCCCTTACATACCCACTTCTATAGATGTCTATGGGCACCCAAGAAGTTCAATGTAGACCATGCCTTTATTCCAATCAACACATAACTACCATGGTTGCAATGTTGTACTATACTACAAAAAACAAAAGGCTCATAATGGAATTCAATAGTGAGGTTAATAATGGGATAAGAAGGGGTTGCAGAGATGGGAATGCAAGGTACTTTACCATGTCCACAATATTTTGTTATGAAAACTGTAATTAAAATGATCAACATATGTATCTGTCCAAGTTTGGACCAAGTCCATACCATGAATAGTGACCTCGCATTGATGTATTCCATCTTGCCAACCACCATGAGTCCACAACCACCTCAAAGAATAACCATCAGTTCAAAAAGAAAAGTAAAGAAAAGAAGGAAGGAAGGGCCTTTATTAGAGGAGAAACTTTAAGCATGGGTAACATGTCTTTCCAGTCCTATAACCAGTGCCTATAGCTTGTTATTATGTCTAAGGGGTGTGCTTTGAATTTCCATTATTATCTTTTTCTCTTTCTTTTTTTCCTTTTTCTTTTGTTTTGTTGTTTTTTACTATTTTTTATGGGAACTACACCATGCAAAGACATTTAGGTTCCTGTTATTGGTCGATGGAGGAGTGATGATACATTCTAAGAGGATTCATAAACCACATGAAGGAAGTAAACAAGAAAAGAACCCAACAAGTCCCCTTAAGGTAACACCCTTTGCCATTCCCACTTGGATGTTCCCTCTTTCTTCAAGGTATAATGATCATTGATTAATTTTAGTTTTATCAAAGAAGAACCAAATTGTTTCCATGAAAAAGACCTTTTATTTAGAGAACTAGAGGGATGGATGAGGTTGTCTCATTGCTTTACACAATTACTTACCCAATCATGTTGATAGCATAACACAAAACCCCAACACATAGCATTGACTTCCACATATGACTTGGCAATATTATTAATAAAAACATGAAATAAATTCATTAAACATAAAGAGAATGACTCAATAAAAGAGAAAAACATATAGAAAAAGAAAATATTAAGAATTGGAAAACATATGAAGAATCAAAATTTTTTTGAAGAAATAGGAAAATGATAAAAAATCATAAAACAAAAAAAGGTGAAAAACACTTGTTATTTCTTGAACCAAGATGAAGCATCTCCCCCATGACTAATCTTATGGCTGCATATTCAGGAGATGAACTGCACAATCCCCTAGTTATACACCACTAGTTTTCCATCTTTCACTATTACTGATTTAATTAATCATGTGGTAGGACATATAACATTGGTGATAGTCTTATTTGGATCATTTAGAGATGTATCTTCATCTATACTTGAAGTTATTTCCATTTTTGGAGGTCTAGATGTGTTTTCTTATTCTTCTTGATTTTCTATTTTAATTCCTAGGTCTCCATGTGTAATATCCTTTTCTGGTGTATAATCAGACTGTAAGATATCTACATCTAAGTCCTATGTTTGGTTCATTTTCTTAAGTCTAGAACTAATAAGTGGATTAGTTGCTTCCATGCATCTTTGAAACAATTTTATATTCTCATTTTGAAGACATTGGATGTCTTCTGGTCTAGTGGATGTTACATAGATTGGTTTTTGCTCACACACTTTCTCTTGAACTTTGTTCTAGGTTGTGTTAATGTTTTGAATTTTTGGCTCACAACTACACCCTTTATTATTAGTAGTGATGCATGGATTCTTTTGCCTCTCCATAGTGCTAGGTTCATTACTTTTGTTAGGTGTTGGAGTAATGATGGATGTTGGCCCTTGTGTAAGATTGAAAGACATTAGTCATGAAAGGAAGGGTGTTGCACTTGATTGTCATTATGCTAGTTTGGATAAATTAGTAGGTTCACAAGTGTTGCGCTTATGCATGGGAACCATCCTAAAGAAAGGACATTTCCAAGATTGTGGTAGAGATCTCCTCACATGATCATTTTTGTGTATGTTCATAGCACAAGTGGCATTCTCTTATTGATGTCATGGTGCTGAACCTTCCTATGTTGTTGGTGGTGACATATGATAAAGGGAAGTATGAGAATATTGAGGATATGATGGAGGGTGAGAGGTGCAAGGTGGTGATCCTTTAGGATATGTCATAGGTTGATGATATTCAGGAGAGTGGTAGTAGTAATTTGAAGTAGAGGAATTAGAATTAGGTGGGGAAATAAGTTGTTGAACATAATATCCGTATGGGTTTGGCTAGCAGTAAGGGTAGTGCTAGTTTGATGATGACATCCCCCAAAACTATGGGTTTTTCCACTGCAGTTGATCATAGTTTTGAGGCTGATAAGAAGTCCCACTAGGATAGTATGGTTGGTTGTAGGATTATCTATGATTACCTTGTGAGAAATGTAATTTTCTAGGCATTTGCTTTTGTATGAACTTGGAATTCAATCCAAAGGCTGAATACTCATGTAGATGTAACATGACTAGCCAATAGCCCTTTGGATGGTCATATAGGCAAATGTCACATCCATCATCTTCTTTGGTGGTTGAATTTATAGCCTCTTCTTCCAAAGCTATTTTTCCTTTTTGTTGATTAGTTTTCTCACCTGTCTCTTAGTTCTTTTTCCTCCTTTTACTGTGATCACTTGATTTGTTTTGTGCTACTCTTGTCTATGGTTTTTATGCAAGTTATAACTTTCTCATTTATCCATTCTGAAATCTTATCTAACCTTGCTCAAGATCATTGATAGACTTTTGTATTGACAAGGTTTGTTGTGAAATCACCTCATTGAGAGCTACCTTTTTTCCTCATCATAGATATGGACCCTCTTCTTTTGATGAGTTGGATCCTACTGATATCTCTCAAAATTCTCTCATTTACATAGCTCTCCTTCTTCTTTTGCCACATGCTCAATTAACTTTTGGATTTTATGGATTCCTAGTTCATATAATTGACCTTGAGCATACATCCCAAGGGTCTCTCTTGTTTGACTATAAAGCCCATCTATGATGTAGAAAATTTGCTCTTATTGAGAGAAACCATGGCTTGGACGTTTATTTAGTAGAGAATAGTATCTATCTAGGACCATATCAAAGGGTTCATGTTGTTTTTGTTTCCATTCTTGGATTTATTTTCTTAGGTTGGACAAACTCACATAGGTTTGGTATTTTTTGTTGAAGAGTTGTAGCATTGTGAACCACTAATGGATCGAATTTGATTTCAATGATCTATACCACACTTTGGCTTTGTCGATTAGTATCCTAGGAAAGAGCTTAAGCTTTTTCCATCCATTTTCAATGTTTTGTAAGATGTAGCCATCATGGAAGGCTTACAAATGATGTTGTGGATTAGAACCATAGCCTCCTACAAATTTAGGGATGCTATTCATATCAAGCCTTTTGATGCAACTTTCCTTGTGATGCCTATGGGGTATTTTAACTATCTCTATGATTTTTTTCATGATCTTGGTGGCCAACTAAGAATTCGCTGTCATTAGACATGTTGTGGTAAAAATTTCTATTTCTATTTCTATTTGTCTAATTCTAACGATTTTGTCTATGCTCATTTTGATGTCTTTTATTTTGCCCTTGGTTTTGACACTATTTTAATTTTGACCCCATAGTGGAGCTCTATCTCTATATCTACATTCATCTTCATCAGAACTAGATGTTGAAGAGGAAGACAAAGATGAGAAACTAGTAAAGTTGCCATGGCTTCTATAGTGTTTCCCATGGTCCCTTGATTTATCTCTTCTAGGTTTTGAGGAGGTCTTAGGCTTGAGGCCTTCCCTAGTCTAGGACTTACTTCATCTCCTCTATGATTATCTACCTTAGGTAAATGTAGTCCTTGAGTGTAGTTAAGGTGGTCATGAATATATGAAACCCCTGCATAAGGTTGGTCACTCCAATTTTCTTCATTAGTTCTCCAATGAATGTTCTCCCCATATGAGGCATTATCTCTTCCTTGTGAAAGAGACATTTTTGTTAGTTAATGATGTGTGTGACTTAATATTTTTTGAAAGATAAATCATTAATGCATTTATAGCAATCGTGTATGATATAACTAATCTACATAACTAGCACCATTCCTAGCAATGATGCCAAGGATGAGCAGTGAGGTACTCCCTATGCCCAACCATATGAATCACAAGTATTAACACATGATCTAGTAAAATTCCATGGATGGCACTAGTTGTGACATTTATATCATTATTCCTTGATCAAAGTTTGCTATCTTCCCACTTGGACTAGTGGTAGCTTTGTCATGTATGGTTTAGTCCAAAGTGAGGCATATGATTCTTGATGTTGTTTCAGCCTTATGCTACTCCTAATGATAATGAAGAAATCAATTATTTAAACTAATTAACAATGGAAATTAATGTCTGCACTAGCCTATAGGTGATGAGTGTCTATTCCCAACCTGCCATACTCATCTTGAACCCACATATCCACTACTCAAATTACCAAGTGCTATGCTACTAGGCAAATGAAAGAATAACACTACTAGGGTTACCAAACCTATACATGTTTATGCTCGAAATTGGTCATGCTCATTCTACCAATTCATTAACATGCATGGAAACATAGACATTAACTAAGTACATGAAATGTAAATTTCATGGAAAGTAAATTTAATCTAAGTCAAAGTGTTGTAATATATAAGAATCAATCTCGATCATATTGTTGTTCATGGAATGTGTCTAGGTACATTGCCACTCAACTAAGATGTCATACAATTAACTCAAATCCACATTATAGGCATTCATTGACTATTCTCTAAGACTACAAAATAAAATTGCAATAGTTTAGCAACTATATTGATAAAACAATGCCAATACATGATGGGAGCATGCGTATTTATAGGTGAAAATAGAAACTACATTGACGAGGCATTCAAGTGATGAAAGAGGTATCTTTGATGGTTTCTTTGATGGATCTTTGCAGCTTGGTGATCCGCCCAAGCTAAAAAACAAAGGGCTTTTTAGTATGTTCCTTTTAGCTTAATCCATGTTTTTGTACCCTTTAATTTTCATGTGTTGTTCTTGATTATCTTGATTATCTTTATCATCATAGGTAGATGCTAAGATTTCTGAGGCATATACATCCCGAGCAGAGGTGTCAACATCACAGGTTCCAATTGAAGTGACCTCCCGTGCTTGTCCCACATCAACTGACTAGCTAAGACCATGGCCTGAGATGCCTAGCAAAATGGACTTTGTTACAGGCATCGTTAACGATGTGGTCGCTCACCAACAAGAAGCTCATCCAGAACTAGGTATGTGTACGTTACATATCATGCTAAGTGTTTTATTTTATTTGTGTTTCTTTGCATTCATTGTTGATTATAGCTGATTCATGTGTGTGGTACTTACACCTGCAGGCTCCAAGCTCTAGTGGGATCCTTCTGAAGCTACCCATATAGATGCCCTCCTCGAATTACCAAGGAATATTGAGCAAGTCCCTAGAAATGTGTACGATATAGTTTCTAGTTGCATTGTACAAAATGCTAAGCCGCTTTGGACTTGTAGGCATTTACTTGAGTATCTATGGGATGAGGTGCATTCGTTGAAGGAAGCACTAGCAAAGGAGAGAGAGGAGAAAAGGGATCTCCAATCTCGTTATGATTTTGGCACTCTTAGGCTATTTGGTGATAGCACTTGGTGCACATCTGAAATCACCTATGCATGTTACTAGATAGTTTTAAATAGCAAAGTGTAGGCTACATAGGATTTAGCTGAGCAAATGGCATAGATGGATTTGTTAAACAGGAAATGTCATGATTGGGAATCCTTTGCTGCTAAAGTACACAAATGGGGCCAAGACCAGAAGGACCACAAGCATCAGTATAAGAAATGGTTAAAGGAGGAGTTAGTTGAAATCATCGGATGGAGATGTTTATCGATGGGCTAGGCTAGCGGCCTGCTTACGATAGGTTTTTTGAGTGCACCAAGATGGAGGGATCCCCCAAGAGAATAATTATCACCACCTTCAGAGAAGTTTCAACAGGCATGTTCTCTCTTGAGCGCCCTACCTAGACCTTGGTGGACAATGGAAAAACCTTGGCTGGTATTGATCCTGGCCTAGAGAAGGATTGGGAAAATGTGCTCAAGGAGGAGATTCTATGGAATTTGGAGGTTATCTTAAGGCTTTCCTCACTTATTTTTGTTTCATTTTATTATTTTACATTGTTAGTGTTACTATTTTTCTTGGTTTTGTATTTATAATTTTCTTTATTACTCTTACCTTTTTTGTTTTCTGCCCTGTTATAGGGACATGTTAATGATGAAGCTGGCCCTAGTGGAGTGAGAGTGAATGATGAAGAGGATCTTGGGGATCAATGCCCCTCCTTGTACTGATACATGAGTTTAACTATTAGCCTAGTTTTAGTTATCAGATGTTTTGGATTTTCAAATGCCTAATGGGAATGTATGAAGACTAATGTAATGACATGGATTTGGTTGTCGCATAAAATGGTGGCTTTCTATTGCCATTTTGAGGTTTAATATTTTTTTCTTTTTTCACGTTTTTTGTTTTTTTTTTATTATTTTCTCAAGTATATCACAAACATATGCATGTAATTGAATGTAAAATGAGTTTCTAAAATGCAGAGTGAAACATGAAGCAAATATATGAAAAAGAAAAGTAATGAAAATGCATGAATCAAAATTGTAACTTGTAACATCTAAACAAAAATTTGACATAACATACTGAATGTTTGTAAACTTGCAACATATTGGGCTCTAGTTTAAAGCCATTTTGGACTGTGCACCTCAGTTTAAAGTCATGGTGGACTATTGCATCTATGTTGAAAAGAGAGAGATTACTAATTTTAGGCCATGATGGGCTGAAAGAGGTAATAGTTTTAGGAATTTTAAAAGGGACAGGCCATTTCTAATAGTAGCTAGTTTAACATCATTGCGGATGTTTTTTGGCAATTTAATGTCATACAAGACGGTTGGTAGTTTAACATCTTTCTAGATGCATGGTAATTCACCTTAATTATTGAGTTTCCTTCTAATCCTCAATTTTACGTGAGGGGTTGGGCACATAGGTATGATCTTGTATTCACCTTCCTCTTCACTGGAGATATCAAAAGGTAATTCCGACCAAGAGACATTAGTGGGAATGGCTCCCATGTTTGTGTTGTCCAATGCTTCCTCAATTTTAGTAGGATCATGAGTTAGCATTGGGTTCGTGTCTTGAAGTATGCTCATGGTTCCTTGATTAGGCTCAAAAAACTCAATTTTTGACCCTTGATCCATTCCTAAGTGTGAGAAAGTAAGTGATGTTATCGTATCCACGTGTATGATGATTTCACTGCCCTCATAAGGTAGGTGGATCTCTTTATGGATTGGTGAGGATATAGCTCCCAGTCAAGCTAGCCAAGGACATCCTAGAATCAGATTAAATCTTGGCATTTCATCAACTACTATGAATTTAGCTAATGTGGGGAATTGGTCCCTTGCTATAAAATCTAAGGTAACCATACCTTGCACCCCAACACGGGAATCACTGAAGGATTTTAAGAAAGAAGTTGTTGTGGGCTATATTTGTTCAGTAAGTCCCAATTTTTCAATGATAGGAAAAGGTATTACGTTTGTCACCGCACCATCATTGACATGCACCCTACGTATCTTGAAATGATCGACTTGTATCGTTATGAACATAGGGGCAGTGGTGACTTCTTCCGTTTTCTCATCTAGATTAATGTCATTAGCATAAAACTCTAGGGATATGTGATCTTTGATTCCTGAGGTTGCAAAGACAATACTACATAAATGGATGGCTCATCTGCAGGAAGGTCCTCACTAACAGGAATCGAAATCAGCATCTGCACGAGAGCTTCCCCATGTACTAGTGAAGTCATTATTAGGTGATATAGGCTTAAGGAAGTATTCTTTTGTTTCAAGGCCTATGTAACCTGGGTCAACGTGCTTACTAGGTCTTTATCATTTGGGAAACCTTTATCTGTGGAGAACTGGTCCATTTAAACCAGCATTCGTATTTCTCATGGATGAATTTTTGCATTGGGAACTAAGGATGTTGGGTTCAGGACATGACCCGTGATATTATCTTTGTTTTGATGACTCGTTCTAGGCTCATTAGTGGACAGAACCATAGGAATAGCATTTAGCAACATGGGATTTCGTGGTCCCAATTTGTGCTCATGATGTTCTCTTTCTAGGCACTCTCTTATTAGCCTATCAACAAGACATTCTTGCAAGGGTCACGAGGGAATGATAGTGGGTTGCATGTCAAGGTGTTTTGGCACCCAGATCATAAAGGGAGTGGGTCAATTTTTGGATGGTGTGGTTGTTGTTGCAACAGAAGGAGGTATGTGAATGACGAATGGTTTTTTTGGCATGGGGAACATGTGTGTGACAAAAGAAATTTGAAGAGAGGTTGAGGTAGGTATATTTTTAGAGGGCCTATGAATCACAAAAGGTTTTCACAGGACGTCTTGTCCATTCTCCACATGGATAGTATTAATCACATATGGTGCATCATTGGTATTGAGAGGATCGTTGTAGACCCCCATGGGTTGGTTTTGGGGTCTTACTAGATTTACCTCATCAAATACTATTTCACCCCTATCGATCATGTGTTGTATATCCTATTTCAAGGTGAAACAGTAATCAGTTCCATGACCACATCGTTGGTGATATTCACAAAACCTATCCAACCTAAAGCCTCTTGGAATGGGGGGTTCATTGGCTATTGCTAAATCTGGGTCCTTAGCCAACTCATAGAATCGATCATGTTTTTGAGATGCCTCCAAAGACATTTGTTAATGTTTGATTAATCCAACCTTTAGAAGTTGCTCAAGAAATTGTGAAGGCTTCATAGGCAAGGGTGTATATTAAGTGGGGTCTTTTCATTCGAATGTATGAATGTGACTTGTGTTGGTGTTTCTGTTTGATGAGGATTCAGGTGTAGGAACCAGTGTGTTTCTTTCATGGCCAGTTGGAGCAACAGGTTATTTTTCTTTTTTTCCTAGATAGCTAGGTTGGGCTATTTCTGCCACTGTCGCTACCGTCATTTTTGATTTATCTTTTTCTTTCCTCATGTGTTGGTTCCGAAAGGTTGAATAAGCTAGGTCATTACTTGTTTGTGCCACCTCTTCTATGTTCTTAATTTTCACAAATTATTGGCTCAAAGTATGGGCATTTAAATAATAAAGCTTCAATTTGATAAAGTTATTCATGACTACTTTAAGAATGGTAAGCAAATATGTTTCAGGGATGAGCTTGTGAAGTTCGTTGAGAGCTGCACTCCACCTTTAGATGCATTTTTGCACTGGTTCTAATGGAAATAGTTTAATCTGAATCAAGCTATCTAGCATAGCTTCAGGCTTTAAATTATATTTAAAATGGGTGACAAAATGGTGCAACAAATCTTCTAGAGAAGATATGGAACTATGGGGTAAAGCTCGGTACTAGTCTAACTCTTTTCCCATTAAGGACAAAGCAAACACATGCAGAATTACATGGGGCCATGCTTGAAGCAATAGACATTCCATTTGAAATGTTACTAAGTGGTCCTTTGGATCTCCCTCTCCATTGTACTTGGTTAGTTGGGGGTAATGAGACTCCCTTTGGCAAGGTTAGCGATGGAACCGAGGGTCTGATTGGATCATCTTAATAGAATTCCAATACTTTAATTTCCTCCATGTTCACATTTTTAAGGTGCCTTATCTCCTCTGTTAGCGAATGCATCATTTTCTTTGTGTTTGCCCACTCTTGGGTGGTAGGTAGACCAGTCGGTTAAGTGGGTTGTGACTGATGATAATTCGATTGTTGTATTGTTTGTGGAAAGGGAGACTGTTGGATTGTCAATTGTTGTGGTGGAGTGATATTCAAAGATGGGACTACAGGGTGTGGTACATTGTGGTAAGTGGATTGGTGCTACTAAAATGCTAGTTGAATCCACTGCCTAGCCACAGCTTGTGAGGTGACACTTGGAACATGTTGGGTGGAAGTAATCAATGGTGTTTTTTGGATTTGCACTTGTGGTACGTCATGGATGGTTGTAGATGCCGGTACGATGAATCGCATCCCAATCACCTGAAGTTGGAAAATTAAACTTGCATTAGCTTGAGGGGGGTTGTTGAGATTGTACTTATGGAGGTATGATGGAAGTGGACATGTCAAATTGAATGTTGAGCCTGGACAAGATGGGGATGGAAGTGGGTACTTCTTGTAGGGAGGCCGGTGGTTGAGCGTTCTTGGATAGAGGTGGAAGTATGGTTTCTTCCAGAAAAGGTTGGAATAATGAGTTTGTATGGGCATGGGCACTAACAGTATGATATGAATCTCCATGCTTAGATTGGGCTGCAAAGTCATCTACCTCATCTCCACCCTGAGGCTCTATCTATTCAATAATAGTTATGGGTTCCATAGCAGTCACAGGGTTTGAGGTTTTAGCCCCAAAGTTAGAGATCAGCAGTGTCACTGGGCTAATCTAGGAGGATTCCATAGTGAGCATGAATAAGATGGGCTAGAAAAGTTGAGCGTGAATAAATGATAGTGTGAGCTACCAGAAAATGTGAGCTAATAGTGTGAGTAGGCTGATAGCATAAGTTGATAGACAACATGAGCTAACAGCGTGAGCTGACAGCATGAGTAGGTTGACAACGTGAGCTAACAGTGTGAGCTGATAGCATGAGTAGGCTAATAGCATGAGCTGACAACATGAGTAACTCAAGCAAAGCGTGTGTAAGAAGCTTGTAGGTGGGAGAATCAAATTGTGATTGGTCAATGGTGGTGCTAGGGGCATGCATCTCATTTAGCTAGCATGTGCACACTGTTTGGGTTCTAATAGTGATGATAGAGTTTTGAAGTATTCGCTGCAATGTAATGTTTTTGCAAGTTTGCGGTATCGTAAGAATTTTGTAGGTTACCCTCCTTCTAGCACCAATTTATTGTACTGACCTAAATTATTGGTGTAAGGCTAAAAGGGAAAAAAACAACAAAAGATCGTTAGGTAGACATAGCTGACCCTACCTTCGCTTGAGGGCAAGCTAAAAAAGAAAATGAAGGCAACCAAGGACTTCCAAAAGAATAAACTATGGCTCACACTAGGGTTATCGTAACTGATGTTTGAAATGTAAACAGTATACTCAAAATGCAAATAGAAATGTATATAAAACTGGTATTGTAAAAAAAACATTAACTAAATTTAAAATAGTGCAAATAATAAAATGGCCAGTAAAATGAACTGCATTGTATTGCTTAGAAAGGGTGTGCACTGGTCAAAGCGTAGCTGCACGTGTAGATGGCAGATCAAGCACCAAGCCCCAGGGTGATGTGTTTCAGAAGTACTTGGATGCTAGGAGTCAAGTGTGTCTGAGCATCCGAAGTTGCTAGTTAGTGCTTCGTAAGCTTTCAACCTCCAAAATTTCCAACCCCATTCATGTGAATTGATAGGGTATTTATATGGTTTGGCCAGGTTTGGGCATAGAATTCATGGATGGAATCAATGGTTGAGAGATGAGAGGAAAATGGATCATGTCACACATGTCCGATGGACAACTGTATGTGAGTTGGACATGCATGAGCAAGTTACGTTTTTGACCAAATGTACTGTATCTTACAGCATGTGTTAGCTTACTCAAGCTAGCTTACACTCATGGAAGCACATAAAATTTTTCAATGTAAGAGCTTGACGAGCTCACAAATGATGAACATTTACAATGAAAATGATAATGTACAATAAGAGAATTTGACTCTGGCTTGCTTGAATCTTCTTGGTCTCTAGATTGACTACGGAAACATGTCGATCTGAGTGGCTTTGTGGCTGTTTGAGGCATCTTTGCTTCACCAAAGCTTCTAGTGTGAGTTGATGTTATCTTGGCATGTCCTCAGCATGAGTTTAGTGTGCTTTCGATTGAGTGTGATTAGTACTCATGCTGCCAACGTGACCTCAGTTTGACCACACCGTGAGTGAGTCAAAAATGACATATTTCACACCAAATTTTGATTCTTGAAGCCTTGTTCTTGAGTACATCAATTTCCTAACTATGGTTGACCTTAAGAGTGATCTAAAAATCAAAAACTGAGCTTGAGAGTGACTTATTTTGAGCCACTTTTAGCAGCTCATGCTAGACTCACGCTGCCAGCATGAGTGTAATGTGACCATAGTGCGAGCTGCAAAAACTTGCAATTTTGGACCTAAAATATAGAATTCTGAGGTTGGGACCCATAGTTGTCAATAGTGAACCCTAAGGATGACTTTCACCCTTGAAATCAAGTCATTTCAACTTATTTTTAAGGCTCTAAAAGTTGCACATGCTATACTCACACTGCCAGCGTGACTTCAACGTGAGTAACAACGTCAGTGTGAAAATGTGAACAATTTGTCTCGAAATTTGAATTCTCGAATGCTAAAACTTGGAGTGGACATCAGTGGCCCTTGAGGATGATTTACTTCCTTAGATTTGGACCATTTTTTACTTGATTTTAAAGCTGTTGGATTTGCTCATGCTGAGGGCAAGCTAGCTTGACAACATGAGTTAGCTGGCTTGAAAAATCTGAGCAAGAGTTCCATGCCTTAGTCAAATTTTTTCTTCCCAAAAGCTAAAAGGCTCTAGGTTGTTTTCATTTTAAATTGTTAGGCCAAAATTAGTGGTGTTTTAGATGGGTTTTGTTAGGAGTATACATTTTTCTACACTAGAAACACATGTAGGGAAGTAGATCTCACCTACCCCTAGCATGGAAGGGTGGAGGTTTTGGAAACTTTCCCTCCCTCAACATGGAGACCACATGAATAGCCTAGAAAATTTTTTCCTTTAGCATGGAAGCTTCCCCCTAGCATGGAGACTTCATTCCTAGTATGGAAAATTCAATCCCCCAGTGTGGAAGCCACACAAGCAAAAATTCATCACTTCATGCACTTCAACGTTGACCAGCCACTTTAGTAAGCATGGTGGAGATCTCAACAAGGAAGATTCATCTCTAGTGTAAATGGAATGGCCATGGAGAAAAGCACTTGCTATGTATAGTAACCCCCAAATTTTGGACCACCATCTCACCTAAATTTGACTACCAAATTGCAGCCATTTTACAGCCATTTCACAGCCAATCTATAGCCAAATCATAGAAAATTGTAGCCCCATTCATGGCCCAAAGATGCTATGAAAGCCAACCTGAAGCCCCATTTATAGGGTCCAAAATTTGGAGCAAGCTCAACTTTATTAAGTAATTTTTGGCATACACACAACATTATTCATAATTCTGCACTTGGGGCATTCTTAGGCACTCAAGAGTGCTCTTGCAAGTTTTTGTACTTGCATTTTCTTGAACCCCAACATGGAAGCACTGTAGCCTTGAGATTTTTGAATTTTGGGTGTCAATATTGCACTTCCTGGATTTCCAAACCCTAATGTGGAGCAATCTAGCATCAAAATTTTTTACTTTTCTAACCCCTAGTAGTGATCCAACTTGCAGATCTAAGGTTGTAGTAGTGAAGGAAGGTTTGATAGCATCAAGAGTGGCTTAGCATCCAAATCATGAAGTAGATCACATTAGCTTCAACAGGCTTTGAACTCCTATACAAGTGAAACCCCTTTTTTCTACCCACTTAGGCACCATTTGTACACAATTCTCAAAATTCTTCCTTATTTCCTTTCTCAGTAAAGTTTTAAGTTTTGGGTTTTGTGTAAGAAATATATTTTTTTATCATTTGTACATTATTTCAGATCTACTATCAGTTTTGCATTCCATTTCATTTTTTTATTTCCATGTTTTGCATTTCATAAGTCCCTAGTTGATTTATCGAACTAGCTAAGGAACCAAAATTCCATTTCTCTTGTAAAGGCCTTGGGGATTTAGGTTTGAGGAACTGCTACATCAAGGATCCTTGGTTTTTCTAGTGACCAATGTTTTCAATTGCAACAATTTTTCTTGGCACTAGAAGGAGGGCCTTTGCCTAAATTTTGTGACCAAAACTATTCTTTTTGTTGCCATTTACAAGCTTTTCCTTGGTTTTTTTATCCAAAACCTTTGAAGAATCAACATTGGTCTTTCTGACTTGTGACCAAGACTATAGCATGGAAGTTGTAGTTGGTTGGGTTTTGGCTCTCCACAACATTTGTTGTGAATTTTATAGTCCAAAACTAGTGTTGGTATCTTTTTCCTCCTATTGTTTGTTTTCTTTTTATTGCCAAAACATTTTTCCCTAATTTCTAAAAGTGGGTAGTTCAACTCTTTTGTGAATTGGTTTTCCCACCACTTTTCCAAGCTAAGAAAACTGGCAGTTAGATAAAACTAGTTCTAGTGGAAAAACACCAACTTTTCACTTTGGTTTTTAGCCTTTTTCCCCCATCAATTTTGGGGTAGGAGGTGTGAGATTCCCATTATGTTAACCCNTCCCCCCCCCCCCCCCCCCCCCTTTCTTTTCCCCCTTTTTCCATACCTAGCATGGAAGTAGTTGGAAGGCCAACATTTGTAAGGTATTAAGTAATTTAATGACCAAATCTACTTTTATTACAATTTGAAATCCATTTTCTAGTTTTTTGAAGCTAAAAATCCCAAGGAATCCAACACTTTCTTTACCCCCCTCCCCTCTCCCCTTGTCTAGCAAAAACCTTAGCATGGAAGCTGCAAGTGGTTTCGGTGTTGAAATTTTACAACATTTGTTGTGAATTTCTAGAGCAAAGTCAACGTGGAAGCCTTAATAACCATTTAAATTTTTTTACCACATTTAATGCATAAAATTTACATTAGTTTCCATACCAGCCAAGCCTACTTTTTCATCCTTTATAGCAAAAGTTGGTAGCCTGCCAAAACCATCTTTGGAAACTACCAAGTTTCCATTTTGGTCTTCAATCATTTCCCCCTCTCCCCAACATTGAAATAAGGTGTGATATTTTCATTATCTCACCCCCTTCATTCCCTCCCCTACCATACCTAGTGTAGAGGTAGTTGGGAGGCCAACTTGGGTGAGGTTTTAAACCAACATTTTCTATATTCCATTTCTGGTAAAGGGGTAAACCCCCCTCATCCTCCACTTACTAATCATAGTAAGTACATCAATTTTTGCCATTTTAATTTCCTTTAAGAGCTTTTAAATTCCATTCACTGGAATTTACTTATGTTTTTCATTTATAATGTATTTTTAAGCCATTCTCAGCATTATAGCCATTTCTTTCCAAAAATCAACCAAATTACCCTTCACCCTCAGTGGCAAAGATCATAGCCAACTAGCCATGAGGGTGTATGATCCCAAAGACCCTACCATCATTATGTGTAGGCGATATTTGAGGGTCATAGGGAAGAGTCTTAATTTTGCAGCCATAAATTCTAGTTGCACTAAAATTTAGGCAAGCATGCTAATTTCATGAATTGAATCTAAGGCCAAAAGGAAGTTTAAGCTCATACATAGGGGTGAAAAAGATTACATCTCTTTCCTGTATGATGAAATTCCTCTTAACAACATCTATTCTAGTGTCCTAGACTAATTGATTACTATGGAAGATGAAGATGACAAGCCTAGGTTTGAGGAACAATGGGAAGAGGAGGATGAATTCGAGGCAAAATTTGAGCCTGAAAACATCTTAAGAGGAGTGTTTCAATAAACATCCCCCAAAGTCTCAACACCTTCCTCTAATGCTTTTTTTTTTCTCCATAGGCATGGTACCACCATCTTCCACTCCTTCCTACCCTACTACAGCAAATCCCATGCTTCTTATAGCCATACATCACACTCAGTCAATGCCACAAACAATCAACTATAGCACATCAATGTCATTTATAATGTAGTCTTGATACATAAAACCATCAACGGTGGTTTTTACCACAAAAAATCCATTAACCACTCATGTGGAGTCCACCATAGAACCCCAAGCAACACAGGGGTCATATATCCTATTTATCCCATTTATGCCTCAAGTATTAGTACAAAAATATTTTTCTTTATTTAGGCCACAATCCTTAACCATAATGCAAACTCTTCCTTCTATAATGCAATTGATAACAAGGCCATAAGCCTCACAAAAAATGCCATAACCTTATATACAAACCCTACAACTTATGGGGTCATCAGAAGGCTTGGATCAATCCTTCCAAATGATCCAAGACCTAATGGAAGAGTTCAAGAGGCTTAAAGCCTCTACCACACAAACTGTCAAGATTATGAACTTCTACCAGGATTATTCCATAAGTCCTATAATCCAATCCTTTACACTTTCTCTAGGTGTCCCCATTCCCTAATTTACCAAATATAATAAAGAAGGTGACCCTAATCCTCATCTTATTACATTTCGATCTGAATTTTTACTCTTGCAACCATGGTCTCATATCATTGTGAGGATTTTTCCTGTCTTTGACTTGAAAAGCACGTAATTGGTACCACACATTGCCTCAAGGATCCATATCCTCTTTGGAGGACCTATAGCCTAGTTTGTCAACTGCTTCAAGTATAACTTGAAGGCTAACACAATTCTTGACCAACTCATGAAGGTCAAGTAGGAGCCCTTAGAACCCATACAAAAATTCATTTAGTAGTGGAATGAACTACTAAATGAAATACCACCATTCATAGCTGAAGCCCACTTGTTAGCCATATTCAAGGAAGCAATTAATGACTTCATCAAGTTCAAACTCCATTACCTTCTACCATAGTCTCTTATCCAAGCATTCTTACAAACTAAAAATATAGAGGATGTTGCAAAAGCCAGTCATGATCCAACCTATATAGCATATAAAAATCAACACAGTTGAAGAGACAAAAAAAAGAGCAAACAAAACAACACTACTATAGCAACTATAACCAAGGAAACCAAGACCATGAAGCAAGGGCTAAAGGTCACCCAAGGCTCCATATAATGACTATAATAACCAACCATCAACTTCTGAGACCACTACATCAACAAAAAATAGACCTAACTTTGACAGGAAGGATAGGTCTAAATACACTACGTTACCAATAAAACTATCTAAGTTTCTAGACCAACTATTAAGAAGTGGGCACATGAAATCTAAACAAATGATAGAAGCCACTTGAAAGAAACATGAGCAACTATGTGAAATAGCCAAATATCCTACTTAGGCAATGAATGATGATCTCTAGTTGCCTAGATACTTTAAGCTAGACCACTTTTTCCATTATCATCAAATGCCTAGTCATGATATAGACTTCTACCTTATGATAAAGGATGACCTACAAAGGATGATAGATAGGGGAAACTAGTCTTAGATGCTTCTAATGTAGTTTGGACATAAAACTAGTTGATGTAGGTCTATAAAGACCTATTGAATGCTAATGATAATCCTTATGTTATTTAATCATTCAACATCAATGACAATTGGAGACCTATATGAGAACCATTAATGATTCAACTACCTCATCTATAATGAAAGGGCTTCTTTGGCTTCCCATAGCTGAAGATCCTCCTTCTTTGTGAGAGTACCATCATGAATGCCTCAAAGGGAACCTTTTGTCATCAAGGTTTTCCAAGCCAATATAATTCAAACAACCATAGCCCAACCAACTGCACAACAACCCCTACGATGGCCAATGCTACTACCCCTTTCTTATAGTCAACGGTTGACCACCAAACACTACATACAAACAAGGTAAAAAGCATAAGAAAAAGCCTAACAACAAGAGAGACAAGCATATAGAGGCATGAAAATAAGTGGATTCACTGAAGCTCACTTCCATTTTAGCTATACCCATGACCTCCTCTACCCCAACCTCTTCAACCAACAGGCCACAGGAGGAGATTAAATCCCACAATCAAAATAAGAAGGAAGAACCACAACAACCAAATCCTAAAATTGAAGTCCACATTTTAGGACACATGAATAAAGTAAAGCACAACTAGGGTGATAAGCCCACGACCAATGATAAAAACTTCCTCAGTGCAATGGACCAAGTCAGGCAATCCCTCAAATAGAAAAACATAATTCTAAGCTTGTATGACCTGATCATGACTTTTTCCATACATCATAAGGTTCTAGTTAGAATGTTGACCTTCATACTCATTAGTGAGGATATTCCTACTAATGAGAAAGACATCCATGCAATGTTGATTCCTATCTCACTAGGGGAGAAGACGTCAATACCCTTAACATTTCATGATAGCAAAATTAAAGTTAATCCCTAGAATGGTGAAGTGACTACAACCCCTTATTCATAACCATATGCATAAGAAAATTTAAAATACATTGGATGCATGTTGATGATGGAGTTGTAACTAATGTCATCCCATGCATCATTGTTGAATGCTTGGGCTTAACTAAGCAAGTACAACCTACAACCATCATAGCTCTTAAGTCCTTTAATGGATCAAGAGTTTCCATCAAGGGGTCTATCTCCTTTGATTTTGTAGTCAGAGAACAATTCCCTACAACCAATAATTTCTTGATGATGGAAGAGTTACTAGGATTCAATATAATCCTAGGAAGAGCTTGGTTGGCTTTGTTATGAGCTACATCCTTGTCCATTCATCTTACCTTCCTTACAAGAAAGGTGAAATCATCATTCATGGTGATAACGTAGCTTCCCTAACTATCAACAATGTAGACATAGAATGGGGGTCCAAAGTGGAGCTTTAAGAAGAAGCTCCTAGATATGAAGAGCAAAAACCCAAGATAGCCAATGATGACAATGATAGGCAATGGGGTACATTATGGAGTGAACTTCCTTTTATCATCATAAGTGAAGGGAATGGAGAATACAATCTTGTGCAGAATAGGTCTTATTCTCTTCCTAAGTTTGCAAAGATTAGGAAAATTCGTACAAGTGAAGTTCACCTTAAGCTTCCCATGCCCCTATAACTAATTGAACCAATATCCAAGTAGCCTTATGTTTTTTTTACAGTTCATTATATCTTTATTATTTTATGCACATAGCCTATGCATGTAGCCTAAGTTTGTTTTCATTTTTTCCTATTTACTACAACCCTTCTTATGATAAAAAAAAGCCTTATAAATATACATCTCTTTTGCATCTCATCTACTAAGATGTTAAACTAGCACTAGTGTTTGCTAAGATGTTAAACTAGCACTATGGTTCGCTTAGACCTTAAATTGGCATTATGGCTCACCATGCCCTTAAACTAGCAATGTAGCCACAATTGCACAATATAACCTATGCTCACAATGGCCTAAAACTAGGAAGCAATTTATTTATCATGAAACTTTATTTTGTTGATTAGTCATTAAATGTTATAACTAAAACATCAACATAGCCATTTTCAATGTCTACAACATTCACTACCACTATAAATGCATATATCCAAAAATGAAACCCAAATTTAAATTTAAAGATAAAATGTCCATAACATACATAGACATGGCCACACTATGTGGCAAAAATGTCAAAGAATAACAACCATCTATAACATAGTCTTGGCTAATCATATCCATTAACATAAAAATAAAAACAAATATCCAACAAGCTATATTAAAGGAGGCTACTAAGTGGCATCTAAAGGAAGAAGCGGTGGGTCATTCCCGCTTTCACTGTTAGGACCGCAAATGTTTCCTAAGGTCTAAAATGCAATGACATTTAGCTAGTTAGTAATCCATAGCCAAAATCATGACTTAAAATAAAGACTAAAACATAAAATATATCAAACCTATGCAGATTCTAGCTATATCACTTTTGGGAGTAAATGGGGAAGGCCTTCCTCCAAACCATAAAGGATCTGGTCCTTCATCATGTTAACCAAATCAACATCCCCAAGATCAACACTAGAAAGAATGCCAATCCTATCTATAGGAGTATAAGTATGAGGCTCATGGGTAGTAATAGTTATAAAGGTCTCACTTGCAACAGTGGTAATTTGAAGGATAGGGAATTGCTCCACCTTGAAAATACTTTCAAAAAGTTGATAAGAACTCTCCACCTAGATCCCCTAAATCAATAGTTGTCTCTTGCACCATTCAATCGACTCCTCCTTAAGCCACTTTAGGTAGGCCCCATGATTGTCCTTATATTGTCACTTGTGGCCCTTTTGTGTCTTTCTCCACTCTAAGACCCAAGCACAATGATCTTTCCAGTCCTCAACAACATGCCAATAGTGGATCCACATAATCTCCTTAGTTTGTAATTTTCCTAAGTTAGCTACTTGGGCTTCCACAAAGGCTTTAATGTCTTGAAGATCTCTAATCATATCCTCCTACCTTTGAGTCTTTTCCCTTAAGGCCACAACTTCCTCCCATAGGGATTCATTAGACCTCTCTAGCTCCCATGATGTTTTTGCACATGACATTGCTAAATCAGTAGTAATCTCATACAACTTCATGGGTATACTAGACACATTAGAGGGAAGATTAGGTAAGGAATCTATCTCCATGTCTCTACTAGGGTCCCACTCCATAGAGGGCACTACACAAGCATAAAATACAAGCATAAAACACAACCTAAGATAGCCATAATGCAAGTAAAGCCCACGATTAAGACATAAAATAAAATCCTTACCTATCTTAGGTGCAATCTAATGCAACCAAATAATGATGTCCTTAGCCATCCCACATAAGACCTCCACTTTGTCTAGAGTCTCTACCCATGGTTTCACATAAAACTTAGGGATGAGAGCTAGTGCTAGTGGTTCAAGAACTACTATAAGCATAACAATCATTGAAAGGTTAGGATGACAACCAAAGATAACCAATGAGATATAATGAAAATATCAAGGCATAGGCATACCTAGCTCCTTCTTCTCTTTCCCATATAGGATGATGATGGGAGAGGTACCTAGTACCACCTCACCAAACAAGGCATCTAAATCATCCATACTTGCATCGACAAATCCTTCAACCATAGGTTTCTTTAGGAGTGCCTCTTCTACATGCCTTTCTTCTGCTTCCATAGCAGCTTAGGCTACCATAGCTTGACATTTTTCTATAATCATAGCACATAGAAAACCAATTAACACATGAAACCATAAAATAGCCATAAACTTTAGAACATGAAATAGCCAAATTTAAGCAAAGCATACTTGCAACTATCTACTATGATGACTTAAGCTTAAACTTAAGCTTCTTTGAGATAGGTTGATCTAATTCTAGGGGTACCTCCCTCATAGGACTCTTGAGTTTCTCCCTAGCTACCCCCTTGACCTCAATGCATCATTTTTTGGCATCTTAGACACTAGCAAGAAATGAGAGGGGTTCATCATCATCAGTACTATTAGGAGACTTGTACTGTCTAACATCAAGATTCTTAGTGATGATGGATAACATATCATCCATTCCCTTTGGTGGGTTCTAGGCCTAGATTATTGGATAAATGTGCTTTATATAAGCCCTAGAAAGTTTGCTTGGGTCTTGGGAAATCTATTTCCCATTCCTATACACCACCAAAAACTCCACAAACCTCTTTAGATAACCTACAAAAACTGAAAAGCGCATATATATTTTTTTATAGGTATCAACACAAAGTATAAGGATCTCCTCTTGAAGCCCAATGGCCAAAGCAACTGAAAAATCAAATTTGATGTCCTCCATCAGGACCTTCTTAAAGGTCCACCCATATGCTAAGCCAATTATCTTCTATTGTGATAGCATTTTCAAAAATTACATAAGACCTAAAAAAAGGATATGTTTCCTTTGCATCAAGGTTCATGAAGCTATCCATTGAAATTCTAAAGTGGCCCATGTTGGCATCAAGCCACTCTAAAACTTCATCATGATGGCCTAATTCCCTTACTATCCTAGTGAAAACCTTTGCCACGTTAGTAGGGACACCAAACAAGTTGTGAAAGAGGCTAGCACCTACATCCATGTTCACCTTCACACCTTGGATGATGGTTCTAAAACCATCAACCTTCTCATCAAAGGAGTCAATGACATGCAACATCTACATAGTAGGAATAGGTTCCATGAATACATCAAGCAAACCTACAAACTAGATGTTTGCTTGAGTGTATCTAGGTGCCTATCCCTTTAGGCACTCTTATTCTAGTGTCACTTCACCAAACTTCGAGATGAGGGTATCCTCATGACATGAACCAAAAAGTGGTAGAGCAACATTAGCTAAGGTGGAAGGTCATGTGAAGCAATAACCAAAGTTTAGCATCAATATGAACAATTGCAATGATCAAGCAAAGTAATAGAACATTAAAAGTTATAGTCATACAAACACTAGAAGTTATAGGATTTACATTTACCTTTCCTTTTCTGCTATAGTGTGGAGGTCCCAACTACAAGGGTCTAATATGTGCTATTGGCATCTACCCACTAGTTGTACATCATCTGATAATAACTTACACTTTTTTTATATATGGTTAAACTTGGTGGTGTATTCATCAAAGTCTTGGTGAATTCATTTAAAGTAGTTTGAGCCACTACCAAAATTTGATCATTGATGATCAAGCCTTGATCATTGACTTGTACCTACAAGAAGTTGTAAAATCAATGAAGTTAGAGATGGTAGTTAAGAAAAAATCACAAAAGCATGACAATAACCATGTTTACCCCTATAGATGGTACATGATGCTAGGATGGTTTTGGAATAATGTGTGGGCTCTATGCCCCACCATTAGAATATTGTCAAAGTATTATATTGACTATACCTTAGCATTGTCCAAATCTCATAAAGGTAACATGGACTTATGGCATCTGTTGATCCCCATATAGTCTTTTCAATAATGTATCTGGCAATTAGGTCATACGCCTGAGGTAATAGGATCTTCACAACAATCCCAACTACATTTGCAGACAAGTGTGACCACAACATCACACTAAAGTTCCTAAGGAGATAGGCAAGGAGGTCCCTTGTCCCAAGTTAGAACCACAATGAGAGCTTCCTAAAAGGCATGTCATGTGGAGGGGTGTTCATCTTAAGATGACCAATGTAGCACAAGATACCAACTGAATTTACTATGATGAGGATAGGCCTCAAAAAGACCCTACATGAAGTAAAGCACAAAGAAATCATTATGATCAATTTAAATTACTTAACAAACTTAGACAAAACATCCTAGTCAAAGGTGAAATTAGCCTCTATAAAATCTCTAAGGTGTTTATCTAAATTAACCTAGGTAATCCCATAAGAAAACATTATTACAACCTTGCATAACCTTACATCATGACCAATTGGAATCTCTTAACAAATTTAAAAAGAACTTCCTAAGCTAGAGGTGAAATTAGCCTCTATAAAAAGCTCTTAGATGTTTATCTAAATTAGCTTAAGAAATTCCATAAAAGCATTATAACCATATTTTATAGCCTTTATAGCCAAAATTTCATAGCCCAAAACTATTTATTAGTCCAAATTATGCATAAATTTAGAAAAAACATCTAAATTATGCATAAATTTGAAAAAAGTAAGCATAAGTTTAGAAAAAACATCTAAATTATGCAAAGCATGCATAAATTTGGAAAGAACATCCAAACTATGAACAAATTTAGAAAAAGCATACTAAACTTAGAAAAAGCCATGTAGCCATAGTAAAAGCTTATTTAAAAGAAAAATATTTTACTCTTCTTGAAAAAGAAAAATTAAGCATTAATTTTACATGTTCACAAAAGAAAAACATAAGTTATACATATCAACCACTTCTATTTCCAAATGGTTAATCTACTACAACCATGATTTTTGCCTTGTTCACATAGCCATAGCCAAAAAAATTCATAAAAACTTCATTTGAGCTAGAAATGAAGTGATTCCACCACCATTTGAAAGCTTAAATCAAGCCTTATGTATCCATGCTTAGAAAAAATTCAAAAGATTTACTTTTTATTTAGGAAAAAATTATCAATTTCAACAATAATATGAAAATGGCACAAACATCCTTATTACACAACACATGATTAGTAAAAAATTCATAGAAAATTCATTTTAAATCCAATCAAAGTAATTATAACTTTGTTAGAAAGCTGAAGCCAATTATTATGTAAAAATGACTAGAAAATAGCCAAAAAATTTGCCGTTTACTTAGCAAAAATTCACAGAATTACATAAAATTATAAAAGCAACACAAACAACCTAACTATGTAACATTAGAAAAACAACCATAAATTATTCATTTCAAGGTCAAATTAAATGAGAAAAAAGCCTTCATAATGATTAAATGAAGGGTTATAAACCCATAACATTCAATTTTACAAATGTGCATATGTTCTACCAATAAAAAAATACAAAACATTGCTTACTTTTCATGCTAAAACTTCAAAAATCTCAAAACCTAGATTTCATATAGCCATGGAAATGGTTGAAATAGTCAAAAAAATTGAAACCCATTAAAATTCACATCAAAATAATGGGATAGGATTTTTTTAAAATTTAATTTTACAAATCCTAAGGCCTAGATCTGAAAAAAGGTCCACACACCAAAATTTTGGGAAAAAACATGAAGTAGTAAACCCTATTTTCAAAATCAAATCTACAAAAGCTAAAATAATGAAACAACTATAGATCTACATGGGAGAAACCAAAATAGGAGGTGGGATTTCATCAAAATTTCAGTTTAATCCCTCCACTAGGGTAGATCTAAACAAAATGACCTTAACACATAGGAAGCAAAAAACTAGAAAAAACTTAAGAAGTAAAGGTAAAAATAGGTAGAATTGCCTACCTTGGAGCCGCAAAAGACGAATCTTGAATGGAGATGGGCCTAGGTACTTCTTCTAGATCCCAAGCATGTTCATCCACCTTCTGGATCATAGGGTTTCAACTCTTTTCCCCTCGTTGCTTTGGTGCCATGGCAAGCTCAACATTAGGAATAGATGGAAACTAAGAAGGGTGAGAGATCAACACTTGATGTGAGGAAGATGGGAGGCTTCCACACTTAGAATTATTTATTTCTACCAAAATAACCTCTACCATAGCTCTCCTCCAATGCGCTATTACTATATAATGACAATTGTGATCAAAACTTGCAAAATCTCACATATAAAACTCATCTAAAACCTAAATGCACACCTTGAAACCCTAGTTGCAAATTCGGTATACCATAACTACAAGTGCATTGAAGTGCAAAGGGGGAAAGTCTAGTTCACATTGGTTTTGGGTGGGAAATAACTTCATTTTAAAAAATTTTAAATTTTTGGATTGTGGTCCCCACCTTATGCCTTCACTCTTGATCAAAACTTGCATCAACGTTGAGATTTTTTCCAATTTTGACACTTAAAACATTATGGCAACATTGACCCCATATATCCATGGTGAGAATACCATGCCTAGAATGGAAACATGCCTATTATTTTATAAATTCATTAAAATTACCAATATTTTTCTTATTTTAGTAACCAAAACCTACCTTTTCTAACCTTGGATTTTCAAAAGTAGGTAAGACATGAGCAAGGCTAGACATCATGGATTTTCATGTTGGGGTAGCAGTGCCTAGCATGGAAGAAAGGGGTAACAATCACTCTTAACTCCCAACACCCATCTAGCATACGTTTTATCCGAATGTGGGCCCCACATGATCTAGAACCCCTCATAACCTCCAAAATAATTAGATCTTAACCTTAGGCATTGATGGCCAAGCCCAGCAATCCTGTGGACACTCATGCATAGCTAGATTGACTATAAAAGGGTCAAATAGCTTTCCCCCAAATTTTCTACACTGAGCATAGACACCACAATGTGGAAAAAAGGAGCAAAGATAAAAAATTACCTAGAGACTCTTGAAACAACCACATCTTGACATCAAATGACAATAGTTGATACTAGTAACCTTAGGAGCCTACATCCATGACTAAAAATGATCACAATGGACCAAAAAGCTCCCCGCCCCCCAATTTTCCATGCTAAGAATGGAATCCATAATGTGGAAAAAAGATGAAAGCCTAAAAATTACCCAGTGACCCTTAAAACAAATAAATTTTGACATCAAGTATTAGTAATCAATGTCAGTAACCTCAGAAGCTTGCATGCAAAATAAAAAGTGACCACAAAGGGCCAAGAAGCTTTCCCCCAAATTTTCCATGTTGAGCATGAAATCCCTAGTGTGGAAAAAGGGGGGAAGCCCAAAAATTACTTGATGACCCTTGAAACAACCAAATTTTAACATCAAGTATTAGCAATCAACACCAACAACCTTAGAAGCCTGCATGCAAACTAAAAGTGACCACAAAGGGCCAAAAATATTCCCACCCTAGCCCCCACCTGCCTTCCTTAATTTTCCACACTAAGCATGGAAGCCCCAATGTGGAAAAATGGGGAGAAGCCTAAAAACCACTCATCAACTTTCAAAATAGCAGAATTTTGACACTAGCCATTGACCATCATCACTAGCAATGTCAGGGACCTATATGCATGGCTAAAAATGATGTAAAAGGATAAAAGTATATTTCCCCCCATTTTCCACATTGGGCATAATATTCCTAGTGTGGAATAAAAAGGGGAAGCTCAAAAAAACTTGGAAAACCTATAAACTAACTAGTTTTTACTCCAAACCCTAGTCTTCAACCTTGGTAGTCCTTGAGGCTGACATGCATGGTCAATTAAAGTTAAAACTCATCTAGATATGCATTTTATGGTGTCTCAATGCTAGGGGTACTCCCTTCATGCTTCTTAGTGTGCAAATTAAAGGGGAGACACATTTTGGATCCATAAGTACCTTAGAAAAACATTAATTAAACTTGCATGTGCTCTAGGAACATGCTAACATCATTAGGAGCATTCAAAGTTCATGAAACAGATGCCAGATGGTTAAAAATTGATTATCCCTAGTTTTCCACACTAAGCATCCCAATACCAACATGGAAAAAATGAGGGAAGCCCAAAAAATTCTTATAAGTACCCAAAATGATCAAAATTTGACACGAAACCCTAGTCCTTGATCCTGATAACCCCAAAGGCTAACATGCACAATTGATTAAGGTCAAAATTGGTTTAGATCTGATTTACACTATTCTTTCACATTGGGGATCCCTTTTTTCATGCTGAGGATAGTATCCCCAATGTGGAAACTCAAGAGGGGACTTGTTTGGAAATCTTAAACACCTCAGCATAACATTAAATGACATTTCATGCACTCTAGAACCCTAGCAGTAGCCATTGAAGTCGTTAAACTTTACAAAATTGATCCTAGATGGTAAAAAGTGGTTTCCCCTAGTTTTCCATGATGGGCTATTTATCCCTAGCATGGAAAATGGAATGAGCCAAAAAAAAACCACTTAGAGATGCCCAAAACTACTAAACTTTAACATGAATCCATAGCCCTTGACCTTGGCAACTTCGAGAGGTGACATGCACAATCATTTGTGACTTCAATTAGCCTAGAGCTAGGATTCCTACTTATTCCATACTAGAGTAACTTCCCTAGCATGGAAAAAAGGGGAAAAGCTACTTTTCAACTTTTGGTTATAAGATGACACTCTTGGAAGCCATAAATCTGCACTAGAGAAGCCTAGGACTTCATAGCCTCAAGATTTTGCTTGGCTGGTCTCATTTAAATATCTAAAACCCATTCCTCCAATTCTTCCATACTAGAGTAACTTTCCTAGTGTGGAAACATGGGGGAAGACCTTCAGTACCCTTAAACAGTCTTCAAATGAGCTTGAAATCAGCTAAAAACTTGTAGGATCAAATTCTATAACACTAGGGACCTAGAAACTTGGTTAGAGTGCTTCTAAATCACTATAAATTCATAAAAAAAAAGTGTGGTTAGCATGGAAAAATGGGGGAAGCCATTTTGACACATCTTGACACTCAAAATTACCTCAAATTTCCTTGAAACAAAGTTAGGAGATGCACAAGTTTCATATCTAGACCCAAACTACCTGTTTGACCATATCTGATCTTATTTTTTCTTTGATTTTGGTTTTCCATGCTAAGCCCCTTCTTTTTCATGTTAGCCAGCATGGAAACAAGGGGGCAAGGCTTCAAAACTTGCTTTTTGGCTTTTATAGATCTCTGAAGTGCTTAATTTTGAGGAATATAACCCTACACTACCTTGGGAAGGTCTTGGAACCTTAGTTTTGGACCTATGAGTATCCCAAAACCTATTTTCTTTAGTGTCCACACTAAGGATCCCTATTTCCATGGTGAGCCCAGTGTGGAAGCCTCAAAACACTTGATTTTTGGGTCCAAACTAATCAAAAACAACCTTGATTGACGCCTAAGCTTACCTAATAGCCTTGTAGCCTCAAAAAATGGCCCAATAAGGCCTAAAAATGGCAACAAACTAACCATTTTGTCCTATATTGACCAAATTTTATCATATATAACCTATTTTACATGATTTTTTCCTTGATACATAATGTTTTGGTTTATTTTTGGACTTATGTTGCCTTGTTGACCTTGTTAACCTTCTATGGCCTTTATATAGCCTTATATGTTTGTTGTTTGTCTCATTACAACTCTATTTACCTTTTTTAGCCTTTAAATGGTATCAAATAGTGGGGTCTGACATTCCCTAACCACTATTTAACACCACATCATCATGGCCCGCTAAGGCCTTAAATTGGCATCCTAGTCCACCACGGCTCTAAACTAGCATCATGGCTTACTAAGGCCTAAAAATAGCAAAATTGTGGCATTTATTGACCATTTGTAGCCTTATACTTTCCCTTACTTAACCTTTATGTGATCTTTGTTCACCTCTATTGCACTTTTCCAAATTGATCTTATCTCACTGATGAGCTTGGATGGCCTTGATTGCATTAGATTTGCATGTGTTTTATGGCATTTTAACATTATTTATTCACTTTTACCTAGGTTTCACTTAATAGTTTTTTGGTTGATATGCAAGATCAAATTATGAGTACCTAGAAGAAAATTAATTTACCTTTGTGTCTACATGGACCTCATAGTGATATTAAATTGTGTATCAACCCTGATTACCTAGTTCTTAAGCTTAAGAGTCTTGTAGACCACATAGCCTCAATAGAGAAATCTCTAGAATGACCTAAAAACACTTGACTTAGAAGTATGAGACATAATCAAAGACTCTCTAGTTGAGGTTCTTATAACAACACATAGTGGTGAGGAGAAAACCTTTAAACTAAGTTTCTCACTAGGGCCTTAATATGTCCAAGACATCACCAAAGTCTTACAGAACAACATTAAGGTATTTTCCCAGTCATATGAAGATATGCCAACCCTAGACCCACATCTAGTATAGCACAACATCATATTGAACTTTAGCATTAGACCAGTTAAGCAAACAGTGTGCAAGATTAGACTTGATTTGGCCTTGGTAGTTTGTGATGAAATCTCAAAGCTCTACCAAGCAGAACTCATTAGGACTATTGATTATGTATAATGGATATCCAACATAGTGGTAGTCCTTATGAAGAATTGGAGTATCCATATTTGCATTTATTTTTGACATCTAAATAAAGCAACTATTAAGGATGACTTCCCTTTGTCTAGGATTAATTAACTTATCGATACTATAGCCAGGCATGTCTTGTTATCCTTTATGGATGGATTCTTGAGATATAACCAAATTAGGATCAACCAGTAGCACCAACTTAGCATGACCTTTATGACCTCATGGAGTACTTTTCGTTATACCATGATGTCCTTTGGCCTTAAGAACATTGAAGCAACATACCAAAGAGTCATGACCTATATCTTCAATGATTACATGTTAGGTTTCTTAATGATTATGTAGATGACATAGCTATGAAGTCTAAGATAGCCAATGACCATGCTAATGACCTATATCTTGTGTTTAAATGATGCCTCAAATATGAGCTTAGGCACAATCCTAAGAAGAATGTCTTCAGTGTCAAGACAGGTAAGATGCTTGGCTTTGTAGTCTTTAAAGTAGGGATACATGTAGATCCTAATAAGGTTAAGGCCATATCCAAATTAGTAGCACCTACTAACCTTAAAGAGCTTTTGGGACTACAAGGAAGATTACAGTATATTTGTAGGTTTATTGCTAGGCTTACAGATAAGTTATAGCCCATGCAACACTTGCTTAAGAAAGGAGTTTACTATGAGCAGATAGATCAATGCCAAGAAGCCTTTGAAAACCCTAAGCAAGAGTTGACACAACTACTAATAGTCTATCCTCTATAATAGGGAAAATGATTTTACATTTATCTCACCATCTCTAATACATCCATTGCCTCTCTACTCTGTTAGAAACATGATGATGGAGTAGAAATTCTTGTATAGTACCTTAGCCATGCATTAGTTTCCCATGAGACTTGATACATTGAAGTGGAGAAGTATTGTCTAGCAGTAGTCTTCTCTTTGAAAAAATGGAGATACTACCTCTTCAGAAGCCAAGTCAACATAATTTGCAAGGAAAACATACTGAGAGCCATAATGAAAAAAATCTACAAAAGTAATCGTATAGCTTGATGGAAAGACATAACTATGGAGTTTGACCTTCATTATGTCTCTCAATCCTCAACAAAAGATCAAGCTATAGTTGTGAAACTCACAGTGTCACTTGTTGATGTAGCCATAGATCCTGAGTTCCCTGATTAACACATTAACACAATTAGCCAAGTGCCCAAGGATTATGAGGTAGTCATGAACTTTGATGGAGCTTCAACCACCCATGGGGCTAGCACTGTTGCCATTGTAACATTCTCATCTAGTGAGATCCAACCCTTTGCGTATCATTTTTGGTTTCCATTTACGAATAACATAGCGAAATACAAGGGTTTGATTAGAGGGATAATGGTAGCTTGTGACTTAGGAATTAGATGCCTAGCCATGAAAGGTGATTCACAACTCATGGTTAACCAAGGAACCGAAGTCTATGCATGCAAAGCTAAGCACTTACAACCTTACTATGACCTAGGGAAGAAATTATTATAGTAATTCACAAACACTGATTCCCAACACATACCTAGAAATGAAAATGCCATAGCTGATGCAATTTGAAACATTAGTCCTTAGCGTGATGCTAGATTTGTTTAGCAAATTACCCACCTTAACCATGGACTATGCTACATTCATCACACAGAATACTAAAGATACCTTTGTGGCCATCATCCATACTACTCTCCCCAAGGAGTGGTATGATGATATTAAATTTTACCTTATACATGCTAAATCCTCACAAGGCCTGACTACTACTCAGAAGGACACCATACATAAGCGATCGAAGCAATATGTCATCATTGGTGATAACACATTATGTTAATGATTCTATGATGGAATACTCCTAAAATAATTAGGTAAAATCACAGCTAGAATAGTCCTAGAGGAGGTTCAGGAGGGTATTTTTGGAGGACATATAAGACCTAGAACCATGACTGCTAAGGTTAGATGGTTAGGCTAATATTGGCCCCATATGGAAAATGACTACTTGCAAAAGGTTAAGCAATGTGACACATGCCAATGATATAGCAACCTAATACATGTATCACCAACTAAGTTACATACAACCTAGATAACATGGTCATTACAACAATGGGGGTTGGATATCATTGGACCTATAACACCTCTTTCATAGGACATAGTTTCATCATCACTACAACCAAATACTTTACCAAGTGGGTTGAGGCTATTTCCCTAAGGAAGAGCACATTTTAACAAGTTTGCAAGTTTATCCTAGATAACATTGTAGCTCATTTTGGCATATCCATGACCATAGTTATGGAAAATGGACCTTAATTTAGTAGCTAAGAAACCAAGGATTTCTGTCACAACCTAGGAATTAAGCATTCTTTCTTGTCACCTTACTACCCTTAAGACCATGGACAAGTAGAAGCAAGCAACGAGGCCATCATCAACTTTCTCAAGAAGATGCTCAATAACAAGTGGAAGTGGCATGAGTATTTTGTCTTTGCACTATGGGCATATAGTAAAACTTATCAAATGGTAACCAACATGACTCCTTATAGACTTGTTTATGGTTTTTAAGTGGTTTTACCTCTTCGATTACAGGTTCCATCGCTCCAAGTAGCCTTGATCGACTTCATCAATGATGGGTAGAACAAGGAGTTGTGGACAAAAACCTTACATTTAGTGGAGGAACGGTGTATGCAAGTGCTTTCTCACATCAAGCATTATCAAGAGAGGTAGAAGTAACAACATCATCATCATGACTTGACCATGCACAAGATCAAGGAGGAAGACCTAGTCATCAAGGATATTCGTGAGCATGTAGACAAATTCTTAGCTAATTGGGAAGGGTTCATCCTTGTCACCAAAGTCTACAAGAATGGAGGGTTTAGAATAGATAACATGAATGGGAATGAGTTGGTCAATCTAGTCAATCATTCATATGTAAAGCCATACTACATGTAGCCAACAATCATCAACAATGAATCATACTTTCAATAGTTTGCTATGACCTTAAACTAGCAACATGGCCTGTCAGAGCCTTAAACTGGTACCATGGCCTACCAAAGCCTTAAACTAGCAACTTTGATGACCTGGGATAGCCTAATTCTCATGTGATCTATATGCATTATAACATTATAATATGCAATGGTGTTTTGTATTCTTTGTTGGTGCCTCTCGAGTCAATCCTCTATGTACCAATAATGAGGGGCTATTAAAACACCACAAAAACTTGCATGTTATAGTCAATCTTCATCATGTATCTTTCAACCCATGAAACCCTAGGAAAAACTTCATTGTAAATGTGAAAATTGTAACCCACAGTGGGAAATTTCACATGCTTTACACTTTTGGAGCTAAAAAATGCCTTGTAAGTGGTCAAAGGTCATTCCCCAAGTGAAAAAGGTCATCTAGTGTCTATATTTGAGCTTGGGGTGTCAAAAATGTCTAGGTTGAAATCTTGGTACTATTTGTATGAAAAAAGCAAGCCTTTTTTCCCTTGACTAGGTGGTATAAGAATCTCTAAACCTTGATTAGATGTCAAGTTCAAAAATCTTGCTTTACGGTTGATTATCCTAGTCATTCAATCTTCTTGTCTATAGTTATCAAATAGACTTTGAGTGACTCAATACTCTTGATACTCTGTGTGCTCTCCATATTGAAGGTAATGTACAAATAAAGACTTAAGGTCTGAGGACATTCTTCTTTTAAGAGGGTAAGACTATAGGAAAACATGCCTTATTGGTCGATCAAAGGTTGTTTTCCTCTAAAATAGGGATCAGATGAGTGTGAAGATCTATATGAGTTTCATGTTATCTTACCCATTACTAAAGAAGTAAATGAACTTGATTCCTTATGTGATGCATCACTAGAATTTGTAGGCTTGTGTAGGAGCTTTAACTCTAATGCTCAGGCCATGGCCTTTTCTATAGAGTGAGGCTTACATCTAAATGTGTTAAAATAGGAATATGTCTTAGCTCTCTTAGGGTAATGATCTCCTAGTATATTCTAGTGCTCTTGAGTATGTTGTTTATGCTACATTGTTTCGATCTCCTATATGATTATAAGGATATCCTCATAACACTTCTAGTCAATGACTAATGTATGGCATGTAAGTTATGTACTTATGATATTCTCACAAGTTCTTAGTAACATTGAGATATTATTCACATTGAGTCTACTTTAGAACATTTAATTACTTTGGGACTCTTGGATGATGTTGAGCAATGCTTACCCAAACTGGCATCATTACATCATGTGGCTTATCTATTTGTTAGAAAAGCCTTTCGTTAGGTACTTGTAAGCAATAATAATTGATTGATTGATTATTTCATGACCATCATATCATATTACCCTTAAAATCCATGATCTTAAAAATTTTAGAAGGAGAGATTTACCATAAT
>MNCI01024500.1:151265-173971 GCA_015680685.1 Gnetum montanum | reverse complement strand
AGTAGGGGTTCATCATCATCAGGTAAGTTATGCTTTCATATGTTGGGATGATGTTGCTTTTGTTCATGTTTATAAGAAACCCCCACTTCAGGTTCTGTACTCCAATCTTCATCATCATATAGTTCGTTGGTTCTCCAATGAACTTCCTCACTAGGTGTGGCATTGTTATAGTCTTGTAGGAGAGGCATGGTTGTGAAGTTGTGTGTGAAATTACGTGTGACTTTTTGTAATTATTTTTTTCTAAAAGATATATCATTAAGTCCTTATACAACGACCTTGTATGATATAACTAATCTAGATAACTAGCACCATCCCCAGCAATGGCACCAATGATGAGTGGCGAGGTACCCCTACACTCAACCATACGAATACGAGCATTACACGCATGATCCGGTCGAACTTCGCAGACGAACAAGTTGTGGCATCTAGATGGTTAGCCTTAGGTCAGAGTTTGTTGTCTTCCCACCTGGACTTGTATTAGCTTTGTCACGTATGGTTTAGTCCAGAGTGAGGTGTATGATGTGGTTTCTAATCTAACGCTACTCCTGAAGGCAACGGGAAGTAATATTAACTAATCTAGGAGACAGAGGGTGAGATAATCTAATCTAGCCTAAGTTTGATGAGCATCCGTTCCTTGATTATCCGTACACATATTGGACTTTGTGCATGACTACCATTGGGATTACCAAGCACAGATCCTAGGTACGCTACTGGGTTACCAAGTAGTCACACTTAAATGCTCGTAATCAAGTTGTACTCATTTCACGGTTTAACATGAGTTTAAGGGTGAGAGAGATTAACTAGAAAAGCAGTAAATAACAATTAATTAAATGATTAAGCTAAGTGAATGCTACAATGATGAAGTAATCTCGATCTTTATTGCCAGTCATGTGCGCATCCAAGTACGTCACACTCGAATAAAGGATGTCGTACAATTACATTCACCACACTGCAGGCATACACGGAGAGGAAAAAGGATTGAGAGAAGGAAATTGAAAACACTTAAACTAAAACTGACTAACTTCCTAATGATCTATGATATCTAACTCATTTGTCTACCTCTTATTTATAGATGAGGAGACAGGCCGCGAGATTGAATATGCGAGATCGCGGTCGCCCAAATGACAACTCATCACTTATGATTTTGTCATTTGAAGTAAGTTTTGGAGGCAATTGGGAAATTTAGAAGTTCCTAGCACATTGTTATTTGTTATCTAAAAAGTTTACAAAGAGGTATGCATTTAGTTTACAAATGGACAAGAAAGAATTTTATTTAATAGTTTTGTTGATGTTAAACAATGATGTCCTTTTTCTCATACTTTTTTGGGGCTTTTTTTTTATGAATTGGAAGAGTAGATGCATAAAATACCAACTCAATTTGCAATTACAATTAGAAGTAGACTTGTTAGACTCACTCTATGTTGATGATGTTGCCTTAATTTCAAATTCAATGAAAGCATCACAACAAATGTTTAATACTCTTGATGAGCTTTGTCAACACATAGAAATGAAAGTTAATGTCCAAAAAAATAGAATTTAAATATGTGAAATACATAACAAGATATACAATTTCACTATAGGATATGGAGATGTGGATATAATTTCCTTTTACAAATGTCTTAATACTCTTGCAATTACAAATGGATCAATGTATTACTTAAAGAGTTGTAAGTGGAATGAAAGCCTTGTTTGCTTTAAAAAGCAAATATAAGTAGGACTCTGTTATAACTTGGAATATTTGAAAACAACTTTATAATGCTATTGTTCAACCTACTATTTTTTATTGGTATGATGTATGGGGTCTTGCTTTCTCAAATAAATTTTAGAAACCTATTGAAGAAACTCATGAGCCTTTTTTTTTTTTTTTGCTCAATGAATTTAAAGTGAAGGGATAGACATAATATGATATTATGCTTCTTGAAGCAAAGATGATGTTGTTAAGAGGTTGAAGCTATTTGTAGGTTTATAGCCTACACTCATAATCTTTTTGCGTCTTCATAAGATAAATATTCCAAAAAAGTAATGATAGAAAGCCATGATAAAATATACCTACATGAGGGAATTTTGATCCTAACCAAGTTCATGCAGTTTGGTAAAACAAGCAATATTTCAAAAATGGTGAGAAAATGTAGAAGGAACAAACATTTCTATTTGAATAGTGTCAAGTGTAGGCCTTAATTCCAAGTCAAACTATTTATCTACTACTATTTCTCAAAAGTTAGGGTATACTATTAAGAGACTACAAATAGGATCTCATCATCTTGTGAGAGTTGAAATAGTTAGATGACTAAAAATGAAAATTTATCATGAAGAAGGAATATGCAATTGTCATACAAATAGCAATAAAATTTTCTAGCTTTTCCAAGGTTACTTATCTTATACATCATTGTTTATCACCTTAATATAAAGAAAAAATGTGAGTAGAGTTCGGTGTAGAGTTTCCTTAGGATGCAAGGCAATGTAAGGTTGCCAACACAGCCCAAAGGTCTATGGTCAACGAACCCGTTCATATTCTCCCTTCTTTCGGTGTTGTATAATCTTTAATTCTTTTCTGTAGCCTTAGCCATGAAGCATGTAAGTAATCGTATGCATTCTTTTCAAAGGTTCTCTTCCTTCTCATGCTTTTCTACTTTTCTTGTAACATGTTGCAGTTTCTAAGTAGAGTTTAGTTGCATTGCATAGCATTGAGACGTTGATGACGACAACAGTCCTTCTATACATCCACATCGATATGAAGGAAGCAAGGAAGGAAGGAATCCAAAGGATTGGGTTCCGCTCCGATTGTTCTTGAATTATGGAGTCACTACTTTGGGCCAAAGCTGCCCGCCTGAACCATAATCCCAACGTATATCTCATTGCAGGCGCAACTTGATTGATTCCTCCATCCATCTCAACTGTTAAAAAATGCCAAAAACAATCACTACTAAACAATGTTTCGCATCTTTCTTGATTTCATTAATCCATTTCCTATCAAACAACTGCTTTGCCTAATCTTCCGGCAATAACAATCACTACTAAAGCATGTTTCACATCTTTCTTGAATGATTAATCGATTTCCTATCAAACACCCGCTTTGCCTAATCTTCCGGCAATTATATGGTGCGCGCTTTTTTCACGATCGCGTATTTCGTATAAACAATTGCGACAGGTATCTTTCGAAGGACCGATTCGTTTTTACTCGTTAGGCTCATCCTCGCAAGATATTTCGTTCTTTTTCTTCATTTTACAGATGCCCCAATCTGCACAGAAATTATTTCTAAAATAAAAGCAGAGGATGCTGAAACTAACAGCACGGGAACCGGCTTCCTATAAATAAACTTGGAGCAAGGCAGAGATCTTCAAAGGAGGACGCATTGCTTTGATAGTAATAACAAGAAAAAGCGTGTCTTCAATGGCGGCCAACGGCACTCCAGCAACCCTGGAGAACGGCCACCGCAGCATAGCAGTGAAGGAGCTCGTTAACGGCACTGCTATCGGAGGAAACAGAGGATATAGTAACGACACTCTGGTGAGCTCCCACATTTAACTGTGGTAAACGAAAATAAAGTTTTTCCTTCCGCATTTTTGTGAAGAAACTAGAGAGTGATTTAACAGTTTTGAGGAAAATAAATGTTTCTGCTGAATCCTATTTGGAAACGACGAGGAATGAGCTTTTCTGGTGCAGAAAACGACGAGGAAAGCTGTGCCGAGGAGGACACGGCGGATTCGCATGGGATGACGGCGCATACACAGGCATTCGCCAAATTGCACTTGGCTACGGCTCCGCAATTGACTCCATTGCCGTTGAATACGATAAAAACGGTACTTCCGTCTGGTCTCACAAGCATGCAGGATCTGGAGGCACTTATTCTAACAAGGTTTGTTGACCTTGTTGCCAAGCTTTTTAGTGTTCGCCTTTTTCGCATCTTGACATTTTCATTTGCAAGCGTGTTCCTCTGTCCGGTGTATAACATCGTATAAGGTTGCTGTGTTTACTGAATAATTCAACCTTCTTTCTTCGTACGCTGAGCTTCGTTTTTTGCAATAACGGGTAGCATGAAGTTCCTGCACAATTTATGGATTCCCCTATATGTTTATGGTTTAAGTTCGCAGAATCTTTTATATTTTGCTGTGTTAATATCTGTTTACGGCTTCAAGCCAACACAAGTTAGGTTTCCTAGACTTTTTGAAGTAGCTACTGTTCTGATAACTAAGGTTGCTGATGTTTTCTGTTTGGATGCTGTAGATTGTTTTTGATTACCCGCGGGAAATTTTGGTGGCCATAAGCGGCCATTTTGAACCGTTCTATTACAAAGGCCGACCGGTGATACGATCCTTGACCTTTCATACGAACCAGAAGAAACACGGCCCCTTCGGCGTGCAGCAAGGCAACTACTTTCAGTCGGCAACTGTCGGATGCCAAATCGTAGGGTTTCATGGCCGCGGTGGCAGTTTCTTGGACGCCATCGGCATTTACAATCAGTTTTCTCTGAAATTCACGTTTGGTCCAGATGGCCGCGCAGCATCAAGACTCTTAAACGCCTATGTTTCTTCAGTTGAAGACATTGCCGACGCTTTGAAGGTTTCTTTGAAATCCTCTGCATATGATGATTTAGCTTAGCTTAGCTTAGAGCTCTAAATGCAAGGTTCAGGTTAAGATTGGCTTCAAATTCAATTCTTTGCATATAGTACGTCAGGACTGAGAAATTCACATCAACGGTTTCGTGAAGGCTTTCTCTATATTTGAATTGCAGACATGAATTTAGAGTTTGTGATTTGTGGCCAGGTTTCTGACGGCCGTAACTGGAAGCCGACGCCATCACTGACATGGGGAGGCCAGGGAGGAAATCCTTGGGACGACGGAGTTCACTGTGGTATTCGCCAGATCGCCCTGCGATGGGCAGATGCTGTGGACTCCATCACACTTGAATATGCTCGAAATGAAAACTTCTTTTGGGGGATCAGGCACGGTGGCCTCGGCGGCGGCAAATGCCACACGGTAAGATCAACGGCAGCAACATCACATCGAATAAACAATTCTTCGGTTTGAATGATACCGGAGAGTTTTCTTTTCTTTTAGTTTTTAAAAAAAATGTAATTAGCGATGGATAGTGGAAACTGTAAAATTCCATATTGCAGCATTTTTACTCGTAGATGTACAGTACAAGAGCTACTTCTGATTAAATTCATTATTTAAGAATGGTTTGGAATTCCACGACTTTTTGGGTTGACAGATTCGTTTAAACTATCCGGACGAGTATCTGATGTGTGTGAGCGGCTACTACAGCGCGTTGGGGCAATGGCAGCCTGTGGCAATTAGAAGCTTGACATTTCAAAGCAACCTGCGCAAGTATGGACCTTATGGGATTGACCAAGGAACATTCTTTTCTTCTCCTGTGAAAGGCTGCAAAATTCTGGGATTCTGTGGAAAAGCCGGTTGGTATTTGGATGCCATTGGAGTCCACATGTTGGCTGAAGACCCAACCGACCCTGACGAGGATGATAGCCCAGAACATTGCATGGAAAGAGTTTGCTTTTGATCTGATTCATCATGCTGTTGCTACACCCAGAAATTAGTGATCTCTTGTCAACTAGAAACAATACGTGGCCCTGTTACTCTGGAGTTTTGTATTCTGTTCTGTAGGTTGTAGATTTTAGAGTATATGCGATTCTGACTGACTATGACGTCTTCCTAGCTTTTGATCTGGACTTTGCTGTCTGTAGATACTGCACTGTGGAGTATATGTTTCTCCTTGTTGCTCAGTGTTCATGGTTTTATCAGGAATACAGTAAATAGCTTTTTTGAAAGGTGTAAAGGTGGCTCCGTATTTTATTCCGTATTACTGTTAACCTTTTTGAACTTTTTCAACTATGTAGGCAACTTGAACACGATAAGACTGTTCAAAGATGCAATGATTCTAAAATTTGACCTTTGAGAATGTAAGATCAACACCGTTAATTTTTAAACGAGCATGGTAATAGTGATTATTGAACAGTGTGGCAAGACTAGGTCGGCGAACCAACCTTGCCAACAAAACTGGCTTTCGATGTTTTGCCATCCGAGGGTAGGCTGCATAATGTATAATATAAAATATCCCATCCCCACAACCCGTCACATATACTGCAGCAAGCTGTTTCAGCAGCAAGAAAGAAAAGCTAAAGGAAATGAATTCTCAGGTTGAAGAGCCAGAGCAAGATACAGGGCAGGGTAATGATAATGGCAGAAATATTAACATTGTTAGACACACAAAGTGAACAAATGGGAAGTTAGGCTTGACATGACATGGAATTGCAGGTTTCCCAAGAAGGGTGGCCTTGGTTGCAACCAGCAAGTTTACCTGATTTGGACTATCATCCTTTTTCATTTCCGTCGGGTGAATCCATGTTTTCTTTTTTTCTGGGTTGTCCCTGTCATTCTACGCTTTTTAAAAGTCGTTTGATTCCCTGCGAGTGATGCTATAAATATTTTTGTGAGTTTGTCTCTTAAATTCTTTGCAGATAAGAGTGTACCTCGAAGTGGTGATGGGTCACTGTTATGAGTTTTTAAATGTAGCCAGGGTAGAATGTTTTCCAGGGATAATATTTTTGTGAATACATCATGGTTTCATATTTTGTTAACCATTTAGTAGCATTAAAAAGTACTTGCCATTAGTCGGAGAATTTAGCAGAGAAACGGAATGTTGATTGATTCAAGTTTGGGTGAAAGCCTTGAAATTCGTTTTAGTTTACACGTCACTACGAGCAGCAGATCGCATTGTCATTTGCACGTAAGTTCTCTTGAAAATACAGTCGCTCCAAAAATGTCTGGCCTTTAACAAAATAGCCCATTCAATTTGCATCATAGCTCTTACATCACTAGAGGTGTACACTCTTGAATTTTCATCATGACTCTTACATGACTAGAGGGGTACACTCTTACAAATAATGTTTTAGAAAAATAAAATAGGAAAATTAATTATTAGCATAGAAGACGATGTTAGTCCTAACAATATTAATATCACTTTTAACATTCATGCTTAAACTTAACATAATAAAAAGATTTAAAGTAGCAATAAAAAGCATTGGCAAAATACCAACTTCNCATTGGCAAAATACCAATTTTTGTAGAAAAGGAAGATCCAACCAAAAATAATGGCATGAATGTTTACCATGAGCTATAATTCATTTGCTAACATAAGTTTTAATCTTTAAGTTAGCAATATTCTTGTTAAGGAAATATTTATCTTACACATTATTTGTGTACATTGGTCAATATGTTTTTTACTACCAATAAAAATATTCATACAAGCTTTTGTCTTTAGTTTTTTATATTGCCATTGAATCATTTTTGTTATTGACATTAAATTAATTTTTCATATCACCAACTTTAGATTATTTTTTTCTATCTTGGACTTCAACATGGTTTTTCTTTTCCTCAACACCTTTTGAAGTAGAAAAGGATAAGCATGAAACAAATGTCTTTCATGATGATAAAAGTTGCAAGAATTAGGAAGATTATAATATATAGTTGGTTGAATATGAGTCTTTGCATCTACTTTTAATACCAATTCCTTTTCATAGTTAAGAAAATTAATTAACCAAAAAAAAGTCTATGAAAACCAAATGTTGTAGAAATAGATTCCATATGCTTAATGGGAGCAAGAAGACTAACAATTTCCTACTTAGCTTGCTAAAAGATCTACGAAAGATTACATAGCTCAACAAAACATGAAACTTTAGAATATTCCTTACAATAAATATTAAAATCTAAAGTCCATTCATGAATGATTAGCATTGTATGCTTATGTATAAATGACCCTAAATTTAGGGCATAATACACCATTGAAGCATTTCCTAGCTTAACAAGGAAGGAAAAAAAAAATCCCTTGAATGTCATATTTTTTTCACATCATTTAATTATGAAGTGAAATTTTGATTAAAAGGTGGGTAACCTAAAATTTGAATATGTACATATTGTGATGTAAGATCAGCAACCAGTAACTCATATATATCATCAAAGAGAAGAAAATCAAGTGTCTAGTTACATCAATATCACTAGAAGAAGGTATCACAACTTTTTGCTCACCAACTTGTAAATCTGCATTTTGAGAATTAATAAAAATTTCTACATCAATAGAATAAAGCAAAAAAATTTAGCATTAGTTGAAAAAGTTAGGAATAATATAGAATCTTTCATAGAAGAATTGAAGAGAGAAAAAATTGAATTCACTGGAGAGAGAAATTAAATTCACTAGAGAAAAATTGAAGAGAGAAAAATCGAATCTATTGAAAAAAAACTTGATCTACTAGAGAAACATTAGACTTGTTAAAGAAAAATTAATTTTTAATCAGCTTCCACCAATACTTTTTTTTTTTTTACATCACTAAGTATTGCTTTTTAGAACTAAACTTGTGATCATGGTTATACATTCCAAAATTTTAAAAATTAATAACTAAATACTTTGATGAGGCTTACCATATATAACTTGGGGGATGTCAAACCCTAAAAAAGGAATAATCATTAAAAAATTTAGAGCATATCAAATTATTAATAAGGAAGAAAGTCTAAAGAAAAATACCACGATTTTCAAGGACACCTTTTTAGGTTATCCTTACAACCAATCCTAAAAAAGTTTCCTTATGAAGTAAGAAAAGGATCAGGCCTTGCTATTGTTGAAAAGCATCTTTATGGGTTTTCACTTCTTCCTACAAAGTTTCTTGTAAAGAAAAGAAAAATACTTTTTGTAAAGATAAAAGAAAACATCAATAAAAAATACTAAACAAAAAGTAATAGAAGCTATATAGCTTCTCCAATTGAAGCCTCCAAAATAAAAATAAATTAATCTTGCAAAAAGCAAGTTAATTATTTAGCTTTCACTAGAAGATTTTTTGCTTGAAGGTATAACTGAAAAACATCTTTAAGAATATGATAACTTGTGAAGAGAAATCATAGTTTTGCTCTTGCTATTGGAAAATAACTATAGACTAAAGCTTCCAAATAGAATAGACAACAAGTACTAAAAAACACTTTCAAATAGAAAGAAAGCAAGTTGATTACCATGAATGATATCATTGATGCTTGGTTGAAAGTTATTGCAAATTCTATATGTAAATTTTCAACAATATTATGCAATTGAACACTCATAAAAATATGTGAAAATGAGTCATTAGTTCTACAAAGAAGACATTAAGGAGGAACAAATTCCATATGTTGAAGATGACTATTGATAGAAAGACCTTGATATATAAGGCATCATACAAAATATAAATTTTTAGAAAGGTCAACTATCCAAGGACCAACTTGTCTCTATATCATAAATTAATCCATATTCACAATAGCACACTATTGCTATCCACAATGTACAAATGCATACTATCCAAATTGTCCAAAAATTCTTTCCCTTTTTGGACATCATCCAGAAGGAGGGACCACCTAAGGACCCTAATCATTGACCTTAGTGGCATCATCTAAATCCTCATCAGAAGAAGCTATAGCATGAGAAGGTCTATAGGTCTCCTCCTCATCATCATTATTATTGGTGCTTTGTGCTAGAGACATGCTACTAGTCATTGTCGTCTGAAGATGGAATCTAAACTGGAGCCCTCAATGGATGGAGCTTCACTCAAAATTGAGATGAAGCTGGTGGATCCTACTAGAATTGAGCTTGCTATGGGGATGAGGAAGCACCATTCCTTTGATCAATAATAGGATAGGATAGGTCTTCACTAAGAAGAAGTCCCAAAGATGATCTCCATGGCTTGCTACTCAAATGTCTACTAAGCATCATCCTAATGATGAGAACTAGGACCATGGTGCATGGCATTAGGAAACTCCCCTTGGACATGTGTTGGAGGTGCATTAGGTTCCTTTAAATCTAACACATTTCCCAAGTATAAGAAAGAATAGTTACTAGTCCTATGTTGTCAAAAAAAATGATGTAAATGGTATCTATTTAATGATGGAAGAATGGTGATTATTTGGAATTATAAAGTAGCTTCAGTTGTTTGTTGATCATGGGTTCCAATTAAGGGTATTTTTGTTTACACTCCAAGCTTGAAATCCTTGAAGGGGATCCATTATGTACAAGTAAAATTTTGATCATGCTTATCCAAGAAACTATGATCTTTCATAGATGCTAGGAAAAACATGAGACTCTAAATCTTCTCATTGAAACCATTGTTAATGGATCATCAAAATCAAAATCAACATATACAAATGAGAAACCGATGCAATATCCACCATCTAACTTTGCAATTGGGAGGCTTATATAGCCCAACTAATTAATGAATAGAAGCAAAAAAAAAAAAAGAAAAAAAAAAGGGGAAGTAGGAACTAGGCAACAAACCATTATTCAAAGAAAAAAAGGAAAAAAAACATGAAATAATGTATGAAGGTAACATGACCTTCTCTTGCAAATAGAGAGAAAAATAGGTAACCACTCATGCTAACAAGAATAGTATATCAAAGTAAGAAAATCACTATAGAATGGTCTATCAATGAATTAATAAATCATAGAGATCAGGCCATATTTTAAAATTAAATAATAAATAATAGTAGCCTAGCCATGGCGAGGAGAATGGCTATTAATGCTCCAATATCTATCCAGATTTCTTCCTCAACATTTCTACAAACAAATGTGAGGTTTCCTCACACATGCTGCTACGTGCATATCCTAGCTTAGGGTCATTTAGGTGATGACATCTACTTTGATTGTACTTGCAATTCTATAGTTTCTTGACATGGACTACACTACTTGCATAAACTAATGCTATTGCTGCTACGTAGTTCTTAAGCTAAGTCCATGCAAAACCCTATGCTACTACCTACAAAAACCATTAATTGAGGATTTTACTAGCATTCCTATAGTGTTGAACATTCAACCCTTTGGACTTCCCTCATTAGCAATGACCATACTTAATAATTATGCTTGTAATGGTAGTGACAGAGATTGTTGCGACTACGAACCACTTGATCATCTCCATTCCCCCACAATGCAACAATGCCAAGTGATCATACGCCTTACTATCATGATGCTCTTATGGTTGTCTATCATCAAGATGACACAATGCGATGTCACTAATCAAAGGTATGGACTTGGTTTGGATCTTGGAGTAAAAGGCTAATGGTACTTTAATCACACACAACACTTAGGATTCATTATGCCCAGGGTAAGTTACCTCACATCCCGATCTTTGCAATCCTTTCTGTAATTCATCTCATCTCACTACCCAAGTACTTTTAACTTTTGTCCTGTATGGCATAGAATTCATACCTCATCACGGTGGTATTTAACATGTATGTGTTTTGTTGCACAGGTGCAAATTGCATTTAACCCTTGTAGTGCCTATGGACATTTTAAGGCAAGGTTACGCAAGGGCATGATAGGTTGGAACCTACTTTGGGGAGGATCCACTTGCGTAACTTTTGTAATTTGTACTTATTGCACACCACCACATCATCTTCTACCCTCTTAGTACTCCATTACTAAATCTATTCTTTCCCTTGCATTCATTTTAACTGAACGTTCCTTAGAACCACTACATGTCCTTTTTCCTTTCCCTTTTCAAAAGAACTTCATTGTATAACTTCACTCCATTACACTTTTGGTGCTTTAATTTCCACCTGACATTACCTTAGGCCTTTTAAATCTACCTCAAATCCTTCATTTTTGGTCCTAAAAACTCAAAAAAATCATTGAATTTACTGAGCACACTATCTTGGATAGGACATGATATCAAGTATCCAGTATCAAGTCCAACGCAATATCGAGTATGCGCTATTGAGTACACAATATTGTGTCTATAAAAACTATATATATAGGGCCCCTATGCACTATGGAAGTCATTTTCAATAGTTGACGTGGGGGAGCGATTTGAGAGTCTAAAATTCAATTGTCAATATTTCACTTATTAATGCTTCGATTTCTTTTTTGATCAAACCTAATTAAACTCGAAGTGTTTAACTTAGTCATGGGGGAGAGGTACGATAGAATTAACTTTTTTGAAATTTGTTATTGCCTGAAAGATATCATAGGGGTAGGTATTATTAGGAAATATTAAAAAATTATGCCAAACTAATTTTCTTTCCTTACCCAAATCATTTAAATTATTATACGAGTCACCTGAGTAGATCAAGCCTGACATTAAAACTTTTTGGGGGAACTTTCTTGAAAAATTTCTAACTTTGAAATCATACTGAGCAAAAAATTAAACATTTATTAAAGGCAATGAGTAAGGTATGAGATAATTAAATTTCTTTAAATAAGCTTGCTAACAATCAATCTGTGTGTGATTAAAGATGGCCCCTAAATGAGGATAATAGGGAGGACCTTCTCAAGGTGCAGTCAAATGCCTGAGAAGAGGCAGAGGCCAAGGACCTCATGCAGAACATGTAGAATAGGAGGCACAATGTTTCAACATCCATCAAGAAACCCCTATTACTACATAATCTAGTTAGGAAGAAGGTGGAGAGGTCAGGGCACCATAACAAGAACAACACCTCATATTGTCCCTGGAATGTGTTCAAGCCATTTGGGAAAGGTCCATATTTGTTGCAATGATTGTGGAACTTAATTTTGGCCTTTTACCGAATTCACCCTTGAAATGGTTAGGGAATTACTTAATGGATCTCCACTATGGCCTATCCTCTCAAAGAGTGGAGAATGGTATTTGGGTGAAACCTATCAATTTTGACACAATAAAGAAGAATACATCATCATCGATATTGTTAGGATTTCATTTGATTTCTCCAAAAAGGTCATTGCCAAAGTTCTAAATCTTTCAAATACATGGCCTAAAGTTGCTCATTTGTCCACTTGCTCCAATGCAAATGTAAGAAAGGTATGGTTAAAAAAGGGCATATGGCAAAGAAGACAAGACATATGGAGAACTAATCCTTGAAAAGAGAATTTTCTTTAGAATTGACACCTATCATAGTTTTCCAATGAAGGGGTTAAATATAATTTCTACCTATGTGGCTAGAGGAAGTGCAATTTTGATGGGCATGGTTGATGCCAATTTGCCCCATTTGTATTTAACAGAAATATTGAGGCAGTTTGAAGAATGAAAGATAAGAAAGTTCACACTACCCTTTCCATATCTAATCAAGAAGTTGTCTTGGCATGCTAGAATTTTTGGGTACACTAATGACATCCATAGAAAAGCTCAAAATGCTTCATATGCTAGATTACTTAAGCCACCAACATGAAGAAAAGATGTTGGAGACTAAACAAGAATAGATGGTTGGGCCCACTGCACCTCAAATGATAGGGCCTAGCCAATTTCTAGACATAAGGCTTAGCTAATAACAAGGAGTATGACTTAGCACATAGTCAACAGGCCAGTAGGACCAGCAATTGCCATTGTTGCTACAAGATTATCAACCATCGATGAGCCATCTCAAGGCCATCATAGAGACGGTTAGTTGGGAAAGTAGGGATGAGGCCAATCTCTTTAAGGTGATCAATGATGTTGTATAGCCCACCATATCAATCGATCTTGCAAGGGGTGAGGTCTCAATACAAATAGGAGGAGGGGAATCACATTGCTCACAAAAGATCTCTGGAAATGTTGCATCATTCCAAGTATAATTAGAAACTAGTGAAGGTGCCATAGTGGTGGTCATGCAACATTAGGATGTAGTTGGAGTAGTAGAGGTGGTCATAGAACACATAAAAGAATTATTTAACATCCTTGTTGTGCCATCGGTGGATTTCATGGGAGCACATAATGCTCAAGTTCTAGGCCATACCTTAATGACTCCCATAAAACATGAGGATGCTCTAGATCACTTGCTACAAATAGGACAAGTAATGAAGTGCTTTTTTGACATCCCCCAAGATGTCACAGTAGCACAATTAGATCTCATTTCAACCAAAGAAAAGCTAATCATGGCTAAGGTTAGGGCCAAACACACAAAAGATAAGTTACGGAGACTTCAAGAAAAGTTTGTTGCCTTACAAGCTAAACAGCGGGATCCATCCCAACTTGTTACGGCTGATTAATTAGAATCATTTAGAAGCTTGGAGCATAGGATAAAAGAAAGAATCCCATGGAGGAGCCACTACCACCAGGAACAACATGACTTCTGAAAAATTTTGTATTTTGTGTTGGTGTCCAAATTTTGTTTTGTCTAGTCCCACACTTTAGCATGAAATAATCCATAGTCATTCAATAATCCCATACCTATGCATTGTGTAATCAAATGAACTTGTTCCTCATTTTGTTTAACTCAAGAACAAGTTTTTATTCAATCATGGGGGTATGATGAATCATAGTTTGCCAAGTCCCAATATCGAGTACACGATATCAAGTACATGATATCGAGTATGTAATATCACATCCAGGGCACGATATCATATACATGATATCATGATTCCTTTGTTGGCCTATAAATATAACACTCAAGTACACAAGAAGGAGTCATTAGGAGTCTTGAGTCTTTTGGGGTCAAGTATTTTATTAGTTTTTAGGTAGTTTTCGGTTCTTTTCCCAAGTGCATGCCCACAACGTAATGCTTGTAATTGTACAAAACCTTTGTTCGAGTGTGATGTACTTAGACATGCACACGATCAGTAATAAAGATCAAGATTACTTCAGCATTGCAACATTCACTTATCTTTTAATTTTTTTTAATTATTTATCACTTATTGTTGTTTTCATTGTTAATATTTCTTTTGTTATCATTTACTATTCTTGTTATTAACATGGAATGATTATGTCTTAGTCACAAACACTTAAGTGTAATTACGTGGTAACCCAGTAGCATATTAAGTAGTGCTTCGAGTGATGTATGCTTGGTAATACTAGAAGTAATACACAAAGTCCAAGATGCGTATGAATGATTAGGGATGGATGCTCATCACACTTAGGCTAGCTTAGATCTTCTTTCCTATTGATTATTAGCTTAATTAAGTTATTTTTCATTGTCTTTAGTAGTAGCATAGTAGTAGAAACCACATCATATACCTACTTTGAACTAAACCATACAAGACAAAGAAAATACTAGTCCATGTGGGAAGGCAGCGTACTATGATCAACATATAACTATCTAGGTGCCACAACTAGTCAATCTACAGAGTTTGATTAGATCGTGCGTACATGCTTGTATTTGTATGGTTGAGCATAGGGATACCTCATCGCTCATCATCAACCATAACATATATTTCTCAAATTTATGAAAGCTTCTATGGAAGTTATAACTTCCTAGGGTGATTTTAAATTAATCCCCTAGATATTTGCAACACTCCTTAACTTCTTATGATTGTTGTAGCTACTCAAAGCCACTATAAAAAGGCTTGAAGGTAGAATTGAGAAGGAGGAAGATTCGAGAAAGGATTTTAAGAATTCTTGTAATATGATTTGCTAAAGACATCAATTTAGCTACTTTGTTTTAATCCTATGAGTTTATTTCTTCCCATTTTATTTTAGTTTCTTAGCTAATGGTTTAGATAGTATCATGCTTGGTATTTAATTGTGGGATTTATCCTTGGTTTCTTTTATAGCTTTGTTTTTTTGAAATATTAGACTCCTAATAATATTTTCCATAGAAGAGCTCATGTTGTTGCAAGCCTCAAGAATAATTTAATAGCAATGTCTTAATGACATTTCCTATTTTGAGCATTGAGTATTTAGGAGAATCTTTGGTATTTTGATAGGACTAAAATAGCTTCTTTATTTTTAAAATTTATTGCCTTGGTATTTCAATCAAGAAATTGTCAAATTTTTTGAAAGCTCTATTGAATTCAATCTTTGAAAACTATTAACTAGCCAAAATAGAGACTCATATGTTGTGGTTTACACAACAATTTTGGTAGTATAATAAGGTTGTCTTTATAAAATTGCTTGTTGAGCTCAGAAAGTTTGAATAATTTGCAGTTATTAAATTAAGAGTAGCTTTATTGTGAAGTGTTTTCTCATGTCAATTTATCTTGCTTAGATATTTGAGATTTCATGATGTTCTACTTTCTTTCCTTTCTCTTTCTAAGTCCATTGAATCTCGCTCTATTTCTAGTTTTATTGTGAAACTTTCTCTTTGGGGAAAATTAGAAGTAGATTGGTAGAATCGTGCTCAAATGTTTTTGTAAAATTTTATTTGTTACAAGTAGGTATTATAGGGACTATATAGACTAAGTGATTAAACAAAATAGGAATTTCTAGTAACTCATAGTATTTGACAAAGTTCACTAAATTGATTTTATGATAGCCCATTATAGTTTTATACATAACCCAACCATTTCAACATTCACAATAACAAACACATACTCACATAACTACTAAGTCAATTTGGAGGTATTTGGGCCTTTGTGTTGCCACAAACAAGCAAACACCTAAATCCTCTTTGAAGAATATCTTTAATCTTGTGACCCTTGGTTACGAGACCATGAGGTTTACCACATTGGTGATCATGTTCCAAATGGTCATCAACAATTCTTTTGACGCTAGAAGGAGGGCATAAAATTTATCACCTATATTTATAAGTTTATAGCTTATTCAAATAGCTTGATATTCTTAGCACACCAACAAGTCTTTGTTGCTATAGAAGCTTCAAAGAATTAGATACTATTTCTAGTTCATGACTAAGAAGATTAATAGTTTGGAAGATATCAAAGGTTTCAAAGAAATTATAGATTATAAGATTGATTATTCATCAAAAGAAGAATAGAAAAAGACTTTTAAGTTTGGAACAAGTAGTGGAGTAAATACTAGAAAGATAAGAAGATCACCCCTTTTGTTTGATTTATTAGTCTATAGGAGAAAATCAAAGAAGTATAAGAGTTGAATGATTAAAAGGAATTTTAATAGAATGACAATTCCTTGGTAGAGAGTTACACCATTATAATTTTAAAACTACAATGATATTGCTAAGGTAGTTTACAAGTATTTGCCTAAACATTTTATTCTTGGAAAAACTTACTTAGCTAAAGAGTATATCCACATGTTTGAATTAGCTTTGGCTCTTACAAATGGTTAACATCAAGACCAAGCTTATAGGTTGTTTGTAGAAAATTTAAAGGATATGGCTTTGATTTGGTATTCAAACTTGCCAAGAAATAGTATCACAAGCTGGGATGATATGAAAATTCTTTTCTTAGCCCAGTTTGAAAATCAGTTGGATCAACAACAACTATATTGTGGCTAGTACAAGCTAAGCAAGAAGTTAAAGAGTCAATTAAAGATTTCAATATTAAGTTTCAATAAATTTTTGGACTCTTTTAAAGAAAATATAGACCATTATAAAAAATTCTTAGAGATACTTATCTCAATGTAGTGAATCCTAATACTTCAATTTGGTTAAGAAGAACTCCAAATTTCCTTGCTATTGAATTAGATAATGAGCTATCTAGTGCTCATTATGCAAGCAAATCTTGTAATAATGAATCTAGTAATACCTCTACTATATTAAGTTTTGAAGAAGATATATCATCAGATGAAGAGTGTAATAACAATAAGGAAAATGGATATAATCTATGATCAAAAGAAAGATTAACTACTTCTAGGCCTCCAAACATTATTTCTGATGCATCTAATAAGATAAAGGGTTTTGAGCCAAGTAGAAGAGAAGAAAATAAAGGTAAAGAAGATCAAGTAGAGTAGAGTACTCAAATCAATCTTTTAATAAGTGGAAAAAGAAACAAAGCTTTTATGGAGATGGAGAATATGATTTAATTAAAGATATTAAACATGTCAAAGCCAACATTAGCATATATCAGTTACTACAAATTGGATATCACCAAAGAAAAGCTTTAGAGTTTATTAAAGGTAAAATGAGAGTTTGAGAATCATAATTAATCTATGCATCCAAAAATGATGAGAAAACAAAAGCTAGCTATTATTGTACTAATGATGGGGAAGCTCCTCCTTTTCATTTGACAATGAAATTAAAGGACAAGTATCTTCACAATTGTTTAATTAATTCTAAAGTTGCATATTCTATTATGCCATTATCTATATGCAAAAAACTTGATATAATTCTAGAAAAATCAAATAAAAAGATCATATAAATGGATAAAAGTAGGGTGAAGATTGTGAGTCAACTACCCAATGTTCTATTAGAAATCACTTTTGAACCTTGTATCAAGAGTAGAATAACTATTTAGGTAGTAGATATACTAGATTCACATAGTCTTTTGTTGAGAAGAGGTTGGAGTAAAAATTTCTTAGGTTATATATCAATGAATTATTCACGTATGTGGCTACCTTGGAAAGGAGAGAAAAATCAAATATATGTTTATAGTGAACCTTTAATGAATGAAAACATTACTTCAAATGGAAAGAACAAGATTGTTGAAACAATAAGTTTCAAAAATAAATTTTGCACACTTCAAGAAATTTATAATTTTGAGAAAGAAGAATCTTAAAATGAGAGCAAATGGGAACTATTATTTGAGGGTTCTTATAACTTGAAAGGTGCAGGAGGCAAAGTAGCTCTAGTAAAAGATGATTCTCCAAATATATTTAAGGTAATTCATCTATCTTTCTCTTGTACAAATAACAAGGCTAATTAGGAAGAGTATTGGAATTAAAATAGCATTATAAAAAGGAATCAAGGTGATCACCATAAAAGGAGACTCGATATTGATATGTGAATAACTCAAATATGATAGTGTAGTAAATAGTTCATTCCTACAAACCTATAGTGTAGTAAATAATTTATTTGAAAAATGTTGAATCAATTTCATCATTACCAAATAGAACATATATGTAGAGAATTTAATTATATAGTAGATGACTTAGCAAAAGCAGCTTCATCATTAGATGTGAAAAGGATAGAAAGTTATGAAGATGTAATGATCAAGAATAAACATCAACCATCAGTACTAGATAACATAATGCATTTACAAGTATTTGAAGATTATGATCTAATTACTTAGATTTTTGAGAAATAAACAAGAATTTGAAGGTCAAATCATACTTGAAACAATGTCGAGGGTTAGGAAAAATCTCATTCTCAAAAAAGTGATTGATTATGAACATGAGTTTGACAAAAATTTGCTCACTAGAAAGGATGTATAGAATCTAGATGATCAAGCTTATGAAGCAATGAATTTCAGATCTACTAAGTTACCAAAAATGTTAAATGTAACAAAGGAAAAGGATTCAATTTTTATGCAAAATTTATTATTACTCCTAAAAAATAGTTTAACAAATTTTGCTTGATCTTATGATAATCTTAGGACTTTTCGACTGAATGTGATGACACATAAAATTCCTTTGATAGATAGTTGTAAGATAGTTAAAAGAATAGAGGAAATTTAATCATCATTTAAGCTAGCTATGAAAGCTAAGATCAAGAAGTTATTACAAGATAAAATCATATATCTGGTCTAATATTTGACATGGCTTATTAACCTTGTGCCAGTAAGGGAGAAGAATGGTGATATTAGACTTTGTGTGGATTTCAGAAATGTGAATGAAGCCTTAAAAAAAGAAAAAAAGAAAAGTACCCACTTCCTAGAATCAATGAAATGTTGATTAAATTATGAGGTTGTCAAGTATATTCTTTTCTAGATGGTTTTCTAGGCTATAATCAAATCATGGTAGTTAAGGGTGATAGATATAAGATAGCATTTATCACCAAAAGGGAAATCAAAGAATGCCATTTGGATTTTCAAATGCTGGAGCTACATTCAAAGAGAAATGGATTTAGCCTTTAATGGTTTAATAGGTGAATTCGTTGTGGTTTATTTGGATGATATCATCGTATTTTCAAAAAAGGAAAGAAGATCATATTGGTCATCTTCAATACGTTTATGACAGATGTTATGAGTATGGTATTTCATTAAATCCAAAAAAAAGTATCTTTGCGATTACATCTAGAAATTTGTTAGGCCATGTAATCTATCAAGAAGGAATTGCTATAGATAACTTCCAAATTCAAGTAGTATAGAATATTGAGAATCTTACAAGTAAAAAGTCTCTTAGATCTTTCTTTGGAAAGATAAATTTCATTAAAGAATTTATCCTTGAATTCATTAAAATTACTAAACCTTTGATGCATATGCTAAAGAAAGATGTCCTAGTAGAGAAAACACCAAAATCAAAGAAAGCTTTATTAGAATTTAAGAAATCCATTCAAGAAGCTCCTTATTTGGTAAAGCCAAAATTGAAAGAAGCCTTTTGGTTATATGCTTTTTCTTTAAATGATTCAATTGATGTTGTTTTAACTCAAAAAAATAAGAGTCAAGACAAACTGTTGGATTTTTGGGATATCAGTTGAAAGGTTTAGAGCTAAATTATCCAAACTTAGAGAAACAAGAATTTACAATTATTAAGAAACTTCTGTATTTCAAATACTACTTGGAAAGCTCATTAGTTCATATTATGCTAATTGAGCCCACAGCCAAACAAATTTTAGCTCAAAATGAAATTGGATTGAAAAGAAGAAAGTGGCTCATAAAGCTTCAAGGTTTTGGATTTTCATTAGAAATATGCAAAACCATTAAAGGAATGGGATTAGCCAAGTTAATGGGTAGAGAAGATGAAGTATGTGCATTTAAGACTCATGAAGGGAATTGGTATGATGAAATTCTAGAATTTCTTGATACATGAAAAGTTCCAAATAATTTAACTATAAATCCAAAGAGAGCTTTCTTAAAAAAGGTAAATAATTTTGTAGTCAAAGATGGAATCTTATACAAAAAGGATTTCAGAAAGGTTTTGTTGGAATGTGTTCATAATGATCAAATTGGTCCTATCTTAGAATAATTTCATGGTCATTCTAATTTGTTTTATGAATCTCCTAAGTCTACAATGCAACATATACTTCATTATTATTTTTATTGGCCTAGTATGTATTAGCATATTAGTTTGAAAATTCAAAGATTTTACAAAGGCTAGATTCATAGACCATAGATCAAAAAGGCTAGAACTTCCTTAAAACCAGTAATTACAGATAGACCAATTTAGTAATGGGGCTTAGATTTCATTAGTACAATTACTCCTTTGAGAGCTGGACATAAGTTTATTCTCACAGCTACCAATTACTTTACCAAATGATTTGAAGCAAAGGCTCTAAGAAAAAGTTTAGCATAAAATGTGATTAAGTTCATGGAAGATTAGATTCTAAGTCATTTTGGTCTACCTGAAGTGTTGGTATCTGATAATGGACCAGCTTTCTAATCTAAAGAATTTATAACATGGGTGTTAGAAAAATTCATCTTTTTGTTTTCTTCTTCAAATTATTATCCTTAAGGAAATGACTTAGCTCAATCTACAATTACAAAGCTTATTTCCTACATTAAGATATCAATGGATGGAAATCTAGGAAATTTGACTAATTATTTGCAATCTGCATTATGGACTGATCATATTAGATTTAAGAAGGCTAGTGGAACTTTAGCTTATAACTTAGTTTATGGGTTGATTGCAAGAATTACAAATAGAATTATAAGTTTCACACTAGATTTTGTGCAAAAATATAGCGAGAAAATTGATAAAGACAGAAGTTTCATGACTTTGCTCATCAAAATAGAAGCTGAAATGGATAAAGATAAAGATAATTTATTAAAGAATGCTTCTCAAGTCAAAAGGTGGTTTGATAGGAAGGCTCTAAAAGGAATTTTTAAGGCTGGTGATCTCATATTATTATGGAATATGAAAAAGTCAAATAAGTTTTTAGCAACATGGACTAGTGTGTTTCATATCATGAAATAATTATCTAAAGATACATACAAATTATTGACAGTAGATGGGATAGAGTTACTGTTTTCATATAATTTTTTGCATTTAAAACATTATTTTGGACAACTACCCACAATTTGAATCTATATGTATAAATAAATATATATATGTATATAGTATAGTAATATGTGTGTGTAGGTAACTATAATAATATTTAGTATACATAGCAGTAAATAATGAACTTTTAGTAATAATATATATATATAATAAGTAACATACATATCATCTAATATAATATTTAAACATATATATATTTTATACGTATGTTTAGATAAGTCTATATAGTATTTTTAAAGCATGTATAAGTTAGAGTACTAGTTTAAATAGTATCTAATTTAAAATGTTAGTTAAATTATTTAATTTATATTATCTCAAGTAATCATTATTTGTAATGTGTGTAAGTGGAAGTGATGGCTAGATAACTACTTAATGGTGAATTAATATCAAAATCCAAATTGGCCTATTGTATAATGATGGAAAGATAATTAATTTTGGCAAAGTACCAAGTTGGTTAGTGAAATTGGTGAGAATTTTAAATTTCATTTACACTATTAAAACATATAAAAATCTTTCATGTTATAACAAATCTTCATCATGTAGCTTTCACCCATGAAATCTGAGGTAAGATTTCATTGTAAATGTGAAAATTGTAACCCACAATGGGAAATTTCACATACTTTATACTTTTGGGGTTGAAAATGCATGATAAGTGGTCAAAGCCTCATTCCCCAAGTGAAAAATGCACCTAGTGTTTATATTTGGGCTTTGAGGAGGTCAAATTGCCTTTTGGAATGCCAAAAGGGCAATTTGATGGGTTTTATGGAAGGGAATGCATTTTCCCCCTTCAATGTCGAAGGATGGAGGGTTTGGAGACTTTTCCCCCTTCAACGTGGAGACTAAATGCACAACTTGCAAACTTTTCCCCAACCTAGAAACATTTACCCCCTCATCTTGGAGAGTTTCCCCATAGCGTGGAAGTTTCCCCCTAGCTTGGAAAGATTCTCCCTAGCTTGGAAAGTTCCCCCCTATTCTAGAAGCCACAAGAAGCATAATGCATCAATTAATGC
>MNCI01024500.1:37962-150917 GCA_015680685.1 Gnetum montanum | reverse complement strand
CCCCCAAACCCTCTCTCTCTCCCCACAAAAAAAAAATTGGGCATCCATCTCACCTAACTTTGGCAGCCAATTTGTAGCAAAATCACATAAAATTTGTACCAAAATTACATCAAATTTGCAGTCATTTCAAAGCCAATTTGTAGCCAAATCATAGCTGCAGCCCCATTTATGATCCAAAAAACCTATTAAAGCCAACCTCCAATATCATTTATAGGTTTCAAAATTTTTTGGCAAGTTAAGCATTTTTTTTTCAACAATTCCAAGTAGTTTAGCAATTTTATGCAATTTTCATATACACAATTCCAAAATTGGGGCACTTTTAAGCACTAAAGAGCTCTTCCAAGTTCCCATACTTTCATTCTCTTGAACCATAGTTTGGAAGTGTTGTGGCCTTGAGATTTGGAAGATTTTTAATATCAACACTATACTTCTAGGATTTCCAAATCCCAACATGGGGCAATTTGGCATCCAAATTTTTCACCTTTCTCATCCCCCCAAGCAATGAACTAATCGGTAGATCCAAGGTTGCAGTAGTGAAGAAATGTTTGATAGCATCAAGAGAGGCTTAGCACTGAGATCATGGAGTAGATCACATTGGCTTCAATGGGCTTTGAACTCCTACACAAGTGAACCTCCATTTTTTTTCTCATCCAAGCACCATTTGTACACATTTCTCTAAATTATTCTTTATTCTTTTCTCAATAAAGTTTTAAGTTTTTAGTTTTGTGTTCACAAATAAATTTATTTTTTATGCATTATTTGGATCTATTTATATTCCCTTGTTTTGCATCTCATAAGTCCCTAGTTGATCTGCTAGACTAACTAAGGCACATTGAATCCCATTTTTGTTGTAGAAGCCTTGGGAATTCAAGGTTGGGGAACTACTTGCACTAAGGATCCTTGGTTTTCATTCCAAAAATCAAGGTTTTCAGTTGCACAATTTTTCTTAGCACTAGGAGGGCCTTTGACTAAATTCTATGGCCAAGATCTACTCTTCTTATTATCATTTTGCAAGCCTTTTCTTGATTTTTGCAACCAAAACCTTTGAGAAATCAACAATGGTCTTCCTCACTCCCCTCCTTGTGACCAAAACTAGAACATGGAAGTTGCAAGTGGTTGGGTTTTGACTTTTCATAATATTTGCTATGAATTTTACAGTCCAAAGATGGTGTTGATATCTCTTCGCCCCCCCCCCCCAATTGTTTTTATTGCCAAAATTATATTTTCTAGCTTCTATAAGTGGGTGCTTCAACTCATCCATGAGTTGGTTTTTTCCCTATTTTTCCAAGTTGAGAGAATTAGTAGTTTCCTAAAACCAATTTTAGTGAAAAGACATCAACTTTCCACTTTACTTTTCAGCTTCCCCACACCTCCCATCTTGTCCTACCCTCCACATCAACATTGAGGTATGAGGTATGAGATTCCCATCATCTCACCCCCTCCCCCCTTCTTTTCCCCCTCTGCCATACCTAGCATGGAAGAAATTGGGAGACCAACATTGATGAGGTTTGAAATTAATTTTATAACCAAGTCTACTTTTTTTGCAAGTTTAAAGCCATTTTATAGCCAAAAATCCCAAGGAATCCAATGCTGCCTTTACATCCCCCTCCCTCCCTATGGAAAAATCCTCAATGTGGAAGCTGTAGGTGGTTTGGGTGCTAGAATTCCACAACATCTACTCTGAATTCCTAGAGCAAACCTAATGTGGAAGCCTTAATAAACATTTAATTTGTTTTGCCATATTCTTTTCCACTAAACTAACATTGGTTTCCATACCAACCAAAAATCTCGTAGCTTGCCAAAGCCATATTTGGAAACTGCCAAGTTTCTATTTTGGTCTTCAAAATTTTCCCTCTCTCTCCAACATTGGAATACGAAGGTTTGAGATTTCCATTATCTCACCCCCCTTCTTTCCCCCTTAACATACCCAATGTAGAGGGATTTGGATGGCCAACTTGGATGAGGTTTAAAGCCAATGTTGCCAATATTCCATTTTTGGTAAAGGGGTAAACCCCCCTTATCCCCAACTTACGAATTATAGTAAGTACATCATATTTTTGCAATATTTATTTCCTCTAAGAGTTTTTGAATTTCATTAACTAGTATTTACTCCTATTTTTCCATTTATAACCTATTCTTAAGCAATCCTTAGCACTATAGCCATTGCTTTTCAAAATTCCATCAAATTTCCCTTTACCTTCAATGGCAAAGATCATAACCAACAAGTCATGAAGGTGTATGATCCCAAAGACCCTATTGTCATTAAGTGTAGGTGATCTTTGAGAGTCAGAGGAGAGATTCATTTTTCAGCCATTAATGAAGATTATTATAAATTCATTTGTGCCAAAATATAGAAAAGCATGCTAATTCCACTAATTGAAGCCAAGACCAAAAGGGAATTTGAGCTCATACATAGGGATGGAAAAGAGTACATCCATTTATTGTATGAAGAAATTCTTCTTAATGACATCTATTCTAGCATCCTAGCCCAATTGATTACCATATAATAGAAAGATGACAAGCCTACCTTTGAGGAACAACAAGAAGAGGAGGATGAATTTAAGGTAGAATCTAAGCCTGAAGACATCCTTGGAGAACTATTCCAACATACATTCCCCAAAGTCATAGAACCTTTTCCTAATTCTTTTGTTTTCTCCATGATCATGGTGCCACCATCTTCTAGTCCTCCATACCCTACTACAGCAGATCCCACACCAGTTGTAGCCACACATCACACATTCAATGCCACAAACAAAAAACTATAATACATCAATGCCATTTACAACACAATATCAATATGTAAAATCATCAACAATGGCTTTTACCATTACAAATCTATTAACTACTCTTATGGGATCCCTCATAAAACCCCCAACAACATAAGGGTTATACACCACATTTGTCCTATTTGTGCCTCAAGTACCTACACAAACATATTTTTTTTTGTTTAGCCCACAAGCCACAACCATAGCACAACCTCTTCCTTCTATCATGCAACCCATAATGAGGCCACAAGCCTCAAAACATATGCTACATCCTTATGTACAAACCTTGCAAACTATAGGGCCACCACAAGGCTTGGATCAAGCCTCCCAAATGATCCAAAACCTGACAGAGAAGTTGAAGAGGCTTAAAGCCTCTACCACACAAACCATCAAGATTATGAACTTCTAACAAGATGATCCCATAAGTCCTGTAGTCCCATCCTTAACACTTCCTCCTAGTGTTCCCATTTTCTAATTTAGAAAATATAATGGAGAAGGTGATCCTAATGCTCACCTTATTACCTTGTGATCTAGATGTTTACTCTTACAGCCATGGCCTCATACCATCATGATGATTTTCGCTATGTCTTTGACTTTGAAAGCACTTGATCGATATTGTGTATTGCCCAAAGGATCCATATTCTCTTTGGAGAACTTAGTAGTCCAATTTGTCAACTAATTCAAGTATAACTTGAAGCTTGATACAATGCTTGACCAACTCATCAAGGTCAAGCAAGGGTCCTTAGAAACCATACAAAAATTTATTTAATGGTGGAATGAACTATTTCATGAAATACCAGAGCCCATAGCCAAAGCCCTCTTGTTAGCCATATTCAAGGGGACAGTTAATGACTTCATCAAGTCTAAACTCTAATACCTAGATTCATAGTCTCTTAGCCAAGAATTCTCATAAAATAAAAATATAAAGGATGTTGCACAGGCTAGCCATGATCTGACCTATATCATATAAAAACCAACACACTTGAAGATACAAGAAAAAGAGCAAACAAAATAACAGTACCATAGCAACTGTAACCAAGGAAACCAAGACCACAAACCAAGGGCCAAAGGTCAACCTGCCCAAGGCCCCCACCAATGATAGTAATAACCAACCAAAAACTTCTAGAACCACTGCATTAACAATGAGTAGACCTAACTTTGAAAGGAAGGATAGGTCTAAATACACTACATTTCCATTAAAGTCATTCAAGTTGCTAGATCAACTATTAAGAAGTGGAACTATGCAACATAAACAAATTACCAAAACTGCTTGAAAAAAATATGAGTAGCTATGCAAAATAGCCAAGGATCCCACTTGAGAAATGAGGGATGATCCCCAATTGCCTAAATAATTTTTGCTAGATCACTTTTGCCATTATCATTAACTACCTAGTCATGATACAAAATTTTTCCTTATATTAAAGGATGACCTACAAAGGATGATAGATAGGAAAAAACTAGTCTTAGATTCTTCTAACCTAGTTCAGCCCCAAAACCAATTAATGCAGGTATACAAAGATCCATTGAATGCTAATGATAGCCCCTATGTTATCTTAGCATTCAACGTCAATGACAATTGGAGACCCATAAAAGGACCATTTGTGATTGAAGTATCCCTCTAGAATGAAAGGGCTTCTTCAAATTCCCTTAGCTCAAGACCCCCTTTCGTTGTGAGAGTACCATCATAAATGCCTCCGAGAGAACCTTTTGTTATCAAGTTGTCTCAACCCAATACAACCTTAACACTTATAACCCAACCAACTGCATAATAACCTCCTTTGATGGCCAATGCTACTACCTCTTCCTTACAACCAATGGCTAACAACCAAAAAACTATAGCTAACCAAAGGAAGAAGCATAAGCAAAAGTCTAATAACAAGGAAGAAAAGAAGACAGAGGCATGAAAGGAAGGGGGCCCAATGAAGCCATGTCCCATTTTGGCTATACCTATGACCTTTTCCATCCCATCTCCTTCAACCAACAAGATATAAGAGGATACCAAAGCCCCCATGATAACAAGGAAGAGCCACAATAGTCATAGCATAAAGATGAACTCCACATTTTGGAATGCATGGAGGAAGTAAAGCACAACCGGGGTGATTAGCCCATGATGAATAACAAAAAATTCCTCAATGAAATGAACCAACTTAGGAAATTCCTCAAGCATAAAAAAATAACTTTAAGCTTATATAACCTAATCATGACTTCTGCCACACATCATGAGGCACTAGTCAAAATGTTGACCTTCATACCAATTAGTGAGGATATTCCTACTAATGAGGAAGCCATCCATGCAGTGATGATTCCTCCATCACCAAGGGAGGAGAAGTCAACATCCTTAACACTTCATGATAGCAAAAGTAAGGTTAATCCTCAAAATGGCTAAGTGACTACAACCCCTTTATTCATAATAATACACATAGAATAATTTAAAATACATCAGGTGCATGTTAATGTTGGAGCTGCAACCAATGTCATCCCATGCATCATCGTTGAATGTTTGGGCTTAACTGTGCAAGTGCAACCTACAACCATTGTAGCTCTTAAGTCCTTGAATGGATCAAGAGTTTCCATCAATGTGTCTATCTCCTTGGATTTTGTAGCCAAAGAATAATTTCCTACAACCATAAACTTCTTGATGGCAGAAGAGACACTAGGATTCAACCTAATCCTCAAAAGACCTTGGTTGGCACTTATGAGTTATGTCCTTGCCCATCCATCAAGAAATTTATCTTCCTTACAAGAAAGGTGAAATCATTATTCATGGTAACAACATGGCTCCCATAGCTAACAATAATGTGGACATAGAACAAGGGTTTGAAGTGGAGCTTCAAGAAGAAGCTCCTAGCCATGAAGAGCAAAATCCTAAGATAATTAATGATGACAACAAAAGGAAATGGAATACATTATGGGATGAACTCCCTTTTAACATTGTAAGTGAAGGAGATGCCAAATATAAGCTTGTCCAGAGTAGGCCTTACTCACTTCCTTATTTTGCAAAGATTAGGAAGAATCTGCACAAGTAAATTTTACCTTAACCTTCCCATGCCTCTATGACTAGATGCAATGATAGCCATGTAGCCTTACTTTCATTTATAGTTTATTATATATGCAATTGTTGTTTTACACTTTATGCACATAGCCTAATGCATGTATCCTAAGTTTATTTTCATTGTTATCTATTGGCTACAACCTTTCTTTATTTTTACTTATGTTTTAAACATTAAAAAAGTGTCTCTTTCAAATATCATTTGCTAAGAAATTAAACTAGCATTACGTCCACTAAGATGTTAAACTAGCACTATGTTCTGCTAAGACCTAAAACTAGCATTATGGCCCACCATGGCCTTAAACTAGAAACATAGCCACAATTGTGCAATATAACCTATGCCAATGATGGCCTAAAACTAGCAAACATCTTGCTTATTATGACACTTCTTTTTGCCGATTAGCCATTAAATGTTATAATCAAAACATCAACATAGCCATTTTGAATGTTTACAACATAGATGCATATAGCCGAAAAAATAAAACAAAATATTAAAATTTAAAATTGAAATGTCCATAACATATAGCCATAAGCACAATGTGTAGCAATGATGCCAAAGAATAACCATCCATAACATAGTTTTGGCTAACCATAGCCCTCAACATAAAGACAAAAATAAATAGACAACAAGGTAAACTAAAGGAGGCTATTGAGTGGCATTTGGAGGAGGAAATGGTGGGTCATTCCAACCCTCACTACTAGGGCCACCAATGTCTCCTAAGGCCTAACATGCAATAATGAATAGCCAGTTAGTAACCCATAGCCAAAATCATGACTTGAAACAAAGACTAAAGCATAAAATATATCAAACCTGTAGAGAGTCTGGCTCCATCACTTCTATGGGTAGATGGTGAAGGCCTTCCTCTAAATGATGAGGGATCTAGCACTCCTTCATGTTGACCTAGTCAAAATCCCTGAGATCAACACCTAAAAGAATGCTAGTCTTATCTATAGGAGTCCAAGTAGGATGCTCATGAGTAACAGTAGCTATAGTAGTCTCACCCACAATAGTAGTAGCTTGAAGAGTAGGGGATTGCTCCACCTTGTTAGTACTTGCAAAAATTCAATAAGCACTCTCTACCTAGATATCTTGAATGAATAGCTCTCTCTTGTGTCGTTCAAACAATTCTTCCTTAAGCCATTTTAGGTAGGCCCCATGATCAGCCTTACCTATGGACCTTTTATGTCTTGACCCACTCCAGGACCCAAGCACAATGATACTTCTAGTCCTCAACCTTTTAGGAGATGAGGCCCATCTGCATACATTGTTCCACCATCTCTTGTAGGACCACTACTTTTTCCTAAACAATGTGCTAGTAGTAGGCCCATGTGATCTCCTTAGTTCATAACTCTCTCGAGTTAGCCACTTGGACTTCCACAAAGACTTTACAATCTTGAAGATCCTTAATGATATGCTTCTACCTTTGAGCCTTTTTCCTTAAGGCCACAAATTCCTCCATAGTGATTCATTGGGCCTCTCTAGCTCCCATGAAGCTTTTGTGCACGACATTGCTAAATCAGTGGTAGTGTTGTACAGCTTCATAGGTACACTAGACACATTAGAGGGAAGTCTAGGGAAGGAGTCTACCTTCATGTATCTATTGGGATCCCAATCCATGAATGGTACTACAAAAACATAAAATATAATCATAAAACACAACCTTAAATAGCCATAATGCAAGCAAAGCCCAAAGTTGAAGCACATAAAACCAAATCCTTATCTATGTTAGGTGCAACTTGATGTAATCGATTGATGATGTTCTTAACAATCCCACATAAGAACTTCACTTTATCTAGAGTCTCTACCAATGGTTTCACATGAAACTTAGGAATAGGAGCTTGTGCTAGTGGCTCAGGAATACTATAAGCATAACAATCATTTAAAGGTTAGGATGAAAACCAAATATAACCAATAAGATGTAATGAAAATAGTGAGGCATAAGCATATCTAGCTCCTCCTCCTCCCCCTCCTCTTCTAGGATGATGATGGCAGAGGTACCTAGTACTACCTCAGCAGACAAGGCATCTAAATCATCTATACCTGCATTAGCAAGTCCTTCAACCATAGGCTACTTTAGGTCTATCTCTTCTACATGCCTTTGTTCTACCTTTGCAGAAACTTGGGTTACTATAACCTAATGTTTATCTACAAGCATAGAACACAAAAAATAGTTAACACATAAAACCATAAAGTAGCCACAAACTTTTAAAACATGAAATAGCCAAAATTTAATAATTCATACCTACAACTACCTGTTGTGATGGCTTAAGCTTACACTTAAGCTTCTTCAAGGTAAACTAATCTGATGCTAGGGGTACCTCCTCCATAGGCCTCTTAAGTTTCTCTCTAACTACCCCTTAAACCTCCATGTACTATCATCTAGCATCTTGGACACTAGCAGGAAATGAGAGGGGCTCATCATCATTAGTACTATTAGGAGACTCATGCTTCCTAACATCAAGATACTTAGTGGTGATGAATAACGTTTCATCCATCCCCTCTAGTGGGCATGCATTCTTGGATAAATGTGCTATATATAAGGCCTAGAAAGTTGGCTTGCGTCTTGGGAAATCCATTTTCTATTCCTATACATCACCAAAAACTCTACAAACATATTTAGATAACCTATAAAAAATGCAAAGTGCATATGGATTATCATAGAGGTGGCATCATGGAGTCTAAGGATCTCCTCTTGAAGCCTAGTAGGCAAAGTAGTAGCCTAATTAAACTTGATGTCCTCCATAAAGACCTTCTTAAAGGTCCACCCCTATGCTAAGCCAATTACTTTCTTTTGTAATAGAAGTTTGGGGAATGCATGAGATGTAAACAAAGGATATGATTCCTTTGCATTAGGATTTGTGAAGCTATCCATCAAAATTCTAGAGTGACCCATGTTATCTTGAAGCCACTCTAGAACTTCCTCGTGGTGGTCCAATACCCTCACTATCCTAGTGGGAGCCTTTTCCGCATTAGTAGGGACACCAGACAAGTCACAGAAGAGGCCAACACCTATATTCGTGTTCACCTTAACACCTCAGATGATGGTGCTAAAGTGATGAACCTTCTCATGAATGGAATCAATGACACGTAGCATCTACATAGAAGGAATGAAAGGAACAGAATACATTGAGCAAACCTACATGCTGGATGTTTGCTTAAACATATCTAGGCACCTATCCCTTTAGCCACTCTTGCACTAATTTCACATCACCAAACATCAATATGATGGTATCCTTATGACATGAATGTAAAAGTGGTATAATGACATTAGCTAAGGTGGAAAGTCCTACGAAGTAATAACCAAAGGTTAGCATCCATATGAGCAATTTAAACAATCAAGAAAATCAATAAAACACTAGAAACTATATGTTCACCTTTAATTTTATTTTGTGATGTGGAGGTTTCAGCTATAAGGGTTTGATCCATGCTATTGGAATCCACCCACCGATTGTGCATCATCCCATCATCTTTGCACTTTTTGTATACAAGGTTAAACCTAGTGGCATATTCATCAAAGTCCCTTTTAACTATTGACACAAAACAATTTTGATTTGGGGACTCTTGGTGAATTCGTCCAAAGTAGTTTGGGCCACTCAAGGATTTGATCATTAACCTTGTACCTAGAAGAAGTTGTAAAATCAATGAAGTTAGTTAAGGTAATCAAGCCAAAACCATAGAAAAAATACAATAACCATGTTTACCCTTGTAGATGATACATGATTCTAAGTGGGTTCTAGAATAATGTGTGGGCTCTATGTGCCACCATCAGAGTATTAACAATCTTATAGTAACTATACCGGTTGGTCAGTAATATACCTGGTAATTAGGCAAAACACCTAAGGCAACAGGGTCTCAAAAATGACCTTGGCTACATCCATAGACAATTGTGATCACAACATCACACTAAAGTTCCTAATGAGGAAGGTAAGGAAGTCCCTTGCTCTAGGTTGGAACCATAACAAGAGCTTTCCAATAGGCATGCATGTGGTGGAGTATTGGTCTTGGGATGACCAATGTAGCACAAAATATGAACTAGCTCCACTATGATGAGGATGGGCCTCAAGAATACCCTACATGAAACAAAGAAAAAAAAAAAACTTTGTGACCAATTAGAATTTCCTAACAAGTTAGGAAAACATCTAGTCAAAGGTGAAATTAGCCTCTATAAAAATATCTAAGGTGTTTATCTAAATTTCCTTAAGGAATTCCATAAAAAGGCACTATTACAACCTTTAAAAGCAAAAATATTATGACCTATTAGAGTTACTTAGCAAATTTAGACAAAACATCTAGTTGGAAGTGAAATTAGCCTTTATAAAAATCTCTAAGGTGTTTATCTAAATTAGCCTAAGTAATTTCATAAGAAAAATGTTATTACAACCTTGCATAACTTTACATCATGACCAATTGGAAATTTCTTAACGAATTTAGAAAAAATTTTCTAAGTCAAAGGTAAAATTAGCTTTTGTAAAAAGCTCTTAGATGTTTATCTAAATTAGCTTAAGAAATTCAATGAAAGCATTATTACCATAGCCTTTATAGCCAAAACATTATACAAAAAACTAAATATTATTCTAAATTATGCATAAATTTGGAAAAAAGCAAGCATAAGTTTCGAAAAAACATCTAGATTATGCAAAGTATGCATAAATTTGGAAAAAAAAAACATCTAAACTATGCACAAATTTAGAAAAAGAATGATAAACATAGAAAAAGCCATGTAGCCATAGTAAAAGCTTATTTAAAATATAAAAATATTATACTCTTCTAGAAAAAGCAAAATTAAGCATATCAACCACTTCTATTTTGGGTAATGTACTACAACCATGAGTTTTTCCTTGATTCACATAGCCATAACAAAAAAATCATAAAAATTTTCCTTTAAGTCCAATTGGAGTGATTCCACCTCCATTGGAAAGCTAAGCCAAAGACTATGTAGCCATGACTAGAAAATAGCAAAAACCTTGGCCATTTGTTTATAAAAATTTCACAAATCTACATGAAATTAAAAAAGCGGCACAAAAAACTTAACTGTGCAATGTTAGGAAAATAGCCATAACTTATAACCCATTAGAAAGCTTAAAGAAGGGGCTACTAACCCATTTCTTTAATTTTACAAATATGCAGCAATTTCACCAAGAAAAAATAAACAACTTTGCTTGCTTTTTTATAGTAAAACTTCAAAAATCCCAAAGCCTAAATTTCATATAGCCATTAAAATGGTTGAAATAGCAAAAACCATTGAAATACATTAAAATTTACATGAAAATAATGGGGTAGGATGTTTTTAAAATTTAATTTTAACAAATCCTAGGGCCTAGATTTGGAAAAACAACCACACTAAAATGTTTTTGGAAAAAGCATGAAACAACAAGCCCTATTTTCAAAATCAAATGTACAAAACCTAAAGTAATTAAATAACTATGGATCTGCATGGGAGTAGCCAAAATAGAAGATTGGATTTCATCAAAATTCCATTTTAATCCTTGTACTAAAATAGATTTGAAAAAATAGCCTCAACATCTAGAAAGTAAAAAACTTAAAAAAAAAAACATAAAAAAAAGGCAAAAATAAGTAGAATTGCCTACCTTAGAGTAGTAACAAATGGGCCCTAGAAAGAGATAGGCCTAGGAACCTTTGACAAGTCCTTTAAACAGTCATCCATCCTTTGGATTTTAGGATTCTTGCTTTTCCCCCCTTGCTGTTTAGGTGCCATGGCAAGCTCAACATTGAAGAAGATGGAAATTAGGAGATGATAAGAGTTCTACTCTAGCTGTAGGGGAGATGGGAGGCTTCCATGCTAAAGATTGGTTATGGCTACCACAAGAATCTTTGCCAAACCTCTTGTCTAATGTGTTGTTGGAATAGAATGATAGTTATGATCAAAAATTGCAAAATTTGACATATAAAACCCATTTAAAACCTCAAAAAACCCCAGCTACCAATTTAGTGTTCATAACTACAAGTGCACTAAAGAAAAAGGGGGAAAATTCTAGTTCACATTGGTTTTCATAGAGAAAAAAATCCACTTTTCAAAATTTTAAATTTTTGGATTGTGGGCCCCACCTTGTGCCTTCACTTTTGACCAAAACTTGCATCAATGATGAGATTTTTATTAATTTTTGACACTTAAAACATTATGGAAACCTTACCCCCATGCATCCATGTTGGGAATACCATGCCCAGCAAGGAAACATGTTTATCAACTTACAAATTTATTAGACTTACAAATATCTTTATATTTTTAGTAACCCAAACCTACCTTTTTCAACCTTGGGTTTTCAAATTTGGGTAAGACATGAGCAAGGCTAGGCACCATGGATTTATACGCTAAGGTAGTAGCACCTAGCATTGAAGAAGTGGGGTAACACTCACTCTTATCTCCCAACACACATCTAGCATATGTTTGATCTCAAAGTATACCCCATATGACCTAGAACCCCTCCAAGCATCTCTAGCAGCCTCGAAACCTCACCAAACCTAGTCAAAATTGGTTGACATATAGGATTTGATTTTTTCGATGCTAGGGAAAGCTTATTCCATGTTGAGCCTCTCACACTCAACACGGGTAGATGGGTGGAAGCCAAAAATGACCTAAATTGATGACCTAATGACCATCTCTTAATGCTTGGTGATCCCTACCAAAATTCTCTAGAGCTTCTATAAGCCCCAAAATGCATCAAACATGGTACAAAACTATCATCCACCTCTCATACACATTGGGGCCATCATGCTTCACATGGAAAAAATGGGGAGATTACATGAGACACCTAGAATCCTCCAAATTATCAAATCTTGACACCCAACATGGATCATCAACATTGACAATCCTGGAGGTTGACATGCATGGTCGATAAGCTATCAATTTGGCCTAGATCTAAATTTTTCCACTAAGGGGAAGCTCTTCCACACTGAGCCTTCCACCCCTAGCATGGAAAAATGTGGAAAGCCTAAAAACCCCATCACAGCCTCCAAAATGACTAGATGTTGACCTTAGGCACTAATGGCCAATGCTAGCAACCTTGTGAGCACTCATGCATAGCCAGATCAATCAAAAATGATTAAAAAGGTTCCCCCCCATTTTCCATGCTAAGCATGTAATGAGCAATGATATTGGGGCTACAATATTGCATCTACAATATTGGGTCCGTGATATTGGATCCTGCCAGGAAATATTGAACATCCGATGTAGGAACCTGTCTTGTTGCCTATAAATAAGAGGTGGGCACACTTAGTTTGGTAATAAGTTAGTTAGTCTCTTACATAATCTCTTCCCTATTTTCCTTCTCAGAGTTAGAATTATTTCTGAGTGCCTGCAATAGGAGTCATAAAGTGAATGGATCTTTATTCAAGCATTGTGTACCTAAGCACACCTTGTGATCAAAAATAAAGATGACCTTTGTGATAAACCTTGAAACATTCAACATAGCTTATTTCATGTTATTTACAATTATTTAATGATTTCCTTAGTTAAGTAATGTCTCTCTCTCTCCCCTTGTCAACCTCCCCAAGTAAGCACACTTAGTACGACCACTTCAAGCATGCATGGAACACTTGGTAACCTAGTAACAATTAGTGTTTGGTAATCCTAGTAGTGTTACACTGGTTTAGGATGTGTACAAAAAGTTGGAATGAATGTTAGTATTAGGAATAGCTAGAGGATACTCAATTAGTTAAATTAAATTAGTTACTTAATTACTTCATTTCTCCCCTTTTAGCACCAAGACATAAAACATAAAAAGCATACAAATCATATGCCTTAAGTTTACTTAACCATACAATCATGCCATACAAGTAAGCTTGGGAAGACAATGATTGACTAACGTGTCCTTGTTCTGTAAAGATGCATAAGCACTTAGCCCTTGGAATTTGATTGAATCATGCATGGATGCTCGTATTCGTATGGTTGAGCATAGGGATACCTCGCCACTCATCATTGGCATCATTGCTAGGGACTTTATCATTTGTGTGCTAATTAGAACTTAGGAAATCTTCCCATCATTGGAATGAACCCTTAGGATTGGTTATTTTACAATCATCAAGAGGAGTATTATACACTAAATAGATACTTATGTCTTCTTCTTCTTATGAGAGTGCTTCACCACCTAGGTACAACATAGGAAACGATTGGAGGCAGAGTACACATGATGATCCACTAGTGCCCCAATAGTTTTGCTTGGTATACGCTCATCCCAATGAGTATGTACTAGATTTTACCTTTATCCTCCACCAGGATGAACAACTGCATTGGCACAATTTAGAAGGTAACATAGTGTTACCCCCAAATCATTCAATCCCAAGCATGCTTCTTCGTGCTCTCACACGAATTGGTATGCAACACCTACAATCGGAATACGTTGTGCATGAACAAGATTCAAAGGATTATCAACCTACGGAGGCACAATGTCAAAGGAAGCTACAACAAGAGAGACATTACAAATTCATGAAGGGGAAGTTGTCTCAGGACATTCCATATGTCCTAAGTGAAAATGAGGGTGATGAACCTACCTCAGGAGGTTTTCCACAAAATGATGTTCCTTCCGTTGACTTCAGTCAAGGGGTTGTGTATCAAAACCTGCACTCAATCATCCATAACCTAGGTTTTGATAGCAATGGACACAAAGCGTTCAAAACAAGAACACAAACACACGATAAAGATGGACATTCTAACCATAACCACGATTGAGGCTGCGACCACTGAAGAGAAGATAGCAGGCACCGTCATGATACCAATCCTCCTTCTTCACCTTCATTATCTCCTTCATCCTCTCCTTCAGGATCCAAACACAGTCACAAATGGAAATACCCTAAGGATAATGGTAGGCAAAACAAGAATAATAGACAAAACAGTCGAGAAAGGGAACAAGGGAATTCTAGAGAAACATACTATAAAATGAGGGAGAGTAGGGAACAACATAGGCATCATAGATGCCATAGACAACACGATCACAATGAACCCCTACTCACTACCTGAAGTATGCTAGATATAACTAAGGCTTTTAGAACCCCAAAAAGGCATAAAAAAGATAGCAGGATCAAAAGATTGGACATGAACAATATTTCATGATTTGAAGGGGGATACAATGCTAATTCTCAAAATCATTTGCAAGCATTTCACAATGCATGTGCCTTGCAAAACATAGAAAACAAGTGGAAAAAACTCAAGTTGTTTTGATAGACACTGATCAAGAAAGGAAAAAGCTGGTACCAGTTCTTAGAACTAGAATCCATTCACCGATGGAGTACCATATTAGAACTATTTGACGATAACTATCAAACATACTCACGAGTGTCCAACCTAAGGAAGAAAATCCAAGGATGGAAATAGGGAGGACATGAACCCTTGGATGCTACCATGGGCCAATATTATGCATTATTACATTGTTTCCTAGGTCATGGTTACTCGTAGAGGAAACAACTACACCATCTCATAGATGGGCTAAGGCATGAAACGTGAAGAACCGTTGGGACTTATGCCCAAGGAAGACTATCTAGGCATAGGGCCCATCAAGTAGAAAGATTGTTGGAGCAATTTTCTTTTGGATGGTGAGTTAAGGAAAAGAGAGAGTGTGGAAGAACACAATAGAGATCCTTCCCTCCAAAGGAAGGAAGCCAGATTTTATAAGGATGAAGAAGAGTCACCACTCGAAGAGATGGTGAATACAAAAACTTTGTCCATTCAAAAATTTGAATCAGAAGTATCAGCAAAGGTAGATCAAATGTGGGACTCACTAGATAATAAATTCCAAATTGTTCTCAAAATAGTAGAGGAGTCTAAAAATCAAGGTAGTGATCGAAAAAGGAGAAAAAAGAAAGAAGATGAATATGCACATAACAAAGGTAAGGGCAAAGTGGCCATCATCGAAGAGGTTGTGAATTTGGATATAGACAATGCTGGTGGATGTGAGATATGATAATATGACCATCTTAAGGGATGTTTCCCTAATAATCTCACATCTGTAGGAGTCTAGAATGTATGCACTCAACCCACGATTAAATAGAAGGAAAACACCCCGAAGGTTACCTTATCCTCAAGGTAACCCAAGACAGTTCCACCAACCCTTAACATATTATCCAAGTGGAACTCCACCACAACCAAATGAGTAGTATCAATAGTGGTAGCACCCACAATCATGGAAAATTCCACCACCACATCAATAATACCGTTACCATTAACCTAACCCATATGGATACTATGTGCAGTAGCCAATCTCTCCATGTGACTCTACTAGTCATGTCACTTCTTAGCCTCACTACCAAGCCCATGAGTACTATAGAACTCCTTCTCCTAGGGGTGATATTCCACAAATGTACTATCCTTCTCATCTAGTTGCATCTCTTCCACCCTTAGCTCCATTACCACCTACTCTAGCTATGCAGAGTGAGCTCCCTGCCCAACCGCAGCAATGTAATGCTACAAGGGTTTTTAATCCTCAACCTACTATTGGTTTAGAAAACCACATAAAGAAGAGACATTTCTTTAGAACAAATAGTCCAACTAAGTCCTTGAAACCACAAGCGGCTGATTCTCCAAATGCCTTACCATCATATGAAACTTCGGAACTCCCTTCAAACCAAAAATCACACCCACACACACAATCATGTTAACTCATACTATTACCAATTGGATTAAGGCTGGTCATCTTTCTAGGAAATTATCTAACCTTGGAAGTCTTCTATATTTACAAATCACTCGGAATGAACCTTGCAAAGCTCTTTTGGATTCAGGTTCTATTGTCAACTTAATCTCTCAAGAAATGTATAAAGCCTAGAACCTACCTCCACTAAGAAAGAGTAACATTCATTTAGAGTTGGCTGACCAATCCATTACTATCCCATTAGGACTAGTAGAGGACATTGTTACCACTATTTGTGGATGGTCGTATCCAGCTAACTTCCTAGTGATTCAAGTTAACAACGGTAAGGGGAACTTCACAATCATAATGAGAAGAGCATGGCTAAGCACAATTGATGCATGCTTAGGAATACGTGATCTTTCCCTAGAAATAGCCATGGAAAATATGTTTGGAAAGATCAAGAAGAAGAAAGTTCCATGCATTGCATACAGTGACATAGGGTGTAATTGCGTGTAGAAGTCCTAGTTTGTACAACATTTAACATTGCTTGCATGCAGCTAGTGTGCACAAGTAATTAATATACAAAGGTGCTTGTATGTAGCAGCCACAAGACAGGAAGGCACCTAGTGGCTGATAGCTAATCAAGAGAGAAATTCAACTATATGCATGGAACTAACTGAGGGTTTGACTTGCACATACATTGATAGCATAGACACATTAGAGCAAGTTTATCACCAACTCCCAAGTCTTTACATTGAATATATCAACTAGGGAAAGTTGAAAATCCCTGACAAGTTCAAGCAAGAGCTCCTTGAGTTAAAATCGTTGCCCACCGGTATGGAGTATACATTTCTAAAAAATGGAAAATTAATAATGATTAATGCTAAGCTTTCTCCTCAACAAAAATAAAGACTATTGAAAATAGTAAACAAATGGTCAAAAGCCTTTGCTTGGTCATATCCCAAGTTAACTAGAATAGACCCTAGGATATGCCAACATAGAATTTACATTGACCCCTCCATGAAGCCTTAACAACAACCACATAGGCGACTAAACCCAAAGCTTAAGCAAGTGGTTAAAGAAGAAATTGACTAGCTTCTAAAAGCTAGGTTCATCTATCCCATTACTGATAGTAAATGGGTTAGTACCTTATTCATTGTGCCCAAAAAGGAAGTTAAATGGAGGGTTTGTATAGAGTTTAGGCTACTAAACATCTCAACATTCAAAGAGCACTTTCCATTGCCATTTATCAACCAAGTCTTAGACACCATTGTAAGGCATTTCTACTATAGTTTTCTAGATGGGTACAGTGGATACAAACAAATCCAAATAGCACTAGAAGAGCAAGCCAAGACTATGTTCACAAGTCCTTGAGGGACATTCACATACAAATAGATGTTTTTTGTCTTGTGCAATTCCCCTGCAATGATTTAACATTTGGTTCTATGCATATTTTAGTAGCATATAGGAAATGGTGTGGAGGTTTTGATGGATGATTTCTCCACCTATGGAGTAGACTTTGATCAAGGATTGAATTGACTAGAGTAGGTACTGAAATGATGTGTTGAAACCAACTTAAGGCTCAATTGGTAAAAAAGCCATTTAATGGTCGAAGAAGGCATTGTATTAGGGCATAATATTTTACAAACAAGCATAGAGGTATACCTTGAAAAGATTAAAGTCATCCAAGGAATCACTCGTCAACTTGAAATGGTAAAAGACATCCGATCATTCCTTGGACACACTGGCTATTATAGAAGATTCATAGAGAACTTTTCAAGGATTGCAAAAAATTCATTTGAATTAATGAAAAAGGATGTGCCCTTCGAATGGACCAGGAAATGTGGACTAGCTTTCTAAAATTTTAAATAGAAGCTTCTAGAAACACCTATTCTACAAGCTCCTGACTAGTCCAAACCATTCCATGTAATGACTAATGCGTCCAACTATGCTCTAGGAGCCATACTTACATAGTTAGATGACCAGAAATGACCCTATTACATTCACTATGCAAGTAAAAGTATTGTTGGTGCACAACTCAATTACACCCTGAAACACCCCAAAATTCAAAGCCACGCTTGCTTCACCAAGTATTCACAATTCGTGCAACATTATGGAAATTCTCCACGAGATGGATGCTCTAATGTTCAGACTGTCTAGTTTAGAAATTTTTCTACCCTAGGTGTCAACAGGCTAAACAGATTCTCCAGCCTACCCACCTGAGTAGTTCATCTAGCCGATAGTGCACTTAGGAGCGGTGCGTGGAATTTTTGGTGTTGCTTAGAACGTGCAAAACGCTTCAGCAAGTTTTCTAAGTCAAGGAATTTTGCTACGCTATGCTATGCTATGTAGCATAGCAGACTTCAGAAGACATTTGCAGAAGCAGAGTGCTACACTATGTTATGCTATGCAGCATACCACAGCGTAGCAAAAGATGGACAGTCAGTCCCCTTGCCCGACTTCGAGTCCTTTAGCAATGTCTCCTTATGTCAGAGAGTGGAGAACTTGGGGAAAATAGGTCATGTTTGCTGCTATACTAGGCTAAGCTACATGGCACAACAAGGTGTAGCAATTCTACGAAAGTGATAAAAGGCATCTCAAAGGGCAGGATCAGCAAGTTCACAAGATTTGTAGTGCAAAAGGCAAAGTTTGCAGATTAGTGACATTTTTTGTGACTAAGGACAGTTGCTATGCTATGATACGTTATGTAGCATGGCATAGCATAGCAAAAATGCAACAAATAGTCAACATGGTTCAAAGGTTTCCAATACATGCAGTGAGACACAACACAAATGTTTGCTTCAAATCAATGGCTACGTTACGCTGCGTAGCGTAGCACAACGTAACAAGATGCTACACCATGTCAAACATGCTATGCTACAAAGCATAGCAAAGTGGCAAGTGGTTACCCGACATCAATGCACCTCACCTAATTACACCATTTCTCTGATAGCACAATTACATTGTGATAGGCTTGTAATTATAGCATGGTAGGCTCGCCTAATGGTCATGCAAGCACGTGCAGCATAGATAGGTCAGCATAAGCCCAGGGCACGTGGTGTCTAAACTGCATCTTTCGTGCACCATCGGTCGTATAAATACCCCAATGAGCAATGCTTGAAGGGTCCAAGCCTAGATTTTTCTTGGAAATCTAGTCAACTAACAATTTTATTGGCTAACAAGCAAAAAGTTAGCACTGTAACCTTAAGCATTGTAAGATTTCTATTTAGCATTGAAAACAGTTAGCACTCTCAGTTGGCACTCTGTTCTGCTCTTTTCTACCACCTTGGTAGCACTTCACATTGTTAACACCTGAGCCCATGTTCTAGCATATAGCCATCTTGCTCTACACGTCTTAGTTACTCTCAGGATCTCTACACTTCTCAACACTGTGCAATTGACTGTATCCACTTTGACAAATCGAATTCGTATCTTCAAAGTGGTGCATTTTTCTAACTGCATTTCACTTTGTCTCCTATTTACTATTGCATTTTACACTATTTTCTGTCTCTTTTATATTTAACCATTACTTCGTGCTATTAGTCTCATTTTCAAATCACTCATTGCAAAAGGTTATATTAACATCGGCTAAGTCCCTACCTGATCGACCAGACCATTCAAGGCGCCCTGTTTCTATTCCATCTTGCACAACCCTCCCACAGAAATGGGGTTAAGACTATCAATGACCACTGAACCCTCAGTGCTTTTCACCTATCAACGTTTTCGGTCGCTACATTTTTTTGGTGCTAGAAGGAGGGCCTTTGGTGCCCTTTCCATGTGTCACAGTAGTCCTATAAGCCTTCTGCACCTTGATATGCATTAGCATAAACTTGACACCTATCTCTGGTTGTTTATGCCTTGTGAGGTGCAGATCAATCACCCCAATGGTTCCTCGGGAAACCTACAAGACATAAATCCTCTAGTCGCCAGCTAACTTGCCTATCTTACAGTAGTCTTGCATGTGTTCTGTATCCTATCTCACACTAACATTAACGTGACACCCTTTTGTAGTTGTTTACACATTGCGTGGTATAGATCGGTAGCCTTGACGGTTCCTCGGGAGCCCAGTAAGACATAAAGCCTTTTTTATTGCTTTCTAATTCCTTTTTTTTTCTCATCCACAAAAATATTTAGCTTTCTAATTTTGGTGCTTTTTGCATTCACAAAATTGTGTAGCTTAGTAACAATGACTTCTAAAACTATTGCTGCTAATACCTTTAACATAGAAGTTCCCATCATGGTTCAAGGAATCACAGGTGTTGAACAACCATTGAACCTGATGCTAGAAACACGTCAATCCCTTAGGATCCAAAATCGGGGACCTGAGGGCTTGGCCTAGCAACATGAGTGCTATAACTTCCTCTATGCAAAGGTTCAGGCAAACCTGCCTTTGGATGTACACGAATTCGAAGGCAAACGTAGCTTTGAGTTCGCTGACTGCAATGGGAAGGAGTTTGTTCCCACCCCTGATGCTTCCATACCTTTGACACAGACAAATCAAAGGCTTCTAGACTAGCTAATCCAGTTGGCTAGGCTTAGGGAGCAATAGGACTTAGCATCTAACGAGGATGACACCTTTTAGGATGGACAAGAGGAACTCAATTCCCAATCTGATGAGGGAGGTCAAACCAACCCTGTACCTGTCCCTCCTACCCAATATTTCTAGGCCAATCCGTTATCTATCACTGCTCCCTTTGTGATCATGCCTATGCTCCTACAGCCTACAACTATAATCACAATGGGTAGCCGTATCACCTTCCCGACATATCAATGCCCTTATTCCCCTGTTTCATTTGCAGCAACTATGCCTCCTCAAACTGTTCATTAGTCCATTCCTGTAGCACATCACACACCAATCACGGCTACCTTGTCGCATGTTCATGTGGTACCTACTTCACAATCATACCCAACTTCCATTTCAATTCCTATGTTCACATCAGTTCCACCCACAGTGGTGGGCCCGGGCCCATCCACATGGTGGACCCCATTCACTTCTTTGCCTATTCAACAACCTTCATAGATCTCTCATTATGTTTACCCTCAGACCTACCAAACCCCACAAATAGTACAACCCAACACAGGGCTATGGTCTATTCTACCAACGACACAAGTGGTCTATTTGGCAGCTCAAGCCGTGGTTGCTGCTCCAATGGCACCACCTGCCAGGTGATGGACATCACAAGCAGCATCGTTCGCGAGGGCTATCCCAATCGTACTGCCGATGGTTTATACTACCACCTCCACCATTCCACAGATGGGAGCTACCTCGATAGTTCCCCAACCATCCACACCATCGTAGGGTTTGGATCAAGAATTCTAGCTTATCCAAACCATCACCGAGGAAATAAAACACCTTAAAGATGTTGGGTTTGACATGGTACAAGTTATGGACTTTTACCAAGATGCTCCCATCAACCCTGCAATCCCTGCTTTGACATTAACCCCAGGGATGTCCGTCCCCCACTTCACAAAGTACGATGGGGAGGGAGATCCCAATACGTATCTTGTTACCTTTAGATCTGAATCCTTTCTATTACAACAATGGTCACATGACTATTTGTGTCTTTACTATGTCCCTAGTTGGAAAAGCCCTAGATTGGTACTGCATGCTACCACGCTCATCCATTTCAAATCTAGAGGATGGAAACCACACTGGACCAGTATAACTTGAAGGTGGAAACCACACTGGACCAGTTGATGAGCATGAAGTAGGATCCTCTGGAACCACCCTGCATAAGATAGCTAAACAACCTTCTCATCCTAGAAAATGGGAAGTGCATTTCTTAGGTGAGATATCAAGAGGAAGCACCACCCCTAGTATTTCCAAGCCTACGTCTCCACCCCCTGCATTTTCACCCTCATCACCAAAGAGAAAAATGTTGCTATAACTGCACAATCTACGCCACCCTGCCAAAAAGGGTTTAAACCTAGATTCGAAGTTGCCCCTCCTCAGGAAATTGGTCTTCTGGGATGAATAGAAGAAGAGGAGAGCATTAAATAGAGGGGTGGCCAAGACCTTTTGGATGCCCTCACTTAGGTCATACAAGCTCCAAAACAAAAAAACACTACATTGAGCTTGTACGATCTAATCATGACATCTGTCGCACAACACGAGGCTCTGATCTGCATGTTGATGGTGATTCTGGTCAATGAAGAGATGCCAGCGAAAGAAGGAGCGATCCACTCGGTCATGCTCCCCTCTGCACCTGTAGAGCCTGAGCCATCCCAATTGACTTTTAGTGACAACTCCATAACGAAAGATCCTGAAAGGGGTCAGGTAACTACAATACCTCTATTCATCACAATTTAGGTCGGCCAACAGTAGATCCGAAGGGTACACATTGATGATGGGGCTTCCATGAACGTCATCCCCTTGCCTATTGTGGACAAGTTGGGCTTGGTAGACCAAATCAGACCCATAGCAATGTCATGCCTAAGGTCATTCAATAGGGCACGAGTCATGGTGAAAGGCATGGTTCACATAGACTTCGTGGTAGGCAGGAAGTTCCCGACAAACACGACGTTCATCATGGTCAAGGAAATGCCTGGGTTTAACCTGATCTTGGGGAGATCATGGTTAGCACAACTTATGGTTGTCTCTTCACCCATTCACCAAGAAATCCACCTAAAACATGTAGGCAGGGAGGTGGTGATCCATGGTAACGAAGTAGTTGTGCAAGCAATCAATAACGTAGACATGGAGTAGGGCTTTGAGGTCATAACCTCTAAGAATAAAGTGCTTGCTTATGCACACATTAATCATCTAGTCATAGAATCAGCTCAGCAAGCCGGTTATCAAAACAAAAGTCCATGTGTTGAGTTACCCTTCCAAGTGGGGGACAATAATGTGAATGAGGGCCTTGGTAAAACACCTCAGCCTTATGTTCTGCTCAACCCACGATGGGTCAAGAAGCAGCTATGCATAATGTAGCAACCTCGCTGCTTCCCGCCTAGTCACCATTCTTTGCATATTACCATCTTTCATTGTTTGCATCCATCTATCTACATAAGTTAGCAGTTAGCCATTGTTCAAGTTGTTAATGTATCATCTCTTTAGCATGCTACATGATTCCCTGAAATGGCCTAAAACTAGCAAAGGCCCAAAATGGCGTAAAAATAGTAGTGGCCTGAAATGACCTACAACGCGCAATGGCCCGAAATAGCCTAAAACTTGCAAAGGCCTTAAATGGCCTAAAACCAGCAAAGGCCTGAAATGGCCTAAAACTAGTAATGGCCTGAAATGGTCTAAAACTAGCAATGGCCCAAAATGGCCTAAAACTAGCAAAGGCCTGAAATGGCCTAAAACTAGCAAAGGTCCGAAAAGACCTTAAACTAGCATTTTTAGCATAGCAACGAATTTAACGATCTGAAAAGATCTTAAACTAGTAGTTTCGATTTGTTATATGTTCACAGTCTGCAATGATGTTAAACTAGTATTTTCACATTTTCGCATTGGTAGTTTTGTGTTTTTTTAGTAGTTCCACATTCTCATATTGATAGTTTTACATTTTTCCTTTTAGCAGTTTTTCATCTCCATGCCATAGCAGTCCTCCATGACTTTAAACTAGCAAAATTTCAATCTTTATATCATACTTCGCTAGTTACATCTCGTCATTTCTTTGCAAGTTTTTGTTATGCATGATTACAACCAACAGGTGCCTCTTAACTAGGCTTTCATCTCATTTTAATAGGTTAAGAAAAAATGGAAATCCATTGCGATCTCTCCACACCCTTAGCTTTAGTAGGTCCACATGGCAAGCTTGGAAGACAATTGAACTCAGACATGATCAACTAGGAATTGACCACAAATAGCACTATAGCATCCTTAGAAACGTCCTTAGACTGGATTGAGCATCTTGTCCGAACTCTAGATTTAGAGGCTGGGGATGTAAATGAGGATCCTCTCATCGAGATGCCTGTGATCATGACCAAGGGGGAAGTAGAAACATTAAAACTTAGCTCCCTCCTAGACATGTAGATGCACGAAAATGTAGCCAAGATTCTACAAGACAACATCAAAGTCTTCACATGGTCATACAGTGACATGTTGGGTTTAGACCCGAGGTTGATACAACACAACAACATCCTAAACCCACGTATGAAAGCAGTCAAACAAAAAACTTGCAAGGTTAAACTAGAAATTTCACTAGCTGTAAGGGATGAAATCACCAAGCTATACCAAGCTGGTTTCATCTGCACAATTGATTATTCAGAATGGGTATCCAACATCGTTGTGGTTTCTAAGAAAATGGGAGGAATACGGATCTATATAGACTTCTAGGATCTGAACAAAGCAATGCTCAAGGACAATTTCCTACTTCCAAGCATCAATCAACTCATCAACACTATGGCTACTCATGCTCTGCTATCCTTCACGGATGGCTTCTCTCGCTACAACCATATTTGTATCAACCTGAAGAATCAGCTAGCAACAACCTTCATGACCCCATGGGGGACCTTTTGTTACACCATAATGCCTTTTGGGCATAAGAACGCTGGGGCAACCTACCAACGAGCCATGACTTACATCTTTAGCAACTACATCCTGGAAATGCTAAACAACTACCTAGATGATATAGCGGTCAAGTCCAAGGAGGAAGCTAATCACCCATGCGATCTAGGAGTAGTCCTTAAGTATTTTCAAATGCATAATCTACATCTTAATCTTAAGAAGTGTGTCTTTGGGGTAAAAATCAGATGCATGTTAGGGTTCATGGTATCGAAGGATAGAATACAGGTGGACCTTGACAAAGTCAAGGACATTGTCAACCTAGCACCTCCTACAAATCTTAAGGAGTTACATGGGTTGCAAGGTGGGGTACAGTTCATCTGAAGGTTTATAGCAAAGTTGACTGACAAGTTACACCCCATGCAACATCTTCTAAAGAAAGGGGTTAACTTCAAGTGGACAACCCGGTGTCAATAAGCCTTCAATGACTTGGAGGAGCTTTTACACCTCCCAATTGTGCATTTGCCACAGAGAGATAAGCATTTCTTCATCTACTTTTCCACCTCTGACACATCTATCGTAGCACTACTATGTCAGAAACAAGATGATGGATCTGAGATACCAGTGTATTATTTGAGTCATGCATTAATAGTGCATGAGGCGAAATACAATGAAGTGAAGAGGAATTGTCTTGCCTTAGTGTTTGCGTTAAAAAAGTGGAGGCACTACCTATTTCGCAGTGTAGTCAACATCATTTGTAAAAGAAACATACTCTGGGCTATCACTAACAACTTGTAAGAAAGTAGCCAGATAGCCCGATGGAAAGCAATAACCACAAAGTTCAACCTACACTATGTAAGCCAATCATCAACTAAGGATCAAGCTATAGCAACGTAACTTACTGCCTCACCCGTCGGCGACCACACAACCATATATCCTGAATTCCTAGATGAACATGTTGGCATCGTCAACATTACCCCATCACACCTGGAAGGTACTTTACACTTTGACAGTGCTTCAACCACGTGAGGAGGTAGTGCAGTTACCGTCATTACGTTCCCCTCTAGGAAAATGCACTCGTTTGATTATCATTTTGCATTCCCCTACGCCAAAAATGTGGCAGAGTATGAGGGACTACTTAGAGGCCTCTCAGCTATCCAAACACTATCCATACAACACATGGTAATCTTGTACCGTCTGAAATCACCAGTACCGGGCTGGAACATTATGGGCACTAAAAGATTCACAAACAAGCACAGTAGACCTTGCCTCTACTTGAGGGCAAGCTAGAAACAGACGAAGGTAGAGTGCCTTGGATGGTCTGCATGTAAATCAAATAAGGACTTCCCCAACATTTACCACTACAACACATTGGGTTATATGTAAACTGCAACTAAACGTAAACTAGTACGAAACGTACAGAAAATGTAAATGTACATAAACATAGAAAACAATGTAAACTGTAATGAAATTTGGCCAAATGTATCAAATTTATTGAAAAAGAGTGTGTACAAAGCACCGGTCTTTACACAGTTGTGGATCTACACAAGGCGGATGTATAGCCCTGGTTGATGAGGATGGGTGATGACGACTACTGGGAATTTCTGTAGGCACAACGTGAATGTTGTATGCTCAACATGCAAAATGTATGCCCAGCATCTGAGATCTATGCTCCCATGCTCTCTGTGTAAAAATGACTAACTTTTTCCTCCCTCTGCAAATCGAACCAAACCCCGATTTAGTCAAAAATTGGGGTTTTTATATGATCTTAGAGCATGGAATTCAGATCTGGAGTGGGATGATTGGCTATGGGAGGAAAAATTTATGGATTTGGCGACAAGTGGGGCATTGACTAGTGTGAAAGAATAAAATTTTACAAGTGTACAGCGTGAACACTATCCAGTTCACACGCTAGGCATGCAAACCCTCAGCGTGTGAACTTTCATGCCCACAAAAAATGAATGAATGATAGTTGTACAATAGATTTCATGGTTCTAGCCTATAGATCTAAGCTTTGGCATCCTATTACTAGCTTCATCATGTCATTCTAAACTCTGGGGTGTCTTGGCATGTCCATAGAGCTTCTAGCATGTGAGTTTGGGCATTTGGTGTGTTTCTGTACCCTCATACACTTGGCGTATACGCTCCATATGCTAGACAATAGGTGGTCCAGAGGGAAATATTTTGACCTATATTTTGATGTTGAAAGCTAGTTTTGAACATGGATATGGATTCCTGATGTCCTGAGGATTCTTCCTATCAAATTTGGGCTCATTTGGCCTTGATTTGGTAGGGTTTTGTGAGGCCTGAAGTTGAGCATGCTGGCCACACACTGGGCGTATAGGCAAGCATGTGAGCATGAAAACTAGAATTTAGGAATCAAATATAGTACACTAGGGTGTGTAAACTGATCCCTAAGTCTTGGTGGTCCTCTAGGGCATCCAGGAGCTGATTTTAACTTCGTTTCGATGGAGTTTTGGGCTCATCTCTGAGGTGCATGCTGGTTGTACGATGGGCATATAGGCCAGCATGTGAGGCCAAAAATGAAACTTTTGATGTCCAAAATGGATGTTTTCAAAGACTATGATGATGTACACTAGATTCCCATGTTCTGAGGATCAACCCCATGCCAAAAAATTTCCCAAAAGTGCCTGTTTGACTTTGTCCTTGGTGCCACATGCTGGGCGTGCAGGATGTACATGCTCAGTGTGTGAACTCAAAAGTGCATGATTTCAAGGTCAAAACTTAATTTTCTTGAGCCCATGATGATTCCTAAAAATTTCCCTATCTCTGAGAGTCAATTCCTTGTGAAAATCTTACTCTAAAGTGCCTGTTTTGGGTCACCTTTGAAGTCATACATTGGGCGTACACGCTGGGCGTGTGAGCCAGCGTGTAGGTAGGAAATGACCTATTTGGTGCCCAAAATTTGATTGTTAGGAGTTTAAGACCTACCTGGGACCTTAGGGAAGGTCATGGAGAGTCTATACCTTTAATTCTGGCCTATTCTGATAAGTTTTTGAGGCTCATAAGTTGCTGCACGTTGGGCCATACGCTGGGCATGTATAGGCCAATGTACAGGATGCATACTTAGTGAAAACCAAGTCTTTTGAGCTTAAAATTTGCCAGGTTTGATGCTAGATGTCACTATAGTCTTCTATGAACCCTAGGGAACCATTTCTTGCTCATTTTGACTCTGTTTGAAGTTGTCTGTAAGGTCCTCAAGCTTCAGTCATGTTGGGGAGCATCATGACTTAGCTTGATTCTTGTTGGAGAAGTGCTAAGCTCAGAATTTTGTGGTGTTTCATTGGCCCCTATTTTTTGACGCTTAGAGGAATCGACCCAAGAAGCGTCAACAAAGAAGTACAAAACACCATAAGCAACTTAGTAGAAATATTGTCCTTTGGCACTGGGCCAGATGTCATCACACCATGTTCAGTAGTACATGGGATTAGGGAAACGAAGTTTGTAACTGGATAGGGAAATGGAAATTGTGGGGATTAGGAACTGATCAAGGGATTGTGCATGGTGAAGGGAGTGCTCTGGTGTGTACACGGGTCATGTTGATCCTTGTCAATAGCCATTTTCTAGCAGACTTGGAAACAAGTTGAAACACCGTGGAAATTGTGAATCGGCCTCAAGCGAAGATTCATGACTCAGGAAAAAGTATGTGATAGAATTCTAGAAGTTAGAACAAGGCAAAGCAAGGTGAAATGGCACCCAACATCAAGTCTCCAAGTTCCTTACAGATTTCAATTTTACTATGTTTCCTGTATTTACGCTACATTACACAACATCGCGTAATGATGCTTAGCGTAATTCTGGTTAACATAGTCTGGCATCAGAAGGTGACTTACTTCAGCAGACTTGGTGAAGCTTAAGGCCTAAGCAGCGTAATATGTGATTTCTTGCATATTCTGCGAAGTCTTTTGTCTAGGGGTTGAACTTATGCTCTGTTACGCAAGGCAGTGTAATGAGCTTCAAAAAAGGTCAAAGGGAAAAGGAAGTGCGACAGATCGGCTCCTTGCTTTTTGCAGATTGATTACCTTACACTTGTTACGCTACGCAGCGTACATCAGTGTAATTTATCGTCGAGTTGATCATTCTTACGCTTCACTACGCTTTGCTGCATAAATGAGCATAAAACAGCTTGACTCACTATTTCCATGATTCGTTACCCTCTACCATGCGACGCAGCGTAAGCAAGCGTAATACGACATAAGGCTGGTTATGCACTTACTATCCATACACGCAATACACTAATAAGTGTATTGTGCGTAATCATGAAGCAGCTTCTGCAAAAGTATTGATAGCATGACGTGACATAGCTAGTTCGTCAAGACAACGGTATTCGGAAAGTTCGACACGTGTCATCAAGGCCGTGCCTTTTCTGCATGTTGTCAAAATTATAGATACCTCAGTTGGCAAAGAAAAAAAAGAAAAGGAGGGACTTTTTGAAGGAGAGCAGCAGTTGGCATCTTCAACTTTTGGTAGTTATCATCTTTGAGCAGAAACAAGAGGCATTTTTCGAGCATTGGCAGTAGGAGCGATCATACCTTTCGGTGAAAATATAGTTCTCCCATTAGTGATCCTCGGAAGTTTTGAGTAGAGACTACCCAAAGTGAAGAAGATAGATTAGAGATCGAGAGATCATCTGGTGTGGTTGGCAAGATCTATTGATTAGATGTAGTTGGTTGATAGGCATCTGAGCTTGACCTTCCTTGCACTCCGTCTTTGGCTTACAAGGTAGACTGAGCTCCATTCTGCACTCCTTGTTAAACAGTTTTCTTATTATTTTATGTCTATTTTGCACAAGATAATTGGAGTCTTCCCATTGTAACTTTGTACAAAAAATACTTGTTTTTTCGAGTCAAAGTACAGATCTTGAAATCACGCATTTCTCTTAAATCTGATTTCCTTTGTCGTGTTAACGTTATCATTATTGCAATTTATCTACATCATTTTCCTCTCCTTTTGCAATTTATCGAATCAAACTGTTCCATGAAACACCTATAATCTTCGTCGATTTACTGATTTAGTAAGTCCCTGTCTGATCGACAAGACCATTCAGGGCACTACAGATTCGTTTTCTCTAGCACAGCCCTCACACGAATCCGTGGTTAAGACTGTGTACATGGATTTTGTTTGGTATTCCAGATATCGACATTTTCTGACGTTACAATTTTCTGGCACTAGAAGGAGGGCCTAGGCTCCAATTCATATTTTTACGGGTAGCCCTGTAAGTGATCTATACCCACATTTCCAAAAAACGTAAACGTAGTACCTCTAGGGAAGTTCACGAAACATCGTGCGGTGTAGATCGATCACAGTAACGATTCCTTTGGAATCCTATAGGGTAGAAAGCCTAATAGCAATCTTCTTTGTCCACCGCCTTTTAGATCCAGTCATCTGTCACCATTAACCTACTTGATCAATGGATTCTGCATACACCACCATAGCTGCAATAATCACAACTAACTCGGGTGCCACATCTATGAACCCCATCCCCGTCACCGGACCAACTTCTGGTGTTGTAGGACCTCAGGGACCGTTGCGTCGGTCATTGAGACTGCAGGGCAAAGATCTTGTTTTCACCATCGTGATGTCCAAGGAGTATAACTTCATTTGCGTCAAGATCCAGGTGAAGCTTGCTCTTAGCCGAGCCGAAATCGAGGCGAAACGAAATTTTGAGATGATCCACCGAGGGGGTCAGGATTTTACCCCAACAGCCTACGACATCATTCCATTGACAGAACATCACCATGAAATTATAACATAGTTGGTCATGGCTAGGAGCCAGGCTACACAGGCTATGCTAGAACCCCAGAATGGGGAGGAAGAAGATGATGAATTTGCAGCCCAGTCTGAACATTCATATCACACTCTTAGTCCTCATACCTACATAAATCACTTATTCCCTCTCAATGGAGAAGCCGCCCATCTTAATAGTGCCATAACCACACAAACCCACATTCCTATCATCTCGCAAGCCACTACGCAGCCATCTAGGCTGGAAGTACAAATACCCCAAAATAGCATGGGCACGGTCTCGTCACCACGCGTAATCAACATTCCATCTGTGGTTCCAGCATCCACCGTGCCCCATTTCATCCCTTAGATCCAACCCCATGCCATATCTACAACTTGCTCGATGCAAAATCTGGTAAAAACTTTGTCGCTACCGCCCCCTCCAACCCAACAGATCATAGCTGTTGTTCAGCCACAGACATCCGTCATGAGTTAGTGGATCATCCCCATGGCACAACATAACCAATCTGCGGTATATGGTGTGCAACCCTTAGTTGCACCCGCAACGCATATTCTGCAGATGGTCCCACAATATCCTTATCCCTATCCCGTGCAATCGGCAACGGCTAACCTCTCTTCTCAAACCGATGGGTGGTGGTCCTCACAGGCACCTCTGTCTACAGGGATCACCGCCGCACCATCTGCCAGCAAAACCATTCCTTCATTTCCACTCCCTAGCACCACTCTTCCAGTCCAACCCCCTATTCCTCCTGCACAAACATCTTCATCGATAGGCTTAGACCAAGTCTTCTTGCTTATTCAGACCCTCACTGAGGAGGTTAGGTGCCTTAAGGCCACTGGCTCAGACACTATACAGATCATGGACTTCTACCAAGATGATCCTATTAGTCCAGCGGTCCCCATGCTATCGTTGCCCTCAGGGATGTCCTTACCCCATTTCACCAAATATAATGGGGAGGGAGATCCCAACACTCACCTGGTTACCTTCAGATCTAAATCTTTGTTGTTACAGCAATGGCCTCACACAATCATCCATGTGTTTGCTATGTCTCTGATAGGGAACGCTTTAGATTGGTATCGAGCCCTCCCTCGCTCTTCCATCTCAACCTTGGAAGAGCTCCTGACATAGTTTGTGACTCACTTTAAGTACAACCTAAAGCCGGAGGTCACGTTAAATCAACTCATGGGGGTGAAACAAGACTCGCTCAAACCAGTCCAAAAGTTTATACAGCAGTGGATTGCTACTTTGAATAAAATCTGTAAGCCAATCGCAGAGGCCCATTTGCTGGCCATATTCAAAGGAGCAGTTATCGATTTTATCAAATCTAAGTTATACTATCTTTCTCCTAGCTCCTTACATTAGGCTTTTGCCCAGACCAAAAGCATCCAAAACGCTACGGAGGCTAGCAAGAACCTGACGTATGTCGCCTACAAAAATGCTAACAACAAGGACAAGGATAAAGGTAAGAAAACAACAATGACGGTAGGAGCGCTGGCTGAAGGCACTAAGAATAAAAATAAGAAGGCACCTATGACATCACCTAAGACCATGGCTAGTGCAAGTAGCACCAGCTAAGACACATCTGCCACTGAAAAGCCCCCTCAGCCAAAACCAAACTTTGAGCATAAAGATCGCTCAAAGTATACAGCCCTTCCTATGAAACACTCAGAACTATTGAAACAATTGTTAGGGGTAGGATACATTCAGAACAAGAAGGTATCTGAAGAAGCTCTGAAGCATCATAGACATCATTGTGAACTGCTGAAGAATCCTTCTTTAGCCCTACCCAATGAACCACCAGTTCCAAGGTCGTTCAGGCTGGACCGTTTTTGTGACTACCACCAGTTGTGTGGTCACAATATAGATTACTGTTGGGCGTTGAAAGATGATATTCAACGCATGATTGACGATGGTTCACTCAAATTAGACGGTAGTAGTCCAACGCGTTCGAAAAACCAAGTGTTGCATGTGTACAAGGATCTGTTGAATGCAAACAATGCACCCTACACAATCAACGTGTTGAGTACAGACAGTGAGAGGAAAGTACTGCCCAAACAACCTTTTGTTTTGTGTGTACCTACCAACTCACCAAGGGGGACAAAATTTTCATCGGTAGCTGGTGGTGTCTCAAGGCCACCCTTCATCATTCAGGCACCTTCTCCAAATTTGACTCAGCCTCTCAGTAACAGTAAAGCCGCGGCCATGTCCGCGCCCACACCTAAGGTGCCCTTCATTTTCAAGGTGCCAAAATCACCAACTACCCCTTTTATGCAGGGGCAAGCTTCTAACACAAGTCACCAACCATCACCTAATAAACAAAAAGAAGTGGATGCGTCTAGTAATGCTGCAAAGAATCACCTTAAGCTAGGCTTTGCTAGGCCTAGGCCCTTGGCCTCTGTCCCTACGTTTACGCCTTCTGGGCAAGACAAGGGTACAGAAACACAACCACCACCCCTTGGCAAGAAAAAGAACAACTCCCTGACCAATGTTGTTCCACCCAAGGAGATCTGTCTCCTAGGGAAAATGGAAGAAGAAAAAGGGGAGAAACAAGCTAGTAAAGAACGGGATCTCCTCGACGTGTTTACGTAGGTCAAACAAGCTCTAAAAAAAAATACAATGCTGAGCCTCTATGACCTACTCATGACGTCTCAAAAACACCATGAGGCCATGGTCCGCATGCTAACATCCATACCTATGGAGGAAAGCTTACCAGTGGAGGAGGAAGCGATACACGCTGTCATGTTTCCCTCCGACACTGAGTGACCTAAACCTACCTCGTTGACCTTTCATGACGAATCCATCAAAGATGATCCTGAGAAAGGTTAGGTGACCATGGAACCCATGTTTATCGCCATCCAGGTTGGTCAATACCGGATCCGAAGGGTGCATGTGGACAATGGTAAAACTACAAATGTCATTCCTTATCCCATCGTGGATAGGTTGCGTCTGGTCGACAAGATCAGTCCCACAATGACAACATGCGTAAAGTCATTCAACGGAGCACTGGTTTAGGTGAAGGGGATATTGTGCATCAAATTTGTGACAGGGGATTAATTCCCAATAGATGCCACATTCCTTGTCGTCGAGGAGATGCTTGGGTTCAACCTAATTCTAGGGAGGTCCTGGCTAGCCCAACTGAGGGTGGTTTCGTTACCAATCCATCAGGAAATACACCTACCCTACACAGGGGGAGAGGTTGTAATACGTGGTGACGAAATCACCCCCAGGACTATCAACAATATCGAAGAGGAATGGGGTTCACAGGTAGAAACATCGGATGATCAGACCCATCCCCGAGTCCCTGAACAAACCAAAGTGAATGATGACAGTCTAGCCTGGGCCAACCTACCATTTCAGGATAGTGGTGTGGAAGAGTCAAGCCGCAAATCTCCCCACCCTTACACATCATTGAACGTAAAGGCCATCAAGAAACAATTATGAATTAGTAATTGATCTGAATGGCATTTACGTGCATCTTCACATCTTTACTAATTTTACCTTTTTACGCTTAGCAGTTTGCATTGTCAATCCTCTTTAATATGTACATACATATTTACGCTTGCTATTCATTATGTCATTCACATTTCTTTATGTACGCTATTTACGCTTGTTGATCATTTTAGTGTAATTACGCAGAAATGTACATTATTATCAATTACGCTTCCAAAATTACGCAAATGGCCCACGACGGCCTTAAGCTAGTGGTGGCCTGCAACGGCCTAAAACTAGTGATGGCCTACAATGGCCTTAGACTAGCAAAGGCCTGCAATGGCCTAAAACTAGTTCCCAGGTATTTTATGCAAATGTTACACGACGGCCTGCGATGGCCTTAAACTAGCAATCCCATTTCATAACAACATAACTTATTCTAAACCTTTAACAACTACACTAATGCTTTGCAAATAAACATATAAAACCAAAATAAAATAAATAGCATTTAAAACCATACAGAAGATCTGAATATCAATCTTTTCAACATTCATATAACCATTGGTCAATTCAAAAAAAATCATGCGTAAACTACAGTTACACATCTTCCCTGGTGCCACTGTCACCCGTATCCCTTAGGTCAAGCTCCAAGCCTAATAAATCATGCTCAAGTGGGTCGTCCTTCTTAAAAGATATTCCTTCGCGAGAAATGCCATCCCCATGAGGCCTTTGCTCCAACATAGGCTCCACAAGAGGACACTCTTTGCTGTTACGCTCCTCTTCTTGTGCTTGTTAATCATCTTGTTCGCCTTCCACCTCCAATTCTTGTACCTGTATACAACAAATACATTAGCAAAGACTTGACACCACAATAAGAAAAAATTAGATTCAATAATGTTTAAAATTACTCGCGATGGTCCTGCTTCTGCAGCAAAGGGAAGCTTTTCTAAACTAACCCATAGGTGCTACATGATTTCATCCTCAGTTAATTTAGACCACACTCCATTTCCCAGAGCAGCTCCAACTTTCACCTTCCCCTTTTCCACACTAGTCTAGTGAGGCGGATCAGGGAAGAAAGTGGGGCCAGTAGTCTCGCCCTTGAGAAGAGTCATTTCTCTTTCCGATGATGTGCTTACTGTCACCTACTCCTGAAACTTCTCAAAAGCTTGGGATGCGTCAATGACATCAAGGAATACCCGCAGGGATTGAGCTTCGATGGCAGAATCACGATAATGCTGCCGATAAGGGAGACATTCTCGCTTATACAGATGCTTGTGATCTTTTTCCTTCTACCCCCACTCTTGCACACTTGCGCAGAAATGATTCTAGTCTTGGCTTTTCTGAGATAACAACTCTATTTGCATCCACTGCTCCACCAACTCCCGACTGGTTTGCACGCTATTTCTAATTGCAGTCCAATAGCAAGAGTAGTCAATCACAACTGTGTGGCAGTCCTCCTCACCCATTTCCCATGCCTGTAGGAACTTGCATCACGATTTTAAGTCTCTGACCTCTTTGGCCAGAGACTCCTTCTCCCTCTCTAACCTCTGCAACCTTTTCCAGAGGTCTTCATTGACACTCTTACTCTCCCACAAGGAGTGAGTTGAGCATAACGCACATTTACGCATCTCCTCATAAATGCTACGTGGCCCGACTACCCCGTCAGATGGAGGCTCGACTGTGTCTAAATCAATGGGCTCCGTTGGGTCCCATTGAAGGTGAGCTCATGACAGTAAACATTATCAACATAAATGAAACATTAACACTTTCTAATGAAATAAACCCATTGATGCTATAACATACCAGCTCCAGGATCGACGCGCTCGATCATATCGTTGACAACGCCTTCCATGAAGGTGAATTTGTTAGGAAACTCTCTCCATGTTCTGCTCACAAAGGAAGACGTGGATGCATCTTCTTCACCTGTAGCGTAATTTCGTTAAAAAGCCTAATTATTAATAAAACTCCTCAAGACATCCAATACGCTTACTACCTTTGCCGGTTACAGTGGGGAGTGCGTCAACAGTTCCCGCCTCCTCCCTCTCCTCATGCACAAGGGTTTGTGCATTGCTAGTCCTAACAGTTGGGGCCTCTTCTTCCAAAACTAGGGCCCCTTTCCCACGATTTAATATCACTACCCTGGTTTCAGGGGTCAACCACTCCGTAGGCCTCACTGTTCAAATCACGTACACATTTAGACGATTCAAAATACCCTCAGTAAAAATTGCATAATACAATAACTTTCACTACGTTTCTTTTATGCTTACCAGGTGGAAGTTTATTCTATTGAACTTTGACTTGCATGGTTCGACCTGTGCCACTCCCAGGCTCCACAAAGGCCTCAGTTAAGCGAAACCTTTTACGTCGAGCCAAAGGCTCTACAATCTCGGCCGCCAAGCATTTTCCTCGTGGAGCATCGCCAGTGTAAGTGGGCATCACCTCGCCTACACTGTCGGGGCCTCACACTTAAGACATCGTCAAATCCTTTGTCATTATAGACAGAGACTCGCCAATCCCTTCCAGGGGATCCTATCCATGGGTAGTGCTGAAAATGTGGGTAATCCAAGGTTTGGATAGCTGATTTCGGTCTTGCTCCACCCAGACCCCATTCCTTTGGATAACCAAAAATTCAGCAAAATGCTATAGGCAAGCTATAAAGAAGGCGTAATGCACGTTGAAATGAGAATCAGGCTTCTGGCGAAGCCTGATCATCTTAATGCATAATCCCTTAGCAAAATAGCTTGCCCAGTCAAACTAGGTCCCTTCCTCCATAACCTCCTGCATGATATGGGTCTACTCTATGGAAAAGAACCTCCCCTGCGAGAGTGTTTTGGGGAAAGCCCGAGCCCAGAACAGAGGATAAATCATCTTGGCGATCTCTGGTTTGATCTTCTCACAAGGGATCCCCTTAGGCTCCTTCTTGGTCCCTAGCCACTCCTGACAGGAGAGGCTCCTCTTTGCCTTTTCCTCTATGGGAAGGCCATCAGAGGAAACACCGAAAAGGTCTGCAAAAAGCTAAGTGTCAATATCAAAATTTACACATACGCAATGCACACGCGTGCAAAAGCGCTCAGCCCTTTCGCTGAAGGAGTTGACCAGGGTTAACATTTCACTGATGAGGACATTAGGGGTTACAGCAAAAAATAAGTGCATTATCCTCACTTCCCGTAGCTTGGTAACCAATGCAACCGGGGCTGCCGCATGGCCGAGCCAGTGTTGTGCCTCCTTGATGTCACCGTAGCAGAAGAGAAGGGTATTTGCCTCACGACTGGAAATCGTAAGGGTAATCTCCCAGGATTCCTTGACTGGACAAATGCAAGATACATGTCAAAAAATACTATTACATGATATTCACGATTCACAATTACATTAGCCAAAAATAAAATACACAGTAATTTTACCAGGTCCAAATGGCAAAGGAAATGGAGGAAGTTTCTTCTACACGTCTACAACGGTAAGGGGTGGATCCAAAGTCCAATCGTCATGTAACCACCCGAGATTCTAGTAATTCTTGAAAGTATCAGCATAACAGGTGGGGTACTCATGAAAGTCGAAGCCGATCTACCCCATTACACGAATGCGTACATTGCTAGTAGAGGTAAATGCCTTTATTGTTGTTTCAGTCCAAGTTAAGGTATCACCATCGCCTACTAACTTGTTCTCATGGATAAAAAAGCTGTACCATACCACATATTCTTATCTTATGCTTTACAAAACTCAGATAATAGACACATAATGACAATACCGCCAATAAAACCACTTACCCCCTGAATAATACACTGTGCCTGGTGGGTTTTGGAAGTAAGTCGAGACGTGATGGGCCATGAACAAAGTGTTGTATATGTGGTAACAGCTAAACTGAGCCATTTTCCAGATCCAACTTAAGCACCTTCACCCTCTAGCGCTAAGTTCGCGGTCCTAGGGACGACCAGTGTCGATATCCCCGTCTATCAGAAAATCCAGAATTCCCTATGTAGAACCCACTAAGAGGTGCTCCAAAATGGTGCTAGCGATATCACTCGACAGGTGTGACCATACAATAATGCTGTAGTTACGCAGTAAAAACTGCAAAAACCCCAGCACATCTTTTCAAAACCATATGGCCCTCCCATGCAACTGAGTCTGCGGGGGAGCGATATTAGGTATGATTGGGTTTATGAAGCATAAAACCCCGACTACATCCAAGACGATTAGGACAGGTCTTAACATGATACTGTACAGAGAAAATAATAGCGTCTAGATTCAGATTTGCATGCTTAAAATACAGAAAATCTACAGATTACGCTTAGCTATTCAAGCTAAAATTTCCTAAACCCTTACAACAGTACAAGGTTTTTCCCTGACAACGGCGATAGATGCAATCCTAACGTATAAACCCTTGTTTTAACCTGAGGTCTAAAATTTTAATTTACGCAAACGACGCTACAAAAATAAATACTACAAAAGTAATACGAATAAGTAAGGGATGGCCTACCGATTCAAAGGCATAGGGTCTCTCACTTCGACCACTGCCTGCAAAACACACTGCAGGCTCCCTTGCACCTTGTCAATCTTGGCCAATTTCGCGTTCTTCCCTTTCACTTTAGGCGCCATTATTACAGTTCTAACACCTTCACACTTTTGCACCTTTACGCCTTTACAAATGACGCGCTCCAATCTTCCACTCCTCCTCCTTTCTCTCTGTAACAGAATTCAAATTCGCGATGACAAACAACCTGTTCTAAATGAAAACTGCTTACTTATACGCAAAATTTAACCAACGTGATACCCGATTTCAACGAAACTTACCCAAATGCTGGTATCAGTATGAGCTAGAACTTGAGGATCAAGGCATTAATTATGTCAGATATTACACGCATTACGGTCTGAAATGACCCTAAACTACTATATCTTATCTCCTTGTAATCAGGTCTCATTAATTACAGACTATTCGTGAAATTTAAAATTTAGTTAACTTTATGCTCAGTAACGTCATGTCACGTCCTATACATTAAACTAAGCGTTATTCATTAAACACTTATCACATCAAACTTAGTATCTTTCTAATTACTCTCGTATTTGACAATTTTGTAGGATAATTGACAGATGGACGAAATTTTATCTGCACCGCTAGTTTTAACAAGATTACACTGTAAAATCATTAGACAGCTTGATCCCACACTAATAGAAACTAACCTAGCCCCCAATGATGTAATCATGCCGCGTCGGAAACATCTCCAGACTGGCCAGAGCAATCGACGTGCACACTAGATCTGGATGCTGGAGATATAACCAAAGACCCACTCAATGAGATCCCTATGGTTACGCATAGGGGTGAGACTAAAACTCTCAAGGTTAGTTCTCTATTAGACCAAAAGGCACATGATGACATAAAACAGGTCCAAAATAACATTACCGTGTTTGCATGGTCATACGAGGATATGCTGGGACTAGACCCAATATTAATACAACACAACATAATCCTAGATCCCCATATCAAGGCTATCCGACAGAAAGCATGAAAGATCAAGCCAGAAGTCGTGCTAGCAGTACGTGATGAAATCACTAAACTATACCAAGCTGGTTTTATTCACATAGTTGATTACTCAAATTGGGTATCTAACATTGTAGTGGTTCCTAAAAAGACCAGAGAAATACGCATTTTCATAGACTTCCGAGACTTGAACAAAGCTATAATCAAAGATAACTTCCCATTGCAGAGTATCGATCAATTAGTGGATACAACTGCTAGACATGCGCTTTTGTCCTTCATGGATGGCTTCTCAGGCAACAATCAAATACGCATTAACCCAGAGCACCAGCTAGCAATGATATTCATGATGCCTTGGGGAACCTTTTGTTATACCATGATGCCTTTTGGCTTAAAAAATACCAGAGCAATGTACCAACGAGCCATGATGTACATCTTTAGTGATTACCTCCTAGGGAGACTGAATGATTATGTCGACGATATAGTTGTTAAGTCTATAAAGTTAGAGGATCATTTAGAGGATCTCGAGTTATTCCTCAAAATATGTTCTAAATACGATCTCCGACTCAACCCAAAAAAGTGTGTGTTCGGAGTCAAAACCGGATGCATGCTGGGTTTTGTGGTATCGGAAACTAGCATACGCATAGATCCTGACAAAGTCAAGGCCATTGTCGAATTGACACCCCCTACAAGTCTTAAGAAATTATGTGGATTACAGGGGAGGTTATAGTTTATCAAGCGGTTCATCTCGAGATTAACTGATAAGTTACACCCTATGCAACATTTGCTTAAAAAGAGAGTTAATTTTGAATGGACGGATGATTGTCAACGTGCGTTTGACAGCTTGAAGCAAGAGCTTCAATGCTTGCCAACATTTTTTCTGCTGCAAAAAGATCAACCATTTTATATCTACCTCGCAACTTCAGATGTAGCCTTAGCTGCATTACTCTGTCAAAGGAGGGATGATGGGTTGGAAGTACCCATCTACTACTTGAGTCATGCTCTATGTGTGTATGAAATGAGGTACAACGAAGTAGAGCGTAACTGCTTAGCGTTAGTATTTATGCTCAAGAAGTGTAGGCATTATCTTTTCCGTAGCCAAGTCAACATCATCTGTAAAAATAATATCCTTAGGGCCATTATGCATAACTTATACGAAAGTAGCAAAATAGCTCGTTGGAAGGCCATCACGGTAGAATTCGACCTGCATTACATTGGCCAATCCTCTACGAAAGGCCAAGCGATAGCCAACCAACTAGTAACATCACCTATTGACAATCAGGCAACCATAGAGCCTGAATTTCTGGACGAACACATACATAGCTTAAGCCCTATCTTGACAGGACCCGAAGCAATGTTATACTTTGACGAAGCTTTGACCGTCAGAGGCGGTAGCACCGCTATAGTTATTACACTATCACCTGAGGATGTGCATCTTCACGCTTATCTCTTGACCTTCCCCTATACGAACAATGTGGCAGAGTACGAGGGGCTTCTTAAAGGATTACTAACTGCCAGTGAACTAGATGTTTGACACCTAGCAATTAGGGGTGATTCGATGCTCATCATTAATTAGATCACAAGAGTCTATGCTTGCAAGGCTGTACATTTACAGCCCTACTGCAATATGGCTAAAGATCTTCTAAAGAAGTTCACGACCATCGATGTCTAACATGTGCCACGCACTGCACACTGGCCGACGCACTGGCTACATTGGCTTTGAACGTACCCTCACACGTATTTGACACCTGTCCCACATTAATAACAGATTGCATAGATCCCATCATTTAGGTAGCGCAAATATCTGCTTTTCTTGAGGATAGAACGCCAGAGTGGTACGATAGCATTAAGACTTACCTCTTGCATGGTGACGCACGCAGAAAGATGCAATCCGCAAGCAAGCTAGGCAGTACATCATCATAGGAGATAGTACTCTTTGTAGATGCTCTTTTGATGGTGTGCTGCTTACTTGCGTTAACAAGGACCAAGCACAACGTATAGTTGGAAAGGTACATGAGGGATTATGCGGAGGACACGTAGCACCATGAGCTATGGCCTCAAAAATCCGTCGCTTACGGTACTACTGGCCTTACATAGAAAAAGATTGTCTAACAAAGGTTAAAACTTGTGACACGTGTCAGCGTTACGGAAATCTTATACACGTGTTTCATACAAAGTTATATAGGACTTAGATAACATGGTCATTTCAACGATGGGGACTGGACATCATAGGGCCCATCACACCAAAATCTTCCGTAGATCATAGCTTCATAATTACCGCTACTGAGTACTTCACGAAGTGGGTAGAAGCTATTTCTCTACGGAAGATCACATCTCAATAGATTTGTCATTTAATCTTAGACAACATTATAACCAGACTTAGTCTCCTGATGACTATCGTGACCGATAATGGGCTACAGTTTAGTAGTACGGAAACCAAATCCTTCTGTGATAGCCTTGACATTAGACAATCTTTTTCCTCGCCCTGTTACCCGCAAGCGAATGGTCAAGCTGAAGCCACAAACAAAGTCATCATCAATCTACTCAAGAAAATGCTCGACAATAACAAGAGACGGTGGCATGAAAAAAATCCTCTATGTGCTATGGGCGTATCGTACTACATGTAAAACGACTACAGACAGTATGCCCTATAGCCTAGTCTATGGATCTAAGGCAGTGCTGCCCCTCGAATTGCAAGTTCTCTCTCTGAGAATGGTCCTCTCCATGATTATAAATGAGGCTCAACACACCGAGTCTCAGATCATGGATTTGGATTCTGTAGAAAAAAAGCCAATACAGACGCTTGATACAATCGAAAAGTATAAAGACAAGTACAGGAAAAAGCATCGTGACAATCTTCAACAACGTCTCATCAAGAAAGGAGATTTAGTTCTCAAGGCTGTTCGCAAACCAGTAGGCAAGTTCTCTACAAACTGGGAGGGCCCTTTCTTAGTGACTGATGTGTATGACAACAAAGCATTTAAGCTAGTGGATATCGACGGCAATGAGTTACCGAATCCTATGAATCACATATATCTGAAATGATACTACATATAGCTGCATCTACAGTGTGAACATCAGGTATGGCCATAATCGTCTGCTATGATGCTAAACTGGAAACAACCGTCCGCTACGACGTAAAACTAGCACTCCCTTCACGCGTTTGCCAAGATGCTAAACTAGCACTGATCGTCCGCCACGACATGAAACTGGCAAGTTGTAACCATTTGCTACAACGTAAAACTGACAATGTTGTATAGGTCCGCCAAGATGAAAAACTGGCATTTCCTACATGCGTCCGCCACGACGCTAAACTGGCACCAGTTGTCCTCCATGACACAAAACTGGTGCAGGTAAGTAGTCATCTACTAAGACGTAAAACTAGCACAGACTTATCCCTGGGTCATGACACAAAACTGACACCGACAGCATGGTCTACTAAGACCGTAAATCAGCTCTGCCACCTTCTGCTATGATGTAAAACTAGCATTTTTCGGTCCACCCATACTTTAAACTGGGACCATGGTCTACTAAGACTTAAAACCAGCAACAACACTCTACTAGGACTTAAAACTAGGACTCCCAAACTGTCATCATGCAAGTCAAGTGAGTGTAATCATCTTTGTGCAGCCGGAAGACAAATGGGGTGGGATGCTGAGATAGCCCCAGCGTCACTACCTCACCAGCATTCTGCTGATCCCTCGAATGTGCTGAAGGACATACTACTGACCCCTTGGAGATACCGTCACTACACCTATTTCAGCGATGGTACCTATAAGAGGTTAGTTTTGTCGTTCAGAGTCCCAAACGAGTTCTCATCAATTACGACTTTAGGGATCTTCACTCATCATCATTATTAGGCTCTGGTTTCACAGATTCATCTAGCTGGTTCTTTACATAACCAGTCAGGTGTGCTAATTCTGATGTTCTTTGGCGACGATATGCTGGGCCGAGCATCAAGGGTGAAGACTCGAGCCTCGTGCTATAGTTCCTCCTTCACGGCCCAATCACTTTATCTCGTCTTTAATAGTACTTGTTTCAACAACCTCGCCCACGATTCACACGGACAATGGTATCCTCTGTTATCTTCTTTGGTTGTAGGTTACTTGTTACGAGGACGTCGTTCGAAGGTGCGTTCATCTGAGTGGTGTAATACCGATAGCATTTTGAGATGGCTACTTAAGTTGGCCTGTCCCCTCGGGGGTGCATCCTTGTGTTCCTCATAATCCTACCCCTAGCCCATATCACTGTCCTTAACTATCCCATCTGCTTCCCGTATGCAAAATATACATATGCAGCACATGCTTTCCGCATTCGCATTACAGTCAAGTCCATGAAATGGCATAACGCAACTCGCCTAGTGGACGCAAAAGAAAAAAGAAAGAAAGAAAGAGCAGGGGTAGGAAAAATGGGTGAAACACATCTCACCCACGCCGTGCAGACGCAACACAATTCGTCCATGTAACCCCCTTTAACACAAAATGATGGCATAACTCCATGCAAATGCAATCGCAGGAGAATGCATGAGTGCTTATGCGTAAAGAAGCTATCCTTCCTCATTTGCATCTTCCACAAACCTCATTTATGTCTTCCCTAAACCTGTTTCCTCCCATACCATTCTATCTCCCATTTCCTTCATCTCTGCTCCTCTGTGTTGACAGGGCGACACTTGAGTATCTGTTGATAAACGTTGTTGGTATTTTCATCGATTCGATGTTTCATATTCTTTGTCGACGTCTTTCGGGCAAGCCCTTTAACCATCAACAAAGAGGGGCCATTGAAACACCGTGGAAATTGTGAATCGGCCTCAAGCGAAGATTCATGACTTAGGAAAAAGTATGTGATAGAATTCTAGAAGTTAGAACAAGGCAAAGCAAGGTGAAATGGCACCCAGCATCAAGTCTCCAAGTTCCTTACAGATTTCAATTTTACTATGTTTCCTGTCTTTACGCTACATTACGCAACATCATGTAATGATGCTTAGCGTAATTCTGGTTAACATAGTCTGGCATCAGGTGACTTACTTCAGCAGAATTGGTGAAGCTTAAGGCCTAAGAAGCATAATATGTGATTTCTTGCATATTCTGCGAAGTCATTTGTCTAGGGGTCGAACTTATGCTCTGTTACGCAAGGTAGTGTAATGAGCTTCAAAAAAGGTCAAAGAGAAAAGGAAGTGCGACAGATTGGCTCCTTGCTTTTTGCAGATTGATCGCCTTACACTTGTTACGCTACGCAGCGTACATCAGTGTAATTTATCGTCGAGTTGATCATTCTTACGCTTCACTACGCTTTGCTGCATAAATGAGCATAAAACAGCTTGACTCACTATTTCCATGATTCGTTACCCTCTACCACGCGACGCAGCATAAACAAGCGTAATATGACATAAGGCCGGTTACGCACTTACTATCCATACACGCAATACACTGATAAGCGTATTGTGTGTAATCATGAAGCAATTTCGGAAAAAGTATTGATAGCGTGACGCGACATAGCTAGTTCGTCAAGACAACGGTATTCAGAAAGTTCGACACGGACTTTTTGAAGGAGAGCAGTAGTTGGCATCTTCAACTTTTGGTAGTTATCATCTTTGAGCAGAAACAAGAGGCATTTTTCAAGCATTGGCAGCATGAGCGATCATACCTTTCAGTGAAAATACAGTTCTCCCATCGGTGATCTTCGGAAGTTTTGAGTAGAGACTACCCAAAGTGAAGAAGATAGATCAGAGATCGAGAGATCATCTGGTGCGGTTGGCAAGATCTATTGATCAGACACAGTTGGTTGATAGACATCCGAGCTTGACCTTCCTTGCACTCCGTCTTTGGCTTACAAGGTAGACCGAGCTGCATTATGCACTCCTTGTTAAACAATTTTCTTATTATTTTGTGTATGTTTCACACAAGATAATCAGAGTCTTCCCATTGTAACTTTGCACACAAAATACTCATTTTCTTGGGTCAAAGTACAGATCTTGAAATCAAGCATTTCTCTTAAATCTGATTTCCTTTGTCATGTTAACGTTGTCATTATTGCTATTTATCTACATCGTTTTCCTCTCCTTTCGTGATTTATCGAATCAAATTGTTCCACAAAACACCTATAATCTTCGTCGATTTACTGATTTAGTAAGTCCTTGTCTGATCGACCAGACCGTTTAGGGCACTGCGGATTCGTTTTCTCTAGCACAGCCCTCGCACGGATTCGTGGTTAAGATTGTGTACACGGATTTTGTTTGGTATTCTAGCTACCGACATTTTCTGACATTACAAAAGACACGAGGTGTACGTCCTTTGGCAAAACAAGACTCTTGTTTAATGTTTAAGAGGACTTGTTGGCACAACCAAAGCCACGTGATGATGTGTTGCATTCTTTGGAGGAACAAGGCCTCTATTTAGTGTTAAAGGGAACCTGTTGGCAAAGAGCCAAAGGCACACAATGAGATGTTACTTGAGCGTTTGAGACATGAGTAATTACTTCCAAGCCAACTGCCTTCCCGCCTGGGGCTTGTATGGGAAGTGCCAAAGGTCTTGTGTTTATTTTTGGATTTTTTGCTCTTTTCTCTTTGCTCTTTTGTTCTTTTGTTTTTTTCTTTTTCTTTTTCTTTTTCTTTCATTTCTTTTTTCTTCTTTTTATTTTTTTTGTTATATATATATATATATATTATGTAACGAGCTTTATTTTGATCTTGTACTCATGCTCAAGTGCCATGTTGTGTGTTGTAACTGCTTAAAATTGTTCTAGTGTTCAACGGTGTGCTCAATATTTCGAAGTGCACTAGGTGTTTCAGGGGTGTAACTGAGTAGAGTAGGTTGAGGAATAGATGGGAAATGTAACATGAAATGAGAATGTACTAGTGAATGGCTTGATTAACCTTGTTATGTGTGTTAGGAACAATGTGGTACCTTGCTACCGTGATGAGGTGCATTCTCATATGAACACCTCTGAGTGTCATCCTGCAAACACAACTCCAAGAAGACAAGAAAACCACAAGTGAGTGAGTAAGCTTAGACTTGAATAGCAACTGATGAAACAAAGGTACTAGATGAGATTTCAGGCACTGAATATGAATCGCAGCAATGTTGTTAGGATCAACTGATGGTGAGTGAGGTAGCAGCTCTAATGAAGTTTGAATGCAGCTACAGATCAGGAGGCTAGAGATGAAGTTGCCAGTTTATAGTTGTAGCGGATTTTTGTGGATTAGTTTTATGTCATAACACATTGGATGTTGCCAGTTTAGCGTCATAGCAGACAGTACATTACTAGTTTATAGTCTTGGCGGAGTCTGGTGAGGCAAACCAGTTTATAGTCTTAGCGAACTTTGGCGAACAGAATTGTGATAGTTTAATGTCATATCGGACGGGTGCTAGTTTATTGTCATTGTGGATGAAATGTGGTGTCAGTTTATCGTCATGACGCTAGGAAAAGTGCATACCTAAGTTTATGTTCAAACATAGAACGGTTTCAAGTACAAGTGGTTGGTTGGGTATGCAAGCTCGTTCCCTTCCATGTCAGCTAGCTTAAACGATCCATTTTCATATGCTTTAGTGACTAAGTAAGGCCCTTCCCAGTTGGCTGAGAATTTCTTCAGGTGTTCCCGAACTACTTTGAGTACAAGGTTTCCTTCCTTGACTGGGCTATTATGAATATTGTGTTGATGGCGTCGTCATTGTTGCTTCTGGTATCATTCAATTTGATTGAGCGCACGTGTGCATTCCTCCTCCACCAAGTCCAAGTCAACAATGCGCAAGTCATTGTTTTGACCCTCATCGAGATTCCAAAGAGTGTGATCCTTAAATATGGTACCTACAACTCCAAAGGTAAAACAACTTCCGAACCATAAACAAGACTATGTGGCGTTTTACCTATGGAAGTTCGATGCGTAGTACGATAAGCCCATAATGCATAAACTAGGTGCTTGTGCCACCATCGTTTGCTCTGTGTAAGCATCCTTTTGAGCACTGTGATAATGATGTTATTTGTAGCTTTAACTTATCCATTGCTTTGAGGGTAGTAAGGGAATGAAAATGAATGTTTGATCCCTAGGCTTTCACAAAAAGTTCTAGTCTTGGCATTGCTGAACTATGGCCTGTTATCAGTGATGATGATCATCGGAATGCCAAAATGGGTCACAATGTTTTCTAGAATGAAGTTGCATATGTGTTTGGATGTGGTCTTTCTAAGGGGAATAGCTTCTACCCGTTTTGTGAAGTACTGTATCATGGTTATGATAAAGCTATGTCCTGCAGAAGATGGGGGAGTTATTGGTTTGATAATGTCTAACCCCCACTTCTAGAAAGGCCAGGTGATTTGTACAATATGCAACTCATTTGGTGGAACATGTATTAAATTGCTATGTTTTTGGTAGATACTACATGTTTTAACCTTGGAGAAACAATCATACTCCATGTGTGGCCAATAATAGCCTAAACGTCTTATTTTTGTTGCCATTGCTTTGGGCACTATGTGCCCTCTGCATAGTCTTTCATGTACTTGCTCCACGATGGTTTGGCTATCAATGCTACTAATGCACATCAACAAGATACCTTCGTAGGATCTATGACATAACGTGTCACCTACTAATGCATACTATCGAGAATGTTTTCATACTGCGTCCTATTGTGCATTCGTTAGATGTTGCAGTGTTTTTCCATGTAGAAGGTACTCTTTTATGTCATCATACCATTCTACTGTGTGTGTTGTACTAACGGATGCAATCGGTAATTCATCAGGAGTATCAATTATAGGTTTAGCACAACTAATTATAGAACTAGGCAATGTGTGGAACATGTTTGGTGATATGTTTAGAGCTAATTTGGAAAGTGCATCTGCGATGGTGTTATCATTTCTAGATACATGTTGCACCTCTATGTTTTCGAATCGCTTCAGAAAGTGCTTAGTCAAATCACAGTATGGTTGTAGGTATTTCACTAACTGTGAGTCACTTCTAAGTACGAGTCATGTGATGTCTAAAGCTAGTGCTACCATGAGACCTCTAAGGAGACCTTCGTACTCTAGTATGTTGTTGGTACAGTGAAAGTTGAAATGATAAGCAAAGGTTCGGATATCCCCAGAGGGATAGGTGATGACGGCAATAGCACTTCCCCCTCGAGAGGTGGATGCTTTATCAAAGTTCAAAATGGCATCATAGTCATCGGGAATTATGTCTATTGCACTCACATTTTCATTAGGGAACTTTGGCTCTATCGTTGCTTGGTTATGCATTGGTAACACAGTCATTTGATTTGCTATAGCTTGACCCTTAACTAATGACTGTGCTATGTAGTGTAGGTCAAACTCAGCTATCATGGCTTTCCAGCAAGCTATCTTACTTGATTTGTAAATGTTTCTTGTGATAGCTCTGAGTACATTATCCTTACAAATTATATTGACTTGGTTGCAGAAGAGGTAATTTTGCCATTTCTTTAAGGAAAAGATAAGGGCTAAACATGACCTCTCCACTTCATTGTACTTTTGCTCATAGGCTACTAATGTATGGCTTAGATAATAAACAGGGACTTCAGTTCCATCATCTCCTTTCTGGAAAAGCATAGACACGATGGATGAATCCAAAGTGGCTAGGTAGATATAGAATGGTTTGTTGTTCTGAGGTGGATAGACTATCGGTAGTTGAACAAGTGTCATTTTAATGTTGTGAAATGCTTCTTGGAACTGTGAAGTCCATTCAAAATGGACGTTCTTGTGTAGCCTAAGTTCATATTTTAGACAACATTTTAAAACCAAATCTAAGTCTTCTATGTGCTGCTATGGTGTTTTTGATTTAACTACGATGCCATCCACATAATCATTGAGCAAATGAAGTATGTAATTGCTAAAAATGAATTTCATTGCTCTCTGATATGTCGCACTAGAGTTCTTCAAGCCGAATGGCATCATTGTATAGAAAAAGGTACCCCATGATGTCATGAAGGTCATCCTGAGCTGATGTTCTGGGTTGATTTGTATCTAGTTATATCTTGAAAAGCCATCCATAAAAGAAAATAGAGTGTGCCCCGTAGTTGAGTCAACAAGTTGATCAATGCTTGGTGGCGGGAAGTCATCCTTTATGGTTGCGATGTTGACATCCTAGAAGTTTATGCATAAGCGAATGCTTCCATTCTTCTTGAGGACTATAACCATGTTAGACACCTAATCAGCGTAGTCAGTAGCCCAAATGAAACCAGCTTGATAAAGCTTAGTGATCTCATTACAAACTTCCAGTGCTACCTTAGGTTTGACCTTACGTACTTTATGTTTCACTGGTCTTAACTTGGGATCAAGTATAATGTTATATTGAACAATGCGAGGATCTAGTCCAGGCATGTCATTGTAAGACCAAGTGAATGCTTTCATGTTGTCTTGAAGCACGTGTTCTATGTCCTTGGCAAGTTGAGGTTGTAATAGTGTGCTCAATTTTAATACCTTAACTTCACCATCAAGCATAGTTATGGGGGTTTCAGTTAAAGGGTATTCAGTGATGCTATCAGCTTCTATGTCCAGAGATTTTGTCATACCTTCATAGTTTTCTAATGTTTGTTGCATTGAGGCTACAAATGTGTCATCCATTGATGGACCTAAGTCGATAGAATTTATGTTGATTTCTCTTGTGATCTTTCTGTATGGTCCATCAATGGTCAATGGTGTGAATAGATGCTTGCAATCCATCATGCTTGCTCCTGCCAATAAACAGGGAGAAAATTTAGCTAGGGGGTTGTTATGCCTTTCCAGGCAATGTAAATCATATGTACGTTTAACAATAACTAAGGTATTTAGTGGTAGTTTATCTTCGTACCTAGACGCATGGTAGTTTAGGGCCATACTAGGCCTTGCCTGTCAATTTATAGTCATAATGGATTGATCATGGTAGTTTAAGGTCTTACTGGGCCATCACGGCAATTTAATCATAACTTACAGTTCATGGTTAGAGTACATACTATGTTTAGTGTACATGGTGGGGTCACGTATACGTATAAATGTATGTTGTTGGTTGTTTAGAATTCTAAGTACCAAGGGGTCATTAAAGGGGATGTGAATAATTGGTACATGTATGGTACATATGTATAGGGGGGGTTTTTTTCTTGTTTTATGTTTTTGTTTGTTCATTTATGTTTATCAAAATAAGAATGGTACTAGAGGCTAGGACATCATAGACCATAGGGACAACATATGGGGTCTTTATTGTTATTTTTATATTTTATTTTAAGGGTCTTAACGCCCTACAAAAGTGGGTGAATGGGTAAATGAATTTAGAAAATGGTATGCAGAGTGTTGGTCAAGATTTGTAGACATAGGACAAAGCCCTAAATAATAGGGATAGATCCTACAAAGGTGGGTTAACGGGTACATGAATTTGGAAAATAAGTGTGGGTATAGATCAACATTTGTGGACAAAGGGGCAGCATCCTAGATAATCAGAAATAACTCCTACTAAATAGGGACAGCATGCCCCAAACAAGAGTTAATGTGCTAGATGGTGGGGGCAACGTCCTAAAATATAGGACAACGTGCTAGATTGTAGGGTAGCATGCTAGATTATAGGAAGGGTCTATGTGATCCTTACTCTAGCTAATTCTAACATAATTTTGACTAGTGTAATAAGGTAGAAATAATAAATGTAAAATAATTATGGATGAAAAATTAATGGTTTATGCTAAGTGAAATCATAAATTCTCTGGGACATACAAAAGGAAAACTGTAAAACTACATAGAACTAAACATTTCATACTTATTCTAGTGTAAACCAGGCATTGACAGCATAAATCAAACAAAATTGCAGCATAAACCCATAAAAACTACAGTGTAAAATAGAGGGAGACAGAGGGCAGCGTGAACCCAAGGACTGCAGGTCAGCATAAACCCAAGGACTGGACCCAAAGAGTAGCGTAAACCCAGAAGATTGAATCGAAAGAGCCAGCATAATCCCAAAACCCCAGGATGAAGTCAAGGAGTAGAGGTCAAGACTTCAACGTAAATCCTAGGTTAGGGTAAGCATGCATCAAAAGCTCTAGTGTGAATAGGTCCATGGCAGCATAAACCACCATTTTTGACAGTGTTGGACCATCTATTTTCTAGATCTACGACAATATAGATCAGATCCAGAGCATGTGGCACTAGATCTGCGATCTACAAGCCCTAATCTGCAATATTTCAGACCTGATCTACAGCGTGCATGGGCGGATCTACATAGATCTGGGTGTTAACATTTAGATCTGCTTGAAACCCTCAGATTTGGGCTAGAGTGTGCAAGATCCATCGGTAACCAGCATTGCCAGCATTCAGGAAAGATGGGTAACGAAAAATTAGTAAAGGGCAAGGAGAAGAAGGAGGCATCCCTAAATTTTGCTACGGAGAGTGAGGAAATGCTTTGAAACCTTCCCCAACCTATGATCCCTTCATGGCCTGGATCCTTGCGCCGGTTAGCATATGATCCGTAGATCTAGATCTATTTTTTTGTTGTTTTTATCAATTATTGTCCAGTTTTCTGCTATCAGCGTATATGTTTTTCCTGGTAAATTTAGTCCACGTATGGGATCTTTGGCCAATGTAGAGGTTGTGAAGCCTGCATGCAGGCCATGATCCCAGCGTGTAAACTACAAAAATGTTTAGTTCATGTAGCATATATGTATTCTTTTTTTATTTTTCTTAGAAATTTTATCCTTGGATTTAGTGATTGATTGTGTTCTATTATTGTTACAGGGCCATGGCGGCAATGATGGTGATGAAGGTGGCCCCAGTGGAGTGGGGCAAGATGATGCGAAGAAGCCTAAAGATCAAGCTCCTCTAGGATTTGATGCCTAGTTTTGATTTGATGTTTTTTTGTTAAAGTGATTATGTATACAATCTATGTATTGTGTGGAGACATTGTGCTAAATTTTAATTTGACTTTGATACATTTATACAATTTTTCAGTTGAATTTTTTGTTATTCATTTTTTTTGTTTGAATTTTGAGTTTGTTTGAACACTGATAAGCATAGATTTGAAGTGAAAATTTTTTTGTTCTTTTGGTTGTTTAAATGTAAACATGATGCAGCAGTGTAAAATATTTTTGTTCATTTTTTTGTTCAAGTGTAATGCATGAAGTAGGAATACAAGTAAGAATGTAATTGTAGTTGAAGCACAATCATGGAAAAGGGGAATGTGAAGGAAAACTGTAACTGATAAAGCAAAAATGTAAGCATAAATTCGAACAGTGAACTTCAATTGAGAGAAAACAAATGTAAGAAAATGCTCTAGTTTAAGGCCATTTCGATCCATGTGCACATGTGTGTCAATTTAAAGTCATGACGGACTGTAGTCTTGATGTTCTAATTTAAGGCCATTTCGGGCCCCATGCACTAGTTTAAGGCCATTTCGGGCCATGTGTAAACAAGAGAAGTTTCAAGTGATATTGGTGGGTTTCTTGGTAAATCGGCCATTCTGGCCATGGCTAGTTTTATGTCGTTGTAGACATATGATAGTTTAACGTCATTTCGGATGAGGAATGTCTATCAACTGTTTAGTACTTTTTTGATTTTTCTTAATTTAACATTAGGAGTGGCGTTAATAGGTATGAATCTGTACTCAGCGTCCCCTTCACTGATCACGTTGAATGGTAATTTAGCCCAAGGGACGTCTCGTGGAACAGGCTCTATGTTGGTGTATTCTAGTGTTTCTGTATGTATAGTAGTTTCTATGTTTGTTGTAGCTTCTATGTTAGGTGGTGTATGTACAGTTTCAAGTTTGGATGTTTCTATGCTAGGCGAATTTTCTTTTATGTTTGATGGATCACTGTTTACTGGTTGCATGAAACTTTGTTGGTCCTTTGTGTCATCCTTTTGTTTTGGTTGTTCAGTAGTTGGTTTCAGTTTATCAATAATGTTGTCATCTTGTTTAGGCTCTTCAAACTTAACCTCCAAGCCTTGGTTTGTATCCGTATGTGATGAGATGGTAGATGTAGCAGCATCCCCATGTATGATGATTTCACCACCTTCATAAGCCAAGTGAATCTCTTGGTGTATGGGGGAAGAGACTGCTTTTAGTTGAGCCAGCCAGGGTCTTCCTAATATTAAATTGAACCCTGGCATCTTGTTGATGATAACGAAGTTAGCAGATGTGGGGAATCGATTCCCTACTATAAAGTCCAAAGTTATGGTGCCTTTTACTACTACGCTTGATCCACTAAATGATTTTAAACATGTGGTGGAGGTTGGTATAATTAGTTTCGTAAGCCCTAATTGTTCAATGACAAGATAAGGTACTACATTTGTGGCGGCTCCATCCTCTACATGCACTCTATGTATTTTGAATTGATTTACTTGTATCGTTATGAACATAGGTGCTATTGTTACTTCTCCTATTTTCTCATCAATTTTGATGTTGTTAGTGTGGAAGCCTAGTGATTTAGAAGTCAATCCTTGAGGCAAATACATTACCGCATGAATAGAAGGTTCATTCGGAGGTAAGTATTCACTTACCATGATCGATGTCAACATGCGTACTAGGGCTTCACAATGAGTTTGAGAAGTTAACATCAGGTCATATAGGCTTAATGAAGTTTTTTTCTGTTTAAGTGCCACGTAACCTGTGTTAGGGCTGTTGCTAAATCTTTACCGTTAGGTGTATGCTTGTTAGTGGTTACTTGGTCCATTGGGCTCAACAGTTTTATCTCATGTATAGTTGGTTTGACGTTTTTTTCTGTAACCGTTGATTTGGATGTATCATGTATTCCTGATGATTCTCCCTTATAGCTCATATTCGGTTCGTTAGTGGGTGATGTCATGGGTATTGGACTTAATGGAGTAGGCTTGGGGGGTCCTAAGGTAAGCCGTTGACATTCTTTCTCCAAGCATTCCCGTGTGAGCCTGTCTACCAAGCGTTCTTGTGTGTAGTGCAGAGGAACAGTTGGTTTTTAAACATCAGGTTACTTTGGAACCCATATGACATATGGAGTAGGAAAGGGTTGTGGTTGGACGATTGAAGGCGGTTGAGTGTCAGGCTGCCTAGGCACCCTAACAACATACGGGGTCGGTCTATTTCGTGTTTGCAGAGTGGAAGATTGGTGGTTATCAGGATCTTTGGGTATCCTGACAACATATTGAGTTGGTCTAGTTGGGGGTTGTACCTCAGTAGTTGCAACCGTAGGTGGCACCCGAACTACAAACGGAGTGGGCCAGGTAGGTGGTTGTATGTTTACGGTAGTAGCGGTAGGAGGTACATGCACTACGTATGGTTTAGCTTGTGATGGTATGGTAGAGGTTGCCACCGTGGAAGGTACTCGGACGACATAGGGTCTTTGCAGGGTAGGCAGGTTATATGGAGGGTATGATGATTGAGGTGCAGGTGTTTGTGAAGTAGGAGGAATATGAACTACAAAGGCTCTCCTAGGTTTTTTTTGTTCATTATCTAAATAAATGGTGTTAATCCTAGGTGCTTCTTATTCATTATCTAAGTAGATAGTGTTAATTACGTATGGTGCTTCCTTAGTATTTAGTGGATCCTTATATACGTCCATGGATTGGTTTTGTGGTTGAACTAGGTTGGACTCATCAAAAGTTATTTCACCCCTATCTATCATTCATTGAATGTCTTGTTTCAGGATGAAACAAAAATCAGTACCATGCCCATTACATTGATGGTACTCAAAAAACCTATCCACCCTAAAGCCTTTTGGGATAGGAGGCTTGTTAGGTGTAGCCAAGCTTGGATTCTTGACCAATTCACAGAATTGATCATGTTTTTGAATAGCTGCAGTAGAAATTTTCTTGTGTTTCATCATTTCAACCTTCAAAAGTTGGTTAAACTATTGAGAAGGCTTCACAGGCAGTGGTGTGTATTGAGAGGGATCTTTCCTCTCAAAGTTTCGGGTAGGATCTGTTGTAGCCATTTGTGATGTAAACGGTTTGGGTGTAGTAGCCAGAGCAAGTCTAGCATGATTAGTAGGGGCAGTAGGTGGTTTTCCTTGTTGTCCTGTACTCGTTTGTGATGTTTCTGCTACTACTGCTACAGTTGCCTTAGCCTTTTCTTTATCTTTTTTGTTATGTTGGTTTTTAAAGGCTGAATAGGCGGGGTCATGACTGTTTTGTGTAGCTTTTTCAATGTTCTTTATTTGTAAGAATGCTTAGCTAAGAGTGCGTGCATTAAGATAGTATAATTTGGACTTTACAAAATCATTAATGGCCCCCTTTAGAATAGTGAGGAGATAAGTCTCTGGGATTGTCTCATGGAGCTCATTGAGGGAAGCACTCCACCATTGAATAAATTTTTGAATAGGTTCAAGTGGTGCTTGCTTGACCTATATGAGGCTATCAAGTGTTGCTTCAGGCTTCAAGTTATACTTGAATCTGGTAACGAACTAGTGTAATAAATCTTCTAAAGAAGATATGGAGTTTCAGGGCAAAGCCCAATACCAGTCAAGTGCTCTCCCTGTGAGAGACATGGGGAACACTCGCAAGATGGCATGTGGCCATGCCTGAAGCAACACACACTCTAGTCTAAATGTTACAAGATGGTCGTTGGGGTTTATTTCCCCATTGTATTTAGTTAACATGGGTAAGGAAACACCCTTAGGTAATGTTAGAGGTGGAACCGAAGAGCTGATAAGGTCATCTTGATAGAAATCTACTATCTTAAGCTCTTCGTCAATGGCTATTTTAAGGCATTTGACCTCATCAATTAGCTCTTGCATCAATTTCTTGGCTTCAGCCCAGTCTTGGGCACTAGGTGAAATGGCAAGTTGGTTATGTTATGTAGTATGCAGGTTAGATTGTTGTACGGTGGGTGGAAAAGAGGAAAGTTGAGTGGTTGGAGGTTGCACTTGTGGAATATTCATGGTAGGTGCTACTAAGGGTGGCATACTGTAAGGAAAGGGTTGTTGTTATTGTACTTGAGGGATGTTGATGAGTGGAATTATAGGAGGTTGTATGTTGTAGTAAGGGGGTTGATGTGGTTGCATGCCAGTCACGGCCCACTGTCTAGTTATGATTTATGAGGGAACACCCTAAACTTGTTGAGTTGAAGTGGTGAAGGATGTCCCTTGGGTTTGTATTTGTGGTATATAGTGAGTGGATATAGAAGTAGGTATCATAGACGAGATCTCAATCACTCGGGGTTGGAAGGTCACTCCTACATTAGTTTGAGGGGGGTATTTTTGGGGTTGTATTTATAAGAGAGGGGATAACATGGTGACTGGAGAAATAGTGGTAATGGGTATATTGAATTGAGTATCAGTCATGGGGAGAGTGGAAATAAGAGTGGATGGTTCCTGTTGAGGCACATGTGCTTGAGTGGTTTTAAATTAATGGAGGGACATAGTATCCCCCGTGAAAGGATGAAACAATGGGTTCATGTAAGTATGAAGACTGAGAGTATGGTATGAATCCTCATGTTTGGACTAAGCCACAAATTCATCCTCCTCTTTCGATTGGGGATTTACCATGGACTGGTCCAAGGGCTGACTCCTTACTAGGAGGAGCTTTGAGATGAGCTCAGAGTAGTGCTGTGGAAGAAGGATGATGTCATATGGGGAGGGGATGAACTCATGTCCTCCCTTATGGATCAGTTCATATTGTTTCTTAGCCTCCAGTTTAGCTTGATCTACTGCCAAACCAGCTTGGATATTTACATATATAAAATTATACTATTCCTATGTTATGACATTAAATGATGGATTCTTCCCTTGTAGTCTGAGAGGTCAGCGAGGTTCCCCAAGGGGCTTAACCTCACCGTGGACCCTTATGGTTTGCATAATGGGTATCAGCATTGCCATGGAGAGATTGACATCGGAAGTGGACATGTTAGAAGTGTTCATGTTAGTTGGATCCATGTTTGGAATGATCTATGTGTCAAGGTAAGTATGAGAAAATGTTAAGTAAAAAAATGATAAAAATTTGGCTAAGTATGAAATTATGAATAGTGTACTCAGTGTATAACCCTGTATGCTCAGTGTGTGAGGGTTATACAGAGCATGTGAACACTAGTCACAACATACAGACCACTCTCACAATGTATAGGCATTGCTGTTAGCGTACAGGAACTGGTGATAGTGTGTGAACACTAGTCACAGCGTACATACCACTTTCACAACGTATAGGCACTGTTGTCAGCGTACAGGAACTTGTCACAGTGTGTGAACTAGGTTCATAGTGTACAAACTGCAACAATTAGTGTACAGAAAGAGTGCTGAGCATGCTGAAAACAAGGGAGTGTGTAGACAGAGTGGTTAGCATGTTGAAAACAAGGCAGTGTGTAGACAGAGTCTACAGCATGCAAGAAAACAAGGCATCATGTAGACAGGTTCTACAGAGTGCAAGAAAATAGGGCAGTGTGTAGATAGGGTCTACAGCATGCAAAGTTAGTGGTGAGCATATACCAAGGGTGCAATATAGTGTGCAACCTTATAGGAAAGAAAAACTAAGTGTTTTAAGATGAAAATGAAAGAATAAGATAGCGTATATCCCAGAAAAATGAAAATTTTGAAAAGGGAAAGGCTAAGTCACAGCGTGTACCTGATACAACATGCAAATCTTGTTGAAGAGGGTGCAGATTTGGATGAGGAAAACTCAAATCTAGAGCTGATGAAGGTAGATCTGATGGAATTGAGAGTAGATCCGGGACCATGAGGAGCATATCTACAAGGTGGTGTAGCAGATCTGAAGAGATCGAGCCTAGATCGAAGTAGATCTGAGAAATGATGAAGAAGGGCCCTCCTTCTAGTGCTAGAAATTGTATCATTTGAAATCGCTGGTGCCGGTCTGGAACGTTACGGGCACCAAAAGATTCACAAATAAGCACAACAGACCCTGCCTTTGCTTTAGGATAAGATGGAAATGGACAAAGGAAAAGTGCCTTGGATGGTTCGCACGCAGATCAAATAAGGACTTCCCCAACGTTTTCCGCTACAACACATTCAGTTATACGTAAACTACAACTAAATGTAAACTAGTACGAAATGTACAGAAAATTTAAACATACGTAAACATAGAAAATGATGTAAACTGTAAAAAAATTTGGCCAAATGTATCAAATGTATTAAAAAAGAGTGTGTACAAAGCATCGGTCTGTACGTAGTTGTGGATCTACACAAGGTGGACGTATAGCCTTCGTTGATGAGGATGGGTGATGACAACTACTAGGAATTTTTGTAGGCATAGCATGAATGCTGTATTCTCAGTGTGCAAGATGTATGCCTAGCATGTGAGATCTATGCTCCCGTGCTCTCTGTGTGAAAATGACCAACTTTTTCCTCCCTCTGCGAACTGAACCGAACCCAACCCCGATTTAGTCAAAAATTGGGGTTTTTATATGATCTTAGAGCATGGAATTCAGACCTAGAGTGGGATTATTGGCTATGGAAGGTAAAATTTATGGATCTGGCTATAGGTGGGGCATTGACTGGTGCAAAAGAATAAAATTTTACAAGTGTACAACGTGAACACTGTGTAGTTCACACGCTAGGCGTCCAGACATATCTCATGGTTCTAGCCTATAGATCTAAGCTCTGGCATCCTCTTTCTAGCTTCATCATGTCATTCTAAGCTTCAAGGTATCCTAGCATGTCCATAGAGCTTCTAGCATGTGAGTTTGGGCATCTGGCATGTTTCTGTAACCACATACGCTGGGCGTATACACTCCATATGCTAGACAATAGGTGGTCAAGAGGGAACTATTTTGACCTATATTTTGATGTCTAAAGTTATTTTTGACCATGGATATAGATTCTTTATTTCCTGAGGATGCTGCCTGTCAAATTTGGGCTCATTTGGCCTTGATTTGGCAAGGTTTTGGGAGGCGTGAAGTTGAGCATGCTAGCCACACACTAGGCGTATAGGCTAGTGTGTGAGCATGAAAACTGCAATTTAGGAATCAAATCTAGTAATATGGGGTATGTACACTAATCCTTGAGTCTTGGTGGTCCTCCAAGTCATCCAAGAGCTAATTTTAACTTCGTTTCGATGGATTTTTAGGCTCATCTCTAAGGTGCATGTTGGCTGTACGTTGGGCATATAGGCCAGCATGTGAGGCCAAAAATGATACTTTTGATGTCCAAAATGGAATTTTTTGAAGCCTATGATGATGTATACTAGATACCCATAGCCTAAGGATCAACCCCATGCCAAAACCTTTCCTAAAAGTGCCTGTTTGACCTTTTCCTTGGTGCCACACGCTGTGCGTACACGCTGGGCGTGCAGGATGTACATGCTCAGCATGTGAACTGAAAAGTGCATGATTTCAAGGTAAAAACCTGATTTTCTTGAGCCCATGATGATTCCTAACAATTTCCCTATCTCTGTGAAGTGATTCCTTGTGAAAATATTGCTCTGAAGTGCCTGTTTTGGGTCACCTTTGAAGTCATACGCTGGGCGTGTGAGCCAGCGTGTAGGCAGGAAATGACCCATTTGGTGCCCAAAATTTGATTGTTAGGAGTCTAAGAACTACCTGGGACCTTAGGTAAGGTCATGGGGAGTCTAAACCTTCAATTCTAGCCTATTTTGATGATTTTTTTAGGCTCAAAAGTTGCTGCACGTTGGGCCATATGCTGGGCATGTATAGGCCAGCGTACAGGATGCATACTTAGTGAAAACCAAGTATTTTGAGCTCAAAATTTGCTAGGTTTGATAGCAGATGTCACTATAGTCTTCTATGGGTCTCAAGAAACCATTTCTTACTTAGTTCAACTCTGTTTGAAGCTGTCTGTGAGGTCCTCAAGCTTCAATCATGCTCGGGAGCATCATGACTTAGCTCGATTCTTGTTGGAGAAGTGCTAAGCTCAGAATTTTGTGGTGTTTCAATTCGCTGTGATTCACAACTAGTTGTGAATCAAATCATCAAGGTATATGCCTAAAAAGCTATGCACCTGCAACCCTAATACAATCTAGCAAAAATCATGTTTAAGTAATTTGCAACCACAGATGTACAACACGTGCCACACAACAAGAACACCGTGGCAAATGCCTTAGCCACCCTTGCATTAAACATTCCACCACATTTTTTTGGAAATTTTCCAACTTCAATTATCAAATGTACTAAGCCTATCACTTAGGTGGGATATGTGGCTGTCATTAGTGCCACAAACACCCAGAAGTGGTATGCTAACATTAAAGCCTACCTACAACATAGCGAACCCCCAAGTGGACTAACATCTACTCAAAGAGATGCGATCCGCAAGCGTGCCCAGCAATATACACTCATTGGGAATGATGCCCTATGCTGAATTTCCTATGACAGGATATTTCTACCATGAGTGGGTGGGAAGCTAGTGTAGAAGGTAGTTAATGAAGTGCATGAGGGGTTGTGTGGTGGACACATAGCACCTAGGGCTATGGTTGCAAAAATCAGATGCCTAGGGTACTATTGGCCCCACATGGAGCATAATTTCCAGTCAAAAGTCAAGATGTGTGACACATGCTAGAGATATGCAAATCTCATACACATCTCACCTATGGACCTACATCCAACACAAATCACGTGGCCTTTCCAATGATGGGGACTAGACCTCATAGGACCTATCACTCCTAAGTCCTCCACAAGGCATAGCTTCATTGTCATTGCCACTAAGTATTTTACTCAGTGGGTGGAAGCTATCCCCCTGAGGAATACGACATCTTAGCGAATCTACCACTTTATCCTCGACAACATCGTGATGAGGTTTGGGCTTCCAATGACTATTGTAACCGACAATGGGCCACAATTTAGTAGTATAGAAGCCCAAACCTTTTGTAGTAATCTAGGCATCAAGCAATCATTCTCTTCCCCATATTACCCGCAGGCGAATGGACAGGTAGAGGCTACAAATAAGTCCATCATCAACTTGCTGAAGTAGATGCTTGACAACAACAAGAGGTAGTGGCACGAGAAAATCCTCTATGTTCTATGGGCCTACAGGATGACAAGTAGAACCGCGACAAGTAGGACTTCTTATAGCCTTGTTTATGGATCTAAAGCTATGTTGCCTCTTGAGTTGTAGGTACCATCACTCTGGATGATCCTATTTGATGTTGTGAGTGAAGCCTAGAACAACGAGTTGTAGATCATCAACCTCGATTGAGTAGAGGAGGAGCGTGCGTAGACGCTGAGCCACATAGAGCACTATCAAAGGAAGCAACAACAAAAGCACCATGCAAACCCACATCAACAACCAGTACAAAAGGGAGACCTCATTCTCAAGGTTGCTTGTGAGCATGTGAGAAAATTCTCAGGAAACTGGGAAGGCCCTTACATGGTCACTAAAGCCTTTGGGAATGAAGCCTTCAAGCTGGCGGACATGGATGGCAACGAGTTTGCCAACTTGGTGAATCACTCGTATCTTAAGTCGTACTACATCTGAAGCATGAGCGCAATAAGAACCGTCTACTACGATGTTAAACTAACAGCAACAAGCAACGTCTACTATGACATTAAACTGGTGGCGGCCATCCGCTACAATGTAAAATTAGCACACCTAGTCCGCTATGACTATAAACTGGCATGGCACATCCGCTATGATGTTAAACTAGAATGTATGGTATTCTGTGATCTTAAACTAGCATAGTGGTCCACTGGGACCCTAAACCAGCACACGGTCTACCAAGACCTTAAACTGGGTTCACGTCACATATGTAGCATACATCTGCGCCAAGTACATATCGAACGAGCATGCACAGAGCCGACGTGGGTGTGGGACGTTGCAACTCTAGAACGTAGTTCACGATGCAATGGGAACATGATTTGAAATGCATGTGACACCACCATTGGCATTGTGCTAACACTTCATAGATGTCATATGACATTGCACTAGCCCTTTGGACCTACCATCGCCACGGTTCACTGTCTTGATGGTAGTTCCTTGGACAGTGCCCACCACTGGAGTTCCAACACTATTGTGGCCCAGCCACAATATTGTTATCCTCCAGCTCCTTGTCGACACCTAGGCTCTCACGACATTTAGCTATGTCATAGCTAATCCCATAGTTGAATTTAGAATGCATGCCTTTGGTAGGGATTCCAAAGCATCCACACTCACAGCGACTCCCGGTGCCTTCGACGCTAACTCCTCCACGTCGGTGCTGCCAAGGCTACTGCTGGCCTTTCTACTTTAGACACCATGCACCAGCACAGATGCCCAAGAGCTTCAACAATGTCTACAGCAAGCAATACCTCTACCCTCGCTTTGCATGGTGGTTGTTTCACTCTCCGTTGTGCTTACAGGGCATAGTCAAAAGCATGACTTGCCACAGTAGAAAATGCTCCGGCGTCGCGAAGTGAGTGCCTTGACTAGCTCAGCTACTTTAGAGTGAAAATTCCATGGTGTGCGTAACACAGCTCACAACATGGGAAGCATCTATAGGCAGGTTAAAAGCCCACACGAATGTAACACAAGTCATCCTACAAAAGAAACACCTATCCTACAAGAGGTCGAAGATCAGCGAGAGTAAAGATGAAAATGCGAACAACTCCCTCATACGCACTCTGATGAGGGACCCTGGTAAACCTCATCTCTATGCTTTTTCTGAATCTCCTTCCTCCCTGCAACACTCTCAAGAATAGCCAAGCAACGTCTTGACAATCACTGAGTAGTGATGTTATCATTGTGTCTTCCGTGGTGTTTTGTATTCTTTGTCACCATCTCTTAAGCCCATCCTCTAGACGTCGACAAAGAGGAGGCAATGAAACACCCCAAAATTTGAAGACATGTTTGCTTCACCAAGTCTTCGCAATTTGTGCAGAGTTACGGTAATTCTCTAGGGGATGGATGCTCTAATGTTCAGACTGTCCAGTTCAGCATGTTTTCTACCCCCAAGTGTCAACAAGCTAAACAAATTCTCCAGCCTGCCCACCTAAGTAGTTCATCTTGCCAATAGTGCACTTAGGAGGGATGCGTGCAATTGTTGCCGTTGCTCAAAATGTGCAAAATGCTTCAACAAGTTTTCTAAGTCAAGGAGTTTTGCTATGCTATGCTACGCTATGTAGCATAGTAGACTTTAGAAGATGTTTGTAGAAGCGAAGTACTACACTATGTTATGCTATGCAGCATATCACAACATAGCAAAAGTTGGATGGTCAGTCCCCTCACTCGACTTTGAGTCCTTCAGCAATGTCTCCTTTCATCAGAAAGTAGCGAACTTGGAAAATATAGGTCATGTTTGCTACTACACTATGCTAAGCTACATGGGGTAGCAAGGCATAGCAATTCTTCAAAAGTGACAGAAGGCATATCAAAGGGTAGGATTAGCAAGTTTGCAAGCCAAGGCGTAGCAATTTTGTGAAAGTGACAGAAGGCATCTCAAAGGGTGGGATCAACAAGTTTGCAAGCTTCGCATTGCAAAAGGCAAAGTTTGCAGATTGAAGAAGATTTTTGCAACTAAGGATAGTTGCTACGCTATGATATGCTACGTAGCATAGCATAGTGTAGAAAAAGTACAACAAATAGTCAATGCACTTCAAAGGTTTCCAATACATGTAGTGAGACATAATGCAAATGTTTGCTTCAAACTGATGGCTACGCTAGGATGCATAGCATAGCACAGCGTAACAAGATGCTATGCCACGTCAAACATGCTACGCTACAAAGCATACCAAAGTGGAAAGTGGTTACGTGAAATCAATGCACTTCACCTAATTGCACTGTTGCTCTAACAGCGCAATTACAGTGTGATAGGCTTGTAATTACGACATGGTAGACTCTCCCAATGGTCATGCAAGCACGTGCAGCATAGACAGGTCAAGATAAGCCTAGGGCATGTGGCATCCAAACCACATCTTTTGCATGCCCTCGGTCCTATAAATACCCCAATGAGCAACACTCGAAGGGTCCAAGTCTAGATTTTTCTTTGTAATCTAGTCAACTAACAATTTTGTTGGCTGACAAGCAAAAATTCAGCACTGTAACCTTGAGCATTGTAAGCTTTCTGTTTAGCATTGAAAATAGTTACCACTCTCAGTTGGTACTCTGTTATGCTCTTTTCTACCACCTTGGTAGCACTTTGCATTGTTAACGCCTAAGCCCACGTTCTAGCATATAGCCATCTTACTCTACACATCTTGGTTACTCTCAGGATCTCTGCACTTTTCAACGCTATGTAATTGACTGTATCCACTATGACATAGCGAAGTCATAGCTTCAAAGTGGTGCATTTTTCTAACTGCATTTCACTTTGTCTCATGTTTACTATTGCGTTTTACACTATTTTCTATCTCTTTTACATTGAAGCATTACTTCGTGCTATCAGTCTCATTTTCAAATCACACGTTGCAAAAGGTTATATTAACATCGACTAAGTCCTTACCTGATCGACCGGACCGTTCAGGGTGTCCCATTTCTATTCCATCCAACATGACCCTCTAGCAAAAATGAGGTTAAGACTATCAATGACTGTCAACCCCTCAATTTTTTCCAACCGCCAACATTATCGTTCGCTACACACCACAATGGAAAAGGAATTAATGGCTATGGTGTTTGCACTAGATAACTTTAGGAACTATGTATTGGGTTATAAGACCTTTGTACACATGGACCATAGTGCAATTTGCTTCCTAGTGAATAAACCAACAGTGAGTCCTTGCATTGTATGATGGCTTGTAATCTTACAAGAGTTCGATCTTACAATCATAGATTATAAAGGCACCAAGGACGTTGTTGCTGATCATTTATCTCAGTTAAGATGGGACAAAAAAGAGGATGAATATCCACTTTCTAATCACTTTCCTAATGAACTCCTCTTTGTAGGTGTAGTAAATAATCAATTAACCACAGAGACAAGTTGGTATAGTAGCATTCTTACCTATCTCCTTACACAAGAAACACCACAAGAGTTAGACGTTAAAAAGAAACAACAGTTTCTATGCTGAGCCAAGTATTTCAAGGAAATCAATGGGCACCTTTATAAGGTATGTTCTGATGGCTTAGTCTGATGGTATGTTCCCAATGAAGATAAATTGTGCATTCTCCAAGATGCTCATGAGGGCCCAATGTAGTCATTATGCTTGGAGACAAATAGCCATTAAAATATTGGTTGCAGGATATTATTAGCCTACATTGTTCCAGGATGCTCATGATTTCATCCAATCTTGTGAATGTTGTCAATGTGATAGGGGAATGACTACTAGGATGGAGGGCCACAATAATGGATTCAACCTTTACAACCTTCAACATATGGAGAATTGATTTTATGGGGCCTATTACACTAGTGTCCAATGGAAAAGTGTACATTGTTATTACTATTGACTATTTCACAAAGTGGGCAGAAGCAGCCATTGTTACGGATTGTACATCATCTACGGCTACAGGATTTGTTCAACAACAAATCATCAACCTGTTTGGCATGCCTTGTGTACTTATTTTTCATGACTTTTCAAAAGTTGATGTAACACATAGGAGTAGAACACGAGCTAACTACACCATGTAGCGATAGAAAACGTTGACGACTGGAAAAGAATGTTGACGGGTCATTCGCCGTTAACAATCTCAACCGTATTTTTGTGGGAGGGCCGTGCTGGATGGAACTAAAATGGGGCTCCCTGAATGGTCTGGTCAATCAGATAGGGACTTATTCAGTGTCCATATAGCCTTTTTCAACATGTGATTTAACACCAAACTGATATCGCGAAGTAATGCTTGAATGTAAAAGAGGCAAAAAATAGTGCAAAATGCAATAGTAAACAAGAGATAGTGTAAAAATTCAGTTAGAAAAATGCACCGCTTTGAAGCTATGACCTCACTCTATCAAGATGGATGCACTTGGTTGCATAGTGCTTAGAAGTGCAGAGGTCTTGAGGGTAACCAAGACATGTAGAGCAAGAGGGCTGTGTGCTCGAACGTAGACTCAGTCGTCAATAATGCAAAGTTTTACCAAGGTGGTAGAAAAGAACATAACAAAATGCCAACTGAAAGTGCTAACTATTTACAATGCTAGATAGAAAGCTTACAATGCTTGAGGTTATAGTGCCAAATTTTTGCTTGTCAACTAACCAGACTATTAGTTGACCAGATTGTCAAGAAAATAAGCTAGGGACTGAAAAGCTACAAAAGCCAAAAAAAGAAAAGCCAGAGAGCCAGAGCCCAAGAGAGAGAGAGTTCCTAAGAGCACCAAAACCAGAGAGAGTCTAAGCATCGCTCATCAGGGTATTTATAGGACCAAGGGTGCATGAGAGATGCAGTTTGGATGCCACGTGCATTAGGCCCATGCTAACCTTTCTATGTTGCACGTTCTTGCATGACCGTTGGGCAAACCTACCACATGGTAATTACAAACCTACCACATCGTAATTAAGCTGTCAGAACAACAGTGTAGTTAGGTGAGGTGCATTAATGTCACCAAACTGCTTGCTACGTATTGCCATGCTTTGTAGCATAACACTTAACATAGTGTAGCATCTTGTCATGCTGTGCTATGCTTCACAGCATAGCGTAGTGTAACTATCAGTTTGAAGTAAAAAATCTGCATTGTGTCCTGCTGCATGTGTCGGGAACTTTCGTAGTGTTGTGACTACTGGTCACAGATTTGCTACGCTACATAGCGTATCATAGCGTAGCAGCTATCCTTAGTTGCAAAAACATCGCCAATTCACAAACTTTGTGTTTTGCATTGTGAAACTTGTGAACTTGCTGATCCTGCCCTTTGATATGCTTTCTGTCACTTCCACAGAATTGCTATGCCTCGCTGCGCCATGTAGCTTAGCGTAGCATAGCAGCAAACATGACCTATTTTTGACCAAGTTTGCTACTTTCTGACAAAAGTAGACATTGCTGAAGCACTTAAAGTTAGGCGAGGGAGCTAACCATCTAGCTTTTGCTACACTATACTACACTACGTAGCATAGCATAGTGTAGCACTGTGCTTCTACAAACATCTTTTGAAGTTCGCTACGCTACATGATGTAGTGTAGTAAGACTTCTTGACTTAGAAAACTTGCTGAAGTGGATAGTCTGAACTTCAGAGCATCCATATCCTAAAGAACTATCGTAATGGTGCACGAATTGTAAAGGCCTAGTGAAGCGAGAATGCCTTCAAATTTTGGGGTGTTTCATTGGTCCCTCTTTGTCGACGTCTAGAGGATGGGCTCGAGAGACATTGACAAAGAAAATGAAACACCATGGAAGGCATGATGCTAATGTTGCTACTTGGTGAGTGTCAAGATGTCTCTTGGCTATGCTTGAGAGTGTCGCATTGGTTTCTAGGCAAAGGGCAAAGATGAGGTTTAGCAAAGTCCCTTGTCAAAGTGCTCATGAGGGACTTATTCACGTTTTCATCTTTACTCTGATCGTCGACCTTGTGTAGGATAGTTTTTTCCTTTGTAGGATGAGTTATGTTACATCTGTGAAGGTTTTTACCTACCTATAGATTCTTCCCATGTGGCGAGCTGTGTTATTTACATCATGAAATTTGCACTCTGAAGAAGTCAAGCTAGTCAAGGCACTCACTTCGCGATGCTGTAGCACCTACTACTATGGCTTGGATGTGCTTTCGACCACACCCTATGAGTACGATGGAGAGTGAAATAGCCACAATGCGAAGAAAGGGTAGAGGTATTTCTTACCATAGATGTTGTTGAAGCACTTGGACACCAGTGTTGGTGCACAGTGTCCAAAGAAGGAAGGCTAGCAGCGGCCTTGGTAACATCATTATGGTGGAGCTGGCATCGATGGCACCGAGAGTTGCTATGAGTGCGGATGCTCTGGAATCCCTACCAAAGGCATGCATTCTCAATTTAGCTATGGGATCAACTATCACGTAGCTAAACATCATTTGAGCCGAGGCATTGGCAAGGGGCTGGAGAATGATAATATTATTGCTAGGCCACAATACTATTGGAACTCTAACGGTGGGCACTGGCCAAAGAACTATCATCAGGGTGGTGGGCCATGGCGACGGTAGGTCTAGAGGGCCAATGTGATGTCATATGACATCTCCAGAGGATCAGCACGATGCCAAGGGTGGCGACGTTGCATGTGTTCCAGATCGTGTTCCTAGTGCATCATGAACTATGTTCTAGAGCTGCAATGTCCAACACCCATGTTGGCATTGTGCATGCTTGTTTGATGTGTACTTGACATAGATGCATGCTAAGGACATGATGCGAACCCAATTTAAGGTCTTGGTAGACCGTGTGCTAGTTTAGGATCCCAGTGGACTACTATGCTAGTTTGAGGTCCCAGCAGATCGTACATGCCAGTTTAATGTCATGGAGGATGTGTCGTGCTAGTTTATAGTCATAGTGGACTAGTTGTGCTAGTTTTACATTGTAGCAGATGATTGCTGCTAGCTTATCATCATTGCAGACGCTACTCATTACCACTAGTTTAACGTCATTGTGGATGCTGCTTGATGTTTTTGCTAGTTTAACGTTGTAGCGAACAGTGTTTGGTGCTGCTAGTTTAACATCATTGTGGACATTTCTCGATGCTGCTAGTTTAACGTTGTTGTAGATGTTGCTTGATGTTGTTTCCAGTTTAACGTTGTAGCAGATGGTGTTTGGTGCTGCTAGTTTAACATCATTGTGGATGCTACTCGATGTCGCTAGTTTAACATCATTACGGATGCTATTTAGTGTCATTTCCATTTTATCATCATAGCAAATGGTGCTGATTGTCTTCATGCTTCAGATGTAGTACGGCTTGAGGTACGAGTGATTCACCGAGTTGGCGAACTCATTGTCATCCATGTTCGCCAACTTGAAGGCTCCATTCCCGAAGGCTTTAATGACCATATAAGGGCCTTCCCAGTTGGTTGAGAATTTTCTCACCTACTCACGAATAGCCTTGAGGATAAGGTCTCCCTTCTACACTAGTGATCGATGCGGGTCTTCACAGTGCTTTTTCTATTACTTGCTCTAGTAGTGCTCTATGCATCTCAGCGTCTGTGTGTGCTCCTCCTCTATTAAGTTAAGATTGATAATCTACATTTCATTTTTTTGGGCTTTGCTCATGACATCTGAGAGGATCATCCAAAATGATGGTACCTACAACTCAAGAGGCAACACAGCTTCATATCCATAAACAAGACTATAGGGAGTCTTACTTGTTGTGATTCTACATGTCGTTCTGTAGGCCCATAGAACGTAGAGGATTTTCTCATGCCACTGCCTCTTGCTATTGCCAAGCATATGCTTTAACAAGTTGATGATGGACTTATTTGTAGCCTTTTCCTGTCCGTTCTCCTGTAGGTAGTACAGGGAGAAGAATGATTTCTTGATGCCTAGATTGCTACAGAAGGTTTGGGTTTCCATACTACTGAATTGTGACCCATTTTCGGTTACAATAGTCATTGGAAGCCCAAACCTTATCAAGATGTTATCTAGGATGAAATGGTAGATTTGCTGAGATGTCATTTTCCTTAGGGGAATGGCTTCCATGAACTTAGTAAAATACTCAGTTATGGTGATAATGAAGCTATGCCCTACGGAGGATTTAGGTGTGATAGGTCCTATGAGGTCTAGTCCCCATCATTGGAAAGGTGACGTGATTTTTGTTGGGTGCAGGTCCATAGGTGAGATGTGTATGAGATTTACGTATCTTTGGCACATGTCACATGTCTTGAATTTTGACAAGCAGTCACACTTCATGTGGGGCCAATAGTACCCTAGGCGTCTGATTTTTGCAGCCATAGCCCTGGGTGCTATGTCTCCACCGCATAGCCCCTCATGCACTTCATTAACTACCTTCTACACCTGCTTCCCACCCATGCATGCTAGCAGTATCTCGTAATAAGAATGTCAACACAAGGCATCATTCCCCATGAGCATATATTTCCAAGCACGCTTGCATATCGCATCTCTCTAAGTAGATGTCAATCCGCGTGGAGGTTCTTGGTGTTGCAGGTAGGATTTAATGTTAGTGTACCTAGGTATTCGCGGCACTGATTGAGGCCACGTGTCCTACCTGAGTGATAGGTTCAGTACATTCAATAATCGCAATGCATAGACTTGCAAATGAGTGTAGTGGAATTTTTAATGCAAGGGTGGCTAAGGCATATGCCACAGTGTTCTCGTTGTGTGGCACGTGTTGCACATCTGTGGTTGCAAATTTCTTAAGCATACTTTTTGCTAGGTCGCAGTAGGGTTGCAGGTGCATAGCTTTGCAAGCATAGACCTTGGTGATTTGATTCACAACTAGTTGTGAATCACCGTGGATTGTGAAGTATGATATGCATAGTGTTTGGGCAGCAGAGAGGCCTCTGAGTAGCCCCTCATACTCTGCCACATTATTGGTACAGGGGAACGTGAAATGATAAGAAAACAAGTGCATTTCCCCAGAGGAAAATGTAATGACAGCACCTGCACTACCTCCTCATGCAATTGAAGTGTCGTTGAAGTGTAGAGTAGCTTCTAGGTGCGATGGAACAATGTTTATAGTGCCAACATGCTCGTTTGGGAATTTAGGATCTATGGTTGCATGGTCGTTGACGGGTGAGGCCGTAAGTTGCATTGCTATGGCTTGACCCTTAGTCAATGACTAGCTTACATAGTGTAGGTCAAATTCCATAGTTATTTCTTTCCATTGGACTATCTTGCTGCTTTCATATAGGTTTTTAGTGATATCCTGAAGTATGTTTCTTTTGCAAATGATGTTGACTGCACTGTGAAATAGATAGTGCCTCCACTTTTTTAATGCAAACACTAAGGTAAGGCTATTCCTCTCTACTTCATTGTATTTCACCTCATGCACTATTAATGCATAACTTAGGTAGTACACTGGTACCTCAGAACCATCATCTCATTTTTGACATAGCAGTGTTGTGATAGATGTGTCGGAGGTGGCAAGGTAGATGAAGAAAGGCTTATCCCTTTCTGGCGGGTGTACAGTTGGAAGGTGCGAGAGTTCTTCCTTCAAGTCATTGAAGGCTTATTGACACTGGGTTGTCAACTTGAAGTCAATCCCTTTCTTTAGAAGATGTTGCATGGGGTATAACTTATCAGTCAACTTTGCTATAAACCTTCGGATGAACTGTACCCTACCTTGCAAGCCATGTAACTCCTTAAGGTTTGTAGGAGGTGCCAGGTTGACGATGGTCTTGACTTTGTCAGGGTCCATCCTTATCCCAGCCTCTGATACTATGAATTGTAACATGTGTTTGGTTTTCACACCGAAGACACACTTTTTAGGATTAAGGTGTACATCATGCATTTGACAACACTTAAGGACTACGCCCAGATTGTGTGGATGATCAACTGCCTCTTTGGACTTGACTGCTATATCATCCATGTAGTCATTTAGTGTTTTTAGGATGTAGTCAATGAAGATGTAAGTCATGGCTCGCTGGTAGGTTGCTCTAGAATTCTTGAGCCCAAAAGGCATCATGGTGTAATAGAATGTCCCCCATGGGGTCATAAAGATTATCGTTAGCTGATGTTCCAGGTTTATGTGAATTTGGTTGTAGCTGGAAAAGCCATCCATGAAGCATAACAGAGCATGACCAGCTGTAGTATCGATGAGTTGATCGATGCTTGGAAGTGGGAAATTGTCTTTGATCGTCATCTTGTTTAGATCCTAGAATTCTATATAGATTCATATTCCTCTCATTTTCTTGGAAACCATGACGATGTTGGACATCCATTCTGAATAATCAACTGCGCGGATGAAACTAGCTTGGTATAGCTTGGTGATTTCGTCCCTTACGGCTAGTGCAATTTTTGGTTTGACTTTACGAGCCTTCTTCTTGACTGCCTTCATGCACGGGTCTAGGATGATGTTGTGTTGTATTAGCCTAGAATCTAAACCCAACATGTCGTTGTACGACCATGCAAAGACTTTGATGTTATCTTGCAAAATATTGGCCATGTTTTCATGTGTCTATGCATCTAGGAGGGAGCTAAGCTTTAATGTTTTCACTTCTCCCTTGAACGTGGTCATAGGCGTCTCAACAAGAGGGTCCACAGTTACATCCCCGACCTCCAAATCTAGGGTTTGGACTAGATGCTTGGGCCAGTGTGGGAATGCTTCTAAAGATGCTATGGTGCTAGCTGTGGTTGACCCCCAATCGATTAGGTCTAGGTTCAATTGTCTCGCGACCTTACCATGTGGACCTGCTAGGGCTAAAGGTGTGGAGAGGTTGTGATGGATTTCCATTTTCCACTTAACTTGTTTGTTTAGGGTTGGTAGCAATCGTTGGTAGCAATCATGTATAACGAAAACTTGTGAAGCAATGACAAGATGTATGATGTAAAGATTAAAATTTTACTAGTTTAAAGTCATGGCAGACCATAATGGCATGGATATGTAGAGCTACTAAAATAGGAAATGTAAAACTATCAATGTGGAAATGTGATGTTGCTAAGGAGAAAATGTAAAACTACCAATGCAAAAATGTGAGATTGCTAGTTTAGTGTCATTGCAGACTACAAATGTATGACAGATTGAAACATGCTAGTTTAAGGTCTTTTCAGACCGCGGAAGTTACAACTGCACTAGGGTTTGCTAGTTTAAGGTCTTTTTGGACTAGTAAGAGTGCCACTATGCTATGATTGCTAGTTTAAGGTCTTTATGGATCGGGATAATTGAAAATATATTTTTTTTTTCATTTTTCGGGAAAGTAAGCTATTAGCTTGAAGCATGTTAAGGTTTTAATGCTAACGGTTCTACGATGTCATGGAGAGCATACTACGCTATATGGTGCACTTCACATTAAACAGAGAGAGAGAGCGGAAAGTTTCCCTTTTCACCATTACAACCATAAATAGGGATTAAACCCTGGTAAGCTTTTCATTCTCACTGTAAGAGTGCAGAGCCCATATTTGGAGCACAAGGCAATTTCAGAGCGATTGTGCTAATAGCGAGCAAGGCGATTTTCTACATAGTGACGAGGAAAAAAATCTGCGAGTAGGACGATGGCTCTAAAAAAGGAACACATGTATTTGGAACTTGCAAAGGTCGAGGAGGTGAAGTAAACCCTAGGACATGTGACACAAGCATGCATCATGGCACGGAAGGACACGCCATTAACCTAGTAGGTTACTATGCTTCCTCTGTTTTCTCGTGATTCTATTATTATTTCTTTTGCTTCTATTGTTCTCTACTTTCATTTTGCATCCTGGTTTTAGCCATTTGTGTTTTCTATCATCGCATTTTTTTGACCTTTGCATCATGGCTGTTGCCATCTCGGCCATGGTGAGTGCATAAACATCACACCATTGTTGCATGCAAGGTTGCTTATACTACCACCGCCACGATTGTCATAACCGCAAGGATTTGGATAGTTTAAGTTACTTTGTTTTTGAATAGTGTGACGTAGGACTCTTAGGATGGCTGGGCCATGTATGACATTAGAGTGCGACACATGTTCTATCTGGGCATATTGTTAATTGCCCTGTTAGGGTTAATTTCTCTATTCCTATGCTAGGCTATTTTTGCTACGCTACTACTTTCATGTTCTTGCTACGCTAAGCGTGGGAAGAGGGTAATGCTATGCTATATGCATGGACTACTAAGTATTGCTACATTGCATGTGTATTACACTAAGACATGATGCTAACACTTGTTGGTTGTGTTGTGTAGGATGGGGCTAAGGCCAATCTTGATTATTTTAGAAATTAGAGGGGTCATGTGTCATGTGAGCAAACCTATGGCCAATGCTCCTCCTCCCCAAATATGTGTGGGAGAGTGAGGGGTCTAGTTCAAGAAAGGAGCATAGGACTTCTTACAATTCCTCCTTGACCACTTCGGTGTGATCATTTGGTCATCCCTAGAGGAGGAGGAGGCGGCTGACATAACAGAAGCCATATTGCCTGGGGCAAGTTGGGCATTGTAAGGTTTTTGACCAATGAGGCAGTCATGAGAAGGTAGGGAGAAGGATCCAGTCAGTGCCGAACAGGGTTAAGGTATTTACCTTGGATCTAGGAGATGCCTGAGTACAACTGCTACCATCATTACAACACATTATTCCTCACATGTTATATGGTGACATGCTTCTAGAACCCTCAGGGAACTATCTACTATGCTAGAGGGTGAGTTTTGTAGCCTTGTTTCGCTATGTTTGTGCGACGCTAACCATATTGGCCTAATGCTAATAGTATGCATTTGTTACCATGTTCTTCATCAACAAGGATGGGGTTCACGACCTACCAGGTCTGCTAGCTACAGCACAGATAGCCCTACAGGAATTCTCTTCTGCTAAAAACCTATAGGCAGGTGTGATCAGTCAATGCGGGGGTGAATACCACACCTACCTAGGCCTACATTCTATTCCCTATGATCAGTGCAAGGGGCAGGGTTGGCTGGATGAGGAGTGGGCATAACCCTTCAAACTAGTCAAGGTTGAGCAAGTTCTGGTTGAACTTCCACCATTCTCATTACCGTACAGACTTGGTAGGCTAAACAGTAAGTGTTGCATGCTCGAGTGCCTTTGCAATCTTTGAATTTTCTATGTTTTTATGCTAAATTTTTTTATGAAACTATTGTAGGGGTAAAGAATCCCCATAATGTGACAGTGATAACTATCGAGACACAGGGAGTAAACATCTACTTCAAATATGAAGAAGTAGAGGCAAGCCAACGCTGGATAAACTATGTGGCTTTGGACTCCTTGGTCTAGAATATCCAAAAAGCTGGGCTTATGTATCTATTCCTGGCCTCGAATCCAAGCATTCCTGCTGCCAAGATGTTTTTCTTGGTCAACTCCTTTCTTGACAAGGTAGGCTGCTTCTGCGCGTGCATACAAGGCGTGCGGGTGATCATTAAAATCAATGACCAACTATTTGTGGACCTATTTGGTGTCCCTACCGAAGGCATCCTCATAGGGTCGAAGGGTAAGAAGGAGGTAATCCATCAGAAGAAGGATATTCAGGAGTGGTTGAGGATTGCTAAGGAGGGAAAAGGGCTACACATGGAGAAACTTAAAGATAGGCTCACCAAGGAGATCTACCCTATCTTTTGTGCTCACTTGTTCCCCTAGCTACTTACCTAAGGGAAGGTCCTAGGGATTGCTCAGGCCTAGATAATACATGAGGTTATGGAAGAGGGGGCCCGTTACAACTAGGCCAACTTTCTATGTAAAGGCTTGCTGGCTGAAATTTTGGGACTTCGCCAGAAATTAGAGTCCCATTTCAACATACATTATGCCTTCTACATAGCCTGTCTGAAGCGCTTCGTAGAGTTCCTGGTGGTTCACAAGAATGGAATATGGGTCATGTGAAATTGCAACCAGATTTCCAGAACGTGGATTCGCTAGATCCTCTAGATCACCCAAGCCCAAGATCCCATAGAAATAATTTGGGAATCATTCTCTGTGATGACTAAGGATCGGGTGGCTTGCAATGTTCGTGGCCAGGACAACATAGGAGAGATGCCTCCTATTGTAGCCAGTAACATGTCCCATGCGGAACATCTCATAGCCAAGACCATGCCCAAAATGTTGCAGTGGAAGAGGCCTCCCCCAACTGAGGGAACCCTTTGCATAGAGGAAGAGGAGGGGCGAAGACTTTGGCTTAAATTGTAGAGGATGCAACCCCCCCATTGGTAAACGCTTTTATCTAATGCTTACTTTCTTATTATTTGCTACGCTATGCTACGCTAGGTGACGTAGTGTAGTGTAATGCCTACTTTAAGCTAACTTGTTTTGGACTAATGCAAACATGTTTCTTTGCTAGCAGAGGAAGAAGAAGAAGAAGAAGTAGGCGACGAAAAGGTATCACCCCCTAAGGTGAGGGCAAAAAATAAGGACCGTAGGTGCCAGTCTTGAAAGAAAGGGCCCTGGTTAAGAAGGGAAGAACCCTTTTCGCTAGGGCAGAAGCTCTTGTTATTAGGGAGAATCCTTCTACTAACGAAGAGGAGCCTCTTTTGAGTAAAAATGATGTTGGTCTCCTAAAAGAAAAGGCACCAACGCATGAGAAAGAGGGCTGTACAAACTTGGTAGGGACCTCTGCCAAGGCTACCACCATCGTCTTGCATCAGCAAGAAGGGAGACCACAATCAAATGCTAGTGAGTTCGACAATATGTCTACCTTGTCACAACCCCTTTTTGACCATTTCTAATATGTTTAGTCATGTGACAAGTGCTACTGTTGATGCCACAGGACCCTCTCCAATTCATGTGGAGTCATGGACCAAGATCCCTAATAAGTTTACATTCATGCAGGGAATCGTTGACAACATGATCAATCGCCTCTAGCAAGCAAACCTTGACATGGGTAAGTACTAGTGTTAGGTGCTCTCATGTTGTTATGCTAGAGTTTCTTTAGTTTGCTAATCTTGCTACGCTAACGCGATTACTACGCTATTTGTGTCATGGTAGCCTCTCAGCTCAAATGGAACTTGGCATGACCTTTGAAGGTCAGTTCCGTGCCTACATTCCCACTTGAAATGATTAAGGTGTCTCATCGCATGTACGACAAGGCTTGCAAATGCATTTTTCACTTGGCATGCTTCTTGTGGAAGTATAAGCATGTCAACGAGGACCTATGGAAATTGGTCTAAAGAGCTGAGAAAAGAGAGGCTGACCTAGTCACCAAAGTTGAGGATCTTAAGTCGAGGAATGAGTTCCTCATAGCCCGTGACACTAATAATAAGGATTGGCACATGGCTGTAATAGACTACATCAGGTTTTGGATAGTTGCGTGTCAGAACATTCATGCCACCCACAAAATAATAGAACAACAGATGTAAATGGACTTGCTAGCCCAGAAGTGTTAGGATTTGAAAGACTTCAGCACCAAGGTTTATGAATGGGGGCATTCCCAGAGAAACCATAAACACATGTATAAACGGGAAAATGCCACCCATTGTAAACTGTATAGGGACACTGCTGTGGAGGCATTTACGTATAAAGAATTTATAAATTTCATCGACGCTTCTGAGGCCTATGCCAAGTTTAAGGAATAGGTAAAGGTTACAGAATCTCCTGACCTGAAAGTGGACCTTCCCATAGGAGAGACTACAACCATCTCCTTTTCTCTGGGATCACAAAGGGAGAGAGCTGCTACGGATGCTGAACCAAGAAACATGCATTGGGTGGACATCACAGTAGAGGAGGTCTTGTGTTGCCTTGAGCTCAGTTTAGACCAGATACCCTTTGAGATGGATGCAGGCCCTTCTTAGGTTAGTCTCTTTCTACTATGTTAATTCTTTTGCTCTATTGTAGTTTGCATTTGTAGCCCTAGCTGGCCGCTTCACTCCTACGATGCAGGCTCCAGATGAGGGTGTAGGGCCAATAGAGGGAGGGAATGAAGAACCGACAGAGGGCAACGTAGGGGAAGGCAATACAAAAGGAAATGATGCAGAAACGAAAGGAAAAGATGATGTGAATAGAAACGACCCATGACAGCATGGGATTTTTTTTTGGAATTTTGAATTTTTGTAACAAATTTTGCAAACATTGTTTGAAAGACAACAGTTTTGAATAAAGCAAAGAAGGATTTTGTAAAATAGAAATTGATTCCACGCTAACTTGTACATTGTATACGTGCTACATTTTGTATAAAATGTTCATGCTTTCATGTGCTAGCTTTAGGCCATTTCGGGCCATTGCTAGTTTTACATTGTTTCGGGCCATTTTTAGTTTTAGGTCATTTTGGGCCATTGCTAATTTTAGGCCATTTTGGGCCATTGCTAGTTTTAGGCCATTTTGGACCATTGCTAGTTTTAGGCCTTTTCAAGCCATATTGTAGCATGTCAAAAGGATGGTATGTTAACAAAGCAAAAAGCGATGAACATACAAGGGATGGCAACTAGGAAGAAAGCAATGGGGTTGCTACACTATGCGTAGGTACTTCTTGACCCATCGTGTGTTGAGCAAAACATAATGCTGAGATGTTTTGCCAAGGCCCTCATCTACATCATTGTCCCTCGCTTGGAAGGGCAACTCAACCCATACGCTTTCATTTTGGAGACTGGCCTATTGGGACGATTCTCCCACTGAGTGGTTATTGTGCACGTGAGCAAGTACTTCATTCTCAGAGGTTACGACCTCTAAACCCTGCTCCATGTCTATGTTACTGATAGCTTGTGCTACCACGGATCACCACCTGCCTGCCCACATATGGTAGGTGGATTTCCTGATATATAGGTGAGGAGACAACCCTAAGTTGTGCTAACCATGAGCTCCCCAAGATTAGGTTAAACCTAGAAATTTCCTCAACCATGATGAATGTTACATTTATGGGGAACTTATCCCCTTCTATGAAGTCTATGTAGACTGTGCCTTTCATCAAAACATGTGCCTCGTTGAACAACCTTAGGCATAATGTCATTGTGGGTTTGATCTGGTTGACCAAGCCCATCTTGTCCACAATAGGGAAGGGAATGCCATTCATGGCAGCCCCATCATCAATGCATACCCTTCGGATCCAATGTTGGTTCACCCGAATTGTGATGAAAAGGGGTACCAAGGTCACTTGACACCTTTCGAGATTTTCTGTAATGGCATTATCGCTGAAAGTCAATTGGGATGGCTTAGGCTCTGTAGGTACAGAGGGAAGCATGATCGAGTATATCGCTTCCTCTTCCATTGGCATGTCTTCGTTGACCAGAATCACTATCAACATGTGGATCAGAGCCTCGTGGTGGAGGATAGATGTCATGATCAGGTCGTACAAGCTCAGTGTAGTATTTTTTTATTTTAGTACCTACTTGACCTGAGTGAGGGCATCCAAAAGGTCTTGGCCACCCCCCTGTTTGGTGCTTTCCTCTTCTACAAATTATCCCAAAAGATGAATTTCCCGAGGAGGGGCAACTTCAGATCTAAGTTCAGACCCTTTTTGGTAGGGTGGCACGGATTGCACTAATATAGCAACATTGGTTTTTGGTGACGAGGGCATAGATGTAGGGGATAAAGACGTAGGATTGGAAATGCCTTGGGTGGAATTCTCCTTCGACGTCTCACCTACAAAATGCACTGCTCATTTTTTTGGATGAGAAGGTTATTCAGTTGTCTTATGCAGGGCGAGGGCTATCGAAGGAGTTGGCCCCCTAATGATGAAAGGAGCTAATGGTGTTAGCGGGTGAAGTAGCAAAGTTTCGCTAACAGGTGACGTGAAGATGGATGCCCGTGGAGGGACTCCCAAGATGAATGGCTATTGCGAGCTTTGATTAGCTACTCATGGTGTTGGTGCACTACGTTGAGGCATATAGACCACAAATGGCTGCTAGGGTGGCCTAGGATCATTGTCAATGTTGATGGCATTGATGACATAACTGGAATTTTTGGTGTTGAGGGGGTCTGTGTAGACATTCATAGATTGGTTTTCAGGACGTACTGGGTTGCTTTCATCCAACACCAGTTTTCCCTGGTCGATCAATCTCTGAATGTCATCCTGTAACGCCAAACAGTAATCCATGTTGTGACCACACTGTTGGTGATAGTCACAAAACCTGTCCAGCCAAAAATCCTTAGGAACTGGGGGCTCATTGGGCAGGGCCAAAGAGGGGTTCCTAAGGAGCTTGCAATAGCGTTGATGTCTCCTAATTTTGTCTTTCGACATCTTCTTGTGTTGAATCTACCCCACAGCCAATAGTTACTTTAGAAGTTATGAAAGCTTGAGAGGCAGTGGGGTGTACTTTGAATGATCTTTACACTCAAAGTTTGATTTGGGTTTTGTAGATGTCTCAAGTGCAGGTATTAGAGGTTGTGACATCTTGCCCTACTTGGGCATGGGGTTAGCTATGGGCACGACTAGTTTCTTGTTGCTCTTGTTACCATTGTTACTAGGTTTGGGCTTGGCCTCAGTTGCCACAGTGGCCACTATGGTTATTAGGGCCTTACCCTTATCCTTCTTTGTGAAGGTGTTTTTGTAAGAAATGTAGGCTAGGTCTTTACTCGCCTCGGCTGCATCCTGTATACTCTTAGTCTGCACAAAGGCTTGACTAAGAGTGCTAGGGGCAAGGTAGTATAGTTTAGACTTGATAAAGTCATTCACTTCACCCTTAAAGATGGCCAGAAAGTGGGCCTCCGCAATAGGCTTGCGAATTTCATTAAGGATCGCACTCCAATGCTCGATGAACTTCTGGACTAGTTCCAAAGGCTTCTGCTTTACGCTAATCAGCTAGTCCAACGTGATTTCCAGCTTCAAGTTATACTTGAAGTGCATCACGAACTAGGTCAAAAGATCTTCTAGAGTTGAAATAGATGAGTGTGGCAGCACGTGGTACCAATCTAAGGCTCTCCAGGCTAGGGACATGGCAAAGACATGAATGATCATGTGCGACCATTGTTGCAATAGGAGAGACTCAAACTTGAAGGTAACTAGATGTGCATTGGGATCTCCCTCCCCATCGTACTTCATGAAGTGTGGGAGAGACATCCTTGGGGGTAACTTCAGAGCAAGGATTGTAGGGCTGATGGGGTCGTCCTGGTAAAAGTCCATAACTTGTACTGTGTCAGACCCGACAGCCTTGAGGCGTTTGATTTCCTTAGTGAGGGTCTAGATGAGTTGGAATGCTTAGTCCAAACCCTACAACAGTGTAGGTGGTTGGGGAACTACCAAGGTAGCCCCTGTCTATGGAATGGCAAGGGTGGCCATGTGACCCATCAGTAGTACCTTTGGGGTAGCCCCTGTGAGTGGTGCTGCTTGCACTGTCCACCACCCGGTAGGTGGTGCGGTTGGAGTGGCAACCGTGGGTTGTGCCGCTAGATAGACTGCTTGTGTTACCACCAGAATAAACCATAACCTCGTGTTGGGTTGTACCATTTTTAGGGTTTGTTAGGTCTAAGGGCGAACATAATGAGACATCTGCGATGGTTGTGGAATAGGCAAAGAAGTGAATGGGGTCCACCATGTGGACGGGCCGGGGCCTGCCGCAGTGGATGGAATAGACGTGAATGTAGGAATTGAAATGGAAGTTTTGTATGATTATGAAGTAGGCACAGCATGAATATGTGGTATGGTAGCCATGATTGGTGTGTGATGCGCTACAGGAATGGATTGATGAACAATTTGCAAAGGCATAGTTGTTGCAAATGAAATAGGAGAATAAGGGCATTGATACGTTGGGAAGGTAACATGGCTACCCATTGCAGTTGGAGTTGTAGGCTGCAGGAGCGTAGGCATGATAACAAAGGGAGTGGTGATAGACAATGGGTTGGCCCAGAAGGACTAAGTAGGAGGAATAGGAACGAGGTTGGTTTGACCTCCCTCGTCTTATTGGGAATAGAGTTCCTCTTGTCCATCTTGAAAAACATCATCCTGGTTAGACGTCGTGTCTTGCTACTTCCTAAGCCTAGCCAACTAGATTAGTTGGTCTAGAAGCCTTTGGTTTATCTATGTCAAAGGTATGGAAACATTGAGAGTGGGAACAAACTCCTTCTTGTCGCAGTAAGTAAACTCGATGCTATGTTTATCTTTGAGTTCATGTACATTCAAAGGCAGGTTTTCTTGAACCTTTGCATAGAAGAAGATATAGTGCTCATGTTGTTGGGCCAATCCCTCAGGTCCCTAGTTTTAGATTTTGATGGATCAACGTGTTTCCAGCATTGGGTTCATTGGTTGTTTGGCACCAGTGGTGCCTTGAACCATGATGGGAACCTCCGCATTGAAGGTGTTAGCAACAGTAGTTGCGAAAGTCATTGTTACTAAGCTAGATAGTTTTGCAAATGTGAAAAAAGAAAATAAATCAAACAACTAAACAGTTTTGCAAATGGGAAGAGCAAAAAAATTGGCAAGAAATCAAAAGAAGAAGGCTTTATGTCTTACAGGGCTCTCGAGAAGTCGTTGAGGCGACTGATCTATACCACACGATGCGTAAACAATCGTAAAAGGGTGTCACATTTACACTAGTGCACGATAGGGTACAAAACGCATGCAAGATGACCATAAGATAGGCAATTCAGCTAGCAACTGGAGGCTTTACGTCCTGTAGGGTTCCCGAGGAATCATTAAGATGGCTGATTTGCACTACATGACACATAAACAACCACAAACAGGTGTCAAGTTTACACTAGTGTGTATCAAGGTGCAGAAGGCTTACAAGGCTACCATGACATGTGGAAATGGAACCAAAAGATCCTCCTTCTAGCATCATAAATACTGTAGCGAACAAAAATATCGGCTGCTGGAAAAGAATGTCGATGGGTCATCAGCCACTAACAGTCTCGACCCTGTTTCCATGGGAGGGTCGTGTTGGATGGAACAAAAATGAGATACCCTGAACAATTTGGTCAATCAAATAAGGACTTAGTTGGTGTCTATATAACCTTTTGCAACATGTTATTTGAAAACAAAACTGATATCGTGAAGTAATGCTTGAATGTAAAAGAGGCAGAAAATAGTGCAAAATGCAATAGTAAACAGGAGATAGTGTAAAAATGTAGTTAGAAAAATGCACCGCTTCGAAGCTATGAACTCACTTTGTCAAGATGGACGCACTTTGTTGCACAACATTGAGAAGTGTAGAGGTCTCGAGGGTAACAAAGACATGTAGAGTAAGAGGGCTGTGTGCTCGAACATGGACTCAGTCGTCAATAATGTGAAGTTCTAGCAAGGTGGTAGAAAAGAACAAAATAGAATGCCAACTGAAAGTGCTAAATATTTACAATGCCAAATAGAAAGCTTATAATGCTTAAGGTTATAATGCCAACTTTTTTCTTGTCAGCCAACCAGAGTATTAGCTGACCAAATTGTCAAGAAAATAGGCTGGGGACTCAAAAGCTGAGAAAAGCCAAAAAAGAAAAGCCAGAGAGCTAGAGCCTAAGAGAGAAAGAGTTGTTGAGAGCACAAAAATCAGAGAGCATCGAAGCATCGCTCATTGGGGTATTTATAGGAACAAGGGCACGCGAGAGATGCGATTTGGATGCCACGTGCCTTAGGCCCATGCTGACCTGTCTATGTTGCACATGCTTGCATGACCATTGGGCAAGCCTGCCACACTGTAATTACAAACCTTCCACATCATAATTATGCTATCAGAGCAATGGTGCAATTAGCTGAGGTGCATTAATGTCACATAACTGCTCGCTACATCTTGTCATGCTTTATAGTGTAGAACTTGGTGTAGTCTAGCATCTTGTCATGTTGTGCTACGCTTTGTAGCGTAGCATAGCGTAACTATCAGTTTGAAGTAAAAAATCTACATTGTGTCCTGCTTCATGTGTTGGGAACCTTCACAGTGTTGTGACTGCTGATCATAGATTTTCTATGCTATGCTACACTACGTAGCGTATCATAGCGTAATATCTATCCTTAGTCGCAAAAATGTCACCAATCTGTAAACTTTTCCTTTTGCACTGCGAAACTTGTGAACTTGCTAATCCCACCACATGTGATGCCTTTTGTCACTTCTACAAAATTTCTACGCCATGTAGCTTTGCGTAGCTTTGTAGCAAACATGACCTTCTTTTGACCAAGTTCGCCACTTTCTGATGGAAGGAGACATTGCTGAAGGACTTGAAATTAGGCAAGGGGGCTGACCATCTAGCTTTTGATATGCTATGCTATGCTGCATAGCATAGCATAGCGTAGCACTGTGCTTCTACAAACGTCTTTTCAGGTTAGCTACGCTACACGACATAGCATAGTAAGACTTCTTGACTTAGAAAATGTGTTGAAGTGGACAGTTTGAACTTCAAAGCATCCATCTCCTGAAGAATTGTTGTAACACTGTGCGAATTGCAAAGGCTTGGTGAAGCAAGAATGCTTTTGAATTTTGGGGTGTTTCACACCATATCACCCTTAAGCGAATGGTCAAGCCAAAGTCACCAAGAGGGAGATTACCAAAATATTGACATGAACCATTAGCAAATATAGGCGAGATTGGAGCACCAAAATGAATGATGCTCTTTAGGCATACCGCTCCACATGAAAACTCCCTATAGGCTACTCTCCTTATGAGTTAGTGTATAGTAAACTTCCAATGCTTCCTATTCAAGATGAGCTTTATACACTATCTATGACATGTGATCTCAACCTTGATCTTAATCTAGCACAAAAAGAATGGTTAATAAACCTTAACTTGCTAGATGAGAACCAATTAGCTATCCTATCATCTAAAGAATTGCACAAGGCCTTTAATAAACATTATCATGACCTAAAAATTAGAAAAGTTAAATATCGACCAGGAGATAAGGTTCTATACTGGAACCCCATACATGTGCCGCAACGCACAAAATTTCAAACGCTATGAGAAGGACCTTATATTATTAATGAAACTTTTTCTTCAGGGGCCATGATGATTTACAAACCTAAGAGACAAAATAAGAAATTGTTGGTCAACATCCAATAAACCAAACCTTTCCATGAGCGTAGAATAGCTAATAACAATACTACCTCTATTGGTGGACAACCCTGCTCCTTATTTTGGATCTCCTCCTTCCAACTTAGTCGTGGGGGAGAAGGCCACCAATGCTAACTATTCTCAACACTCAGTCCCTTTTGTATTTTTTTTTTATACATTTTTTTCTTACACATTTTTTTTACACCATTGTTAACATTTTCTATCATTTCTTTGTTTGCTTATTTTCATTCATCACCTAATAAGTGCTCATGATGGTGGATGATACTATAATGGTGTTGATTATTAATTTTTTGTTTTTACCTTTGACTTTTGATGTTAATACTAAGATATCGTTCTTTGGATAAAACATGCAATGAGGTCACGACATCCATTCATCCATTGGTTTCCCTTGGCTTTGAAACTCTGCAGTCTCCCTTGGCTTTGGAACTATACTATCCCTTTTTCTAAATAAACTTATTAATGAATTGGTGGCTTGGTATTCTTCAAACCAAGGAAAGACTCAATGGTTGAGAAAGGTGTGACTTCAAGGGAATTTCACGCACTTGGGCTGGCTCTTCTCTTGGGTACTTAGATGCTTTTCATGGGTTTTTCGCCATCCCATCATTAATTAACACTCAGTAACCTAGTACACTCAGTATGACCACTTCGAGCATGCATGGAACACTTGGTAACCTAGTAACGATTAGCATTTGGTAATCCCAGTAGTGTTACACTAGTTCAAGATGTGTACAGTAAGTGGGAATGGATGCTGGTGTTAGGACTAGCTAGAGCATAGTCAATTAGTTAAATTAAATTAGTTCCTTAATTACTTCATTTCTTCCCCTTTAGCACCAGGACACAAAACATAAAAACGATAAAAATCATATTCCTCAAGTTTACTTAACCATATAATCATGCCATACAAGTAAACTTGGGAAGACAATGATTGACTAACCCATCCTTGTTCTATAAAGGCGCACAAGCACTTAGTCCTTGGAATTTGATGAGATCATGTGTGGATGCTTGTATTCATATGGTTGAGTGTAGGGGTACCTCGCCACTCATTAGCATGAAAGTTGTAATGTCGAAAAATGGGGGAAAGCCTAAAAAGTTCCTTATGACCTTTGAAACAATCAAATTTCAATATTAGATGACAACAGTCAATACTAGCAACCTTAGGGACCTGTATGCATGCCTAAAAATGATCAAAAGTTATCAAAAATATTTCTCCCAAATTTTCCACATTTATCATGGAAGCCCCAATGTAGAAAAATGAGGAAGCCCAAAAAATACCTAGAAATTCTTGAAACAACCATATTTTAACATCAAGTAGCAGTAGTCGACACTAACAACCTTAGAAGCCTGCATGCATGTCCGAAAGTGACCATAAAGAACCAAAAATATTCCTCCCAAATTTTCGATGCTAAGCATGGAAGCCCTAGTGTGGAAAAAATGGGGAAGTCCAAAAACCTCTCATTAAGCTTTTAAAAAGCAAAATTTTGACAACAAGCATTAACCATTTTCGCTAGCGACCTCAAGGACCTACATGCATGATTGAAAATGATGCAAAACATGAAAATATATCCCCCCCCCCCCCAATTTTTCCACACTGATCATACTATCCCTGTTAGCACATTTTGGATATTTAATGGAGCAGGCTTTGTGAAGTCGTGAAGCTAGTCATATAAACAACATTGCTAATATTTTATTGGATAAAGATTCTTCAAAGGTGTTGGCTATTTCAGTGCCAAAGAAGCATTCACTGGATCTACAAACATGTATTGATGTACAAGTCAAGAAGTAGTTTTAGTTGACCTCCATAAGGTATGAGAGGGTAATGAATGTAAGGCAACTTGTAGAAGAAACTAAATAATGCCTTGGAATTGAGAGTTATATTGTTTGGGCTATGAAATGCCCCTGAAAGCCAGGTACATTCAAAGTCATCTGCCCCTGGCAAAAGCATCTGGAATAGCCCATTATGAGGAGGCAACATGCTTCACTTACAACGTATGGTTTAGGGATTTCAGTGGGAATCTTGCCAAGAAATTTGTTGTCTCAAAGACCATCATCCTACAGAGACCTCAAATTTTCAATCTAAGAAGGAATTCTACAGCTCAACATATTATTATCCAATTGAAGTCGATAGAGAAAAGAAAGATTTCCTAAGCTTGTAGTGATGCTTCCAGTTATGAAGTTGGAAAACACATCCATGTCTTGCATATTTGGCCAGAAGCTCATCAAATTGACTGACTTGTCCTATCCAAGAAGAAGGTGCTATGCCCATCAATCCGTTATGTGTAAAATCGAGTTGGGAGAAATTGGCGAGTGACACTGGAATGTTCCCGCTAAATTGGTAGAAAGCAAAGCTAAAAAATTATAGTTTACGGAAGCTTCCTATCCAGGAAAGAAGACGTCCATGGAAATTATTTTTAGATAATTTTAGGTTGATGAGAGCCATAAGGTTGCTTATGCAGGAGCCAGAAAGGGCAACAGAGGATGGCGGTGGCATCGGTGCGGTGTTGTGGACGTACGCCAACAGAAACGTGCGGTCGCGGCGTTGGCATAGTGAGGCCATCAAGGTTTTTTTTGTTTTTTTTGCAGGTTTCTGCAGCAAGGGATTGTAGGGTTTCGAGTCCAAATCCAAATAAGAACAGAGGACGATAGCAGCAACAGCGCGCGGGCGGATGTACAGTAGTTGCAGACGAAGACAAGGAGAGGCCTCTATCGCACACGCGGCCAGGGCCTCGACCTTGTCCAGATCTGGCCTCGGGGTGCGTAGATCGATGTGAGGCAGAGATCGCAGCTGCAACGGTCAGAAGAGGGGCCCTCCAAAATACCACTGAGAACACAAAATACGACAAGTGTTGCGACAAGTACAGGCACGCATGACGGTAAGGCAGCACCATGGTTGAGTTTGCACGCGGCAAGGGCAGAAAACTGAGGTCTGGCAGGATGAATTTGGGATGGTGCTAATTGGTGTTAATATTGAATTTTTAACTTTACCAGGACAAGGGTACGGTTCATCATCAAGGATGTATTATTGATATATGCCTAACATCAGCATTTGAACACAGCTTTAAAATGTTACCGATTAAAAAGGGGCTCTGCTGGAAAAATGTTTATGTGTTTTTGAGGGTTAGATTACATGATTTTATAACACCATCCAACTGCCACCTCCTATATTGCCAAGAAAAGGAAAAATAAAGAGGATATATATGTATGGGATAAGTTGCAACTATAGCTTGTATTTCTATACAACTTAGTGATTGTATTTTAATTTTCTATGATAACCACCACCAAGGACACTTGTCAATATTAGCCTTTTTTATCTCTTTGGTGGTTGAAACCACCCAATATTGTTGTAACTTACCTAACTTGTTGGGCAAGTAACCTCCTAACTTGTTGGGCAAGAAATTTTCTAATTGGTTAGTCAAGTTACTTTGGAGAAAAGTTAGGTGAGATATTTTTAAGATATTTTTGAAATTGTAACTTCCCTACCTACCTTGGAATCCTATAAATAGGCTTCAAGGGTCAAGGGGGATGAAGGACTTCTCATATCATATTGGGTCTCACACTTGGAAAGGATTTTGAAGGAGGGATTTTGAAAGAGGATTTTGAAAGGGGGATCAATTATAGGAAGCATCACACCACTTGGAAGATTTGTAAAGAAGATCACTTGCAAGATGGCTTGCTAGAATAAATATTTCAGCCTCTTTGTCATGGTCCTGTGAGTTATGCATTTCATTTTTTGTTTTGTTTAAATTTCTTAGCTAGTGGTTTAGATAGTATCATCCTTGGCGAGTAATTTTGGGATTTTTAGATTGCTCTTATTGTTCTTGTTGCCCGATAGAAATTTCTGTTAAAATTTTTCAATAGAAGTGCTAGTGAATAAAAGCCTTAAGAGCATTTTAGTAGTAAATTTCGTTATTGTGCAACGTTTGGGAACTGCTATTGGGTTGTTGGAAGAGAGCCTCTATTTGTAGTCACGCCGTGGAACAATTTAGTAGCCGAGAGGGTTCAGAAAATCTTTGGTATTTTGATGGGACCAGAATAGCTTCTTTATCTTTAAAGTGATTTTCCGTGTTATTTCAATCAGAAATTGTCAAGTCTTTTAAAGGTTCTGTTTGAATGCAATCGTTGGCATCTATTGTCTAGTCAAAGTGGAGTCTCGTACGTGGTAGTTTACGCAGCGATTTTTGGTAGCACAGTAGGATTGTCTTGAAGATATTGCTTGGTTGAGCCTTGGAAGTTTGAACAATTCGTAGATATTGAATTTGGAATAGCTTTATTGCGAAGTGTTTACTCGTGTCATTTTACCTTGTTTAAATATTTGAGGTCCACACAAATCTGCTTTCTTTTCTTTTCTGTCTATTTCCATTGAATCTTGCTCTATTTCTAGTTTTCTTGTGGAACTATCTCTTTCTCTGGGGAAAATTAGGAGTAGATTTGCGGAGTTGTGCTCAAATGTTTTTGCAAAATTTTATTTGTTACAAGCAGGTATTATAAGGACCGCGTAGACTAGGTAGTTGAACAAAATAGGAAACTTTCAATAACTCACAGTACTGGACAAAGTTGGCTGAATCTCTTTAAAGTAAGTCATTTGTAGTTCACACACAATGCAATTGTTACATTTTATACAACCACATGCCGCAATAGCACACACACATACTCACATTAACTACTAAGTTATTTGGAGGTATCTGGGCCTTGGTGTTGCCAGAGACCAGCAGGCACCTAAATCTTGTTCGAGGACACTCATTGGCGGTCGCATCCCAAATGGTTGCCAACAATCCCCAACATGGGAAGAAGGGAGGAAGTTCAAAAAATTCTTAGAAATACTCAAAATGATCAAAATTTGTCACTGAATCCTAGTCCTTCACCCCAATAGCCCTAGAAGCTAACATGCATAGTCGATTAAGGTCAAGTTTGGTCTAGATCTAAGTTGCATGGTTCTTCCAAGCTAGGGATCCCTTTTTCCATGTTTAGGGTAGTATCCGCAACATGGAAAATCAAGGGAAAACTTGTTTGAGACTTCTAAACTCCTTAGAATGACATCAAACAACATTTCATGCACTCTAGAACCCTGGTAGCATTTATTAGAGCCCGTAGAATTTCACAAAACATATCCTAAATGGTTAAAAATATATTTCCTCTTATTTTATCTATTGAGCTTTCTACCAAAAAACCACTTAGGGATGTTCAAAGCTGCTAAATTTTGACATGGATCCATAGCCCTTAAACTTGGCAACTTTGGAAGGTAACATTCATAGTCGATTGTGATCCAAATTGGCCTAGATCTAGGATTCTTACTTCTTCCATGCTAGAGTAACCTTCCCAATGTGAAAAATAATGGGTGAAGCCACTTTTCCACTTTTGGAAGCAAGATGGCACTTCTAGAAGCTAAAGATCTATGCCAGAGAAGCCAAAGACCTCATAGCCTCAAGATTTTTCTTGTCTAACCTCATTTCAACCTCTAAAACCCATTTCCCCCCTTTTTCCACATTGGAGTAACTCCCTAATGTGGAAACATGGGGTAAAGACCTTAATTACCCTTAAACAATTGTCAAACATGCCTGAAATCAGCCAAAAACTTGTAGAATCAATGTCTACAGCCCTAGGGGCCTAGAAACCTAGTCAAAGTGCCCCAAAATCACTCTAAATTCATAAAATAAGTGTTCCCCTATTCTTCCATGCTGAGAATAATGTGCTTAGTGTGGAAAAAGGGGGAGAAACCATTTTGACCCACTTCAATAATCAAAATTACCTCAAATTACCTCGAAATGAAGTTGGGAGATGCACAAGTTTAAGATCTAGACTCTGGCCACTTGTTTGATCATGTTTGACCTTATCTTTGCTTGGATTTTCATTTCCCATGTTGAACCCCCCTCTTTTCCACACTAGCCAACTTGGAAGCAAGGCAAGAAGGCTTTAGAACCTACTTTTTTCCCTTGACAGACGTCCAAACTACTGAATTTTGAGGGATATGACCCTATGCTACATTGGGAAGGTCATGGAATCTCAATTTTAGACCTCTAAACACCGAAAAGACCTATTTTCCTTAGTTTCCATAGTAAGGGTACTTTTTTCCATGGTAATCCCAACATGGAAGCCTCAAAACACTTAATTTTTGGGTCTAAATAGCCTAGAAACAACCCTAATTGATGTCTAAACTCACCTACTAGCCTTGTGGCCTAGAACCATGGTCTGCTAAGGTCTAAAACTGGCAAAACCTAATCATTTTTGGCCTATATTAAACAAATTTTATCATATATAACCTATTTTTCTTTATTTTTGTCTTATTACATAATGTTTTAGCTTATTTTTGACTTATGTTGCCTTGTTGACCTTGTTAACCTTCTATGGCCATTATAAAATCTTATATGTTCATTGTTTTCCTTTGTTTGACCTTTAAATGGTACCAAATAGTGGGGTGTGACCTTCTCTAACCCCCATTTGACACCATACGACCATGGCCTTGTAAGGCCTTAAACTAGCATAGTAATCCACCAAGACTATAAATTGACATCTCAAGCCACTAAGGCCTTAAATTGGAAAAACTGTAATCTTTATTAATCATTTGTAACCTTGCTCCTTATACCTCCCCTTGTTTGAACTTTATGTGATCTTTGTTCACCTCTATTTTACTTTTCTGAATTGACCTTATCTCACCAATGATCTTAGATGGTCTTGATTGCATTAAATTTTCATATGTTTTATGGCATTTTAACATTATTTATTTACTTTTACCCAAGTGCCACTTAATATGATTTTCATTGATATGTAGGATCAAAGTATGAGTACTTGGGAGCAAATTAGTTTTCCTTTATGTGTACATGGACCTCATGATGATAATAAATGGTGTATCAACCCTAGTTGCCTAGATGTTAAGCCTAAGAGTCTTGTAGACCATATAGCCTTAATAGGGAAACCTCTAGAATGTTCTTAAAACCTAGTCAAAACCCTTGAATTAGAGGTAGGAGACATAATCAAAGATCCTCTAGTTGAGGCTCTCGTCATAACACATAGTGGTAAGGAGAAAACCCTTAAACTAAGTTCCTCACTAGAGCCTCAATATGCCCAAGAAATCACTAAAGTCTTACAAAACAACATTAAGGAATTTGGATGGTCATATGAAGATATGCCAGGCCTAGACCCATGTCTAGTCTAGTACAACATCATACTGGATCCTTGCATTAGACTAGTTAAGCAAAAAGTGCACAAGATTAGACCTGATTTTCCCTTGGCAATTCATGATGAAATCTCAAAGCTCAACCAAGCAGGTTTCATTAGGGCTATCGATTACATAGAATGGGTATCCAACATAGTGGTAGTCCCTAAGAAAAATTAGGGTATTCATATTTGCATTTATTTTCAAGACCTAAATAGAGAAGACATTAAGGATTACTTCCCTTTGCCTAGTGTTGATCAACTTATTGATACTACAACTGGACATGCCTTGTTGTCCTTTATGGATGGATTCTCGAGATATAGAAAAATTAGGATCAACCCAAAGCACCAACTTGGCACAACCTTTATGACCCCATGTGGTACATTTTTTTATACCATGATGCCCTTTGGCCTTAAGAATGCTAGAGCAACATGCCAAAGAGCCATGACTTATATCTTTAGTGATTATATGTTAGGTTTGCCTAATGATTACATAAATGACATAGTTGTGAATTCTAAGATAGTTGATGACCATGCTAATGACCTAGATCTTATGCTTAAAAAATTCCTCAAATGTGAGCTTAGGCTCAATCCTAAGAAGTATGTCTTTGATGTCAAGACTATAAGATGCCTGGCTTTGTAGTCTCTAAACCAAGGATACGCATAGATCCTAATAAGGTTAAGGTCATATCCAAATTAGTAGCACCTACCAACCTTAAAGAGATTTGGGGATTATAAATAGATTACATTTTATTCATAGGTTTATCTCTAAGCTTACATATAAGTTACAAGTCATGCAACACTTGCTTAAGAAAGGAGTTCACTATGAGTGGATGACTTAATGCCAAGAGGCCTTTGAAAACCTTAAGTAAGAGTTAACATAACTACCGATAGTCTATCCTCCATAAGAGGGTAAATTGTTTTAAATTTATCTTGTCATCTCTAATACATCCATTTCCTCTCTACTCTGCCAGAAGTGCGATGATGAAGCAAAAATGCCTATATATTACCTTAGCCAAGCATTAGTAGCCCACAAGACCTAATACACTAAAGTGGAGAAGTACTGTCTAGCACTAGTCTTATCTTTGAAGAAATGGAGACACTACCTCTTCAAAAGCAAAGTTAACATAATTTGCAAGAATAACATACTTAGAGCCATAATGACCAAAATCTACAAAAGTAGTCGTATAGCTCAATGGAAATACATAATTGTGGAGCTTGACCTTCATTACATCTATCAGTCCTCAACAAAAGGTCAAGCTATAGTTCTACAACTCACAATTTCACCTGTTGATGACCAAGCAACCATAGACCCTCAATTCCTTGATGAATACATTAACATAATTAGCTAAGTCCTCAAAGGTTATGAGGTAATCATGAACTTTGACAAAGCTTCAAGCACCCATGAGGCTAGTGTTGTTGCCATTGCAACATTCCCATATAGTGATATCTGATTCTTTGCCTATCATTTTGGATTTTCATGTATGAACAAATACCAAAATACAAGGGTTTAATCAGAGGTATAATGGTAGCCCATGGCCTAGGAATTAGACTCCTAGCCATCAAAGGGGATTCACAACTTGCAGTTAACCAAGTAACCAAAGTCTATGCATGCAAAACTAAGCACTTACAACCTTACTATGACCTATGAAAGCAGTTATTACTATAGTTCATAGACATTAATTTCCAATGCATACCTAGAGACAAAAACTTCATAGCTGATGTAATTGGAAAATTAGCCCTTATTGTTATGCTAGATGTGTTTAGCAAATTAACCACCTTAACTATGGGTTGTGCTAATCCCATCACATAGAATAGTGAGGATACCTTATACATGGTGAACCATCACAAGGCTTGACTACTACCCAAAAGGACACTATAATACAATACATCAATGGTGTTATGTTAGACTACCCATAACCATAGTTACAGATAATGGACCTCAATTTAATAGCCAAGAAACCAAGGATTTCTATCACAACCTAGGCATTAAGCATTCTTTGTCATCATCTTACTACCCTCAAGCCAATGAACAAGTAGAAGTAAGCAACAAGGCCATCATCAACTTGCTCAAATAAATGCTCAATAATAGCAAGAAGAAGTGGCATGGGTGACTTGTCCATGCACAATGAACATATAGAACAACCTATTGCATGACAATTGGCATGAACCCATATAGCCTTTTTTATGGTTGTGAAGCTATTTTACCTTTTGAATTGCAGGTGCCATCACTTCGAGTAGCCTTAACCAACATTATCAATAATGAGCAAAACAAGGAGTTATGAATAGTACCCCTAGATTCATTGGAGGAGCAGCATATGCAAGTACTTTCTCATATCGAGCACTATCAAGAGAGGAAAAAGCAACAACATCACCATAATTTAATCATGTGCAAGATCAAGGAGGGGGACCTAGTCCTCAAGGCCATTTGTGAGCATGAGGACAAATTCCTAGCCAACTGGGAAGGGTTCTTTCTTTTCACCAAAGGCTAATGGAATAAAGCATTCAAAATAGCTAACATGAATGAAAATGAGCTGGCCAATCTAGTTAGTCATTCCTATCTAAATCCATACTACATGTAGCCAATGATCATCAACAAGCAAGGCTACTTTTAATGGTCCACTATGACCTTAAATTCATAACATGGCTTGCCAAGGCTTTAAATTGGTACCATGGCCTTCCATGACCTTAAACTAGTGACCTTGGTGACCTAGATAGCCTAATTCTCATGTGGCATGTATGCATTACAACATTATAATATGCAATGGTGTTTTGTATTCTTTTTCAATGCCTCTTAGGTCAATCCTCTAAGCACCAACAAAGAGGGGCCATTGAAACACCACAAAATTTTTCATGTTATAATCAAACTTCATCATGTGGCTTTCACCCCATGAAACCTAAGGTAAAATTTCATTGTAATTGTGAAAATTTTAATCCACAATGGAAAATTTCACATACTTTATACTTTTGGGGCTGAAAAATGCCTCATAAGTGATCAAATACTCATTTCCCAAGTGAAAAAAGTCACCTAGTATTTATATTTGGGCTTTGGGGATCAAAATTCCTTTTGGAATGCCAAAAAGGGAAATTTTATGGTTTTATCAAGGTGGGGGGAGGCGGGTGTTTTGCATTTTTCTACATTGGAAACACCTGTAGGGGGTAGATCTCACCTATCCCTAGCATGGAAGGGTGGGGATTTGGAGACTCCCCCACCCCCCACCCCCCCTCCTCTTAAACTTGAAGACCAAATGCACAACTTGGAAAATTTTTCCCAACTGAGAAAATTTTCCTCCTTATCTTGAAAATTTTCCCTCTAGTGTGGAAATTTTCCCCCAATTTGGAAAGTTTCTCCCAGCATGGAAAATTCAATCCCTTAGCATGAAAGCCATGAGAAGCAAAATTCATCAATTCATGTACTTCAACATTGACTAGCCACTTCAACAAGAATGATGGAGAGCTCAACGTGGAAGATTCATCTCCAACATGAAAGGTGTGCCCGAGTTACTATTTATAGTAAATGGAATGGCCATGGGGGATCACTTACTATGTATAGTAACCCCTCCCCTTCCAAATTTGAGCACCCATCTCACCTAGCTTTGGCAACCAATATGCAGCAAAAATATAACAAATTTGTTTCCATTTCAAAGCCAATTTGCAGCCACATTTATGGTCAAAAAAACCTATAAAAGCTAGCCTTCAATAACATTTATAGGTTGCAAGATTTTTCAACAAGTTAAGAATTTTTTATTCAGCAATTTTAAGTAATTTACATACACACAATTCCACACTTAGGGAATTTTCAAATAATCAAGAGCTCTTGTAGGTTTTCATACTTGCATTCTCTTGAACCCTAACATGGAAGCATTGTGGCCTTGAGATTTGTTGGATTTTTTATGTCAACACTACACTTCTAAGATTTTCAAATCCCAACATGGAGCAATTTGGCATCCAGATTTCTCACCATTCTCACCCCCTCCTAGCAATGACCTAATTAGCAGTCCAAGGTTGCAGTAATGAAGGAAGGTTTGATAGGATTATTAGTGCCTTAGCACATGGGTTGTGGAGCAAATTACATTGGCTTCAACAAGCTTTGAATTCCTACACATGTAAACCCGTCCCCCCCCCCCTTTTTTTTGCTCATCTAAGCATCATTTTTACACATTTCTCTAACTTATTCTTTATTCTTTTCTCAATAAATTTTTAAGTTTTGAGTTTTGTGTTCAAAAATAAATTTATTTTCTATGCATTATTTGAATCTATTTATATTCCTCCATTTCACATCTCATAAGTCCTTGGTTGATTTGCTAAACTAGCCAAGATGCCTCGAATTCCATTTTTACTATGGAGGCCCTAAGGATTTGGGGTTGGGGAACTACTTGAACCAAGGATGCTTGGTTTTCATTCTAGTGATCAAGGTTTTTAGTTACAACAACTATAAAAAGAGATATGGTTTGCTTAGGATTGCATCATTTAAGTAAAGAAAGTAAGTGAAGTGTTTAAGTGTGAGGAAGGAGATGTTACTTGGAGAAAGAGTAGTAAGAAAGCCATTATCCCATATGTCATGGGATGTTGTCCAGAACATGTGTTGAGGACCTATTGTAAGGCAACTGCCCATGGAGCATCAAGTGAAAGGCCATTTCTACTTTGGCTTTTAGATGATTTTAGATTTCTCATTGGTGGTCTTTCCATACATTCCAATGTTTAGGGCAGCTTCTATGAATCTAATACTCAAGTTGAAGATTGAAAGGAATCTAGTAGAGATAATTCCTAGGGAGAAGCTTTTATGTCTCAAGACATAGAAGCATCTAATTGGGGAGAACCTCATAAATCATCAACTAAAGAGATGGATGTAAAGGAGACAAAAATAGTTGTGGAAGATAAAGGTGAAGACCAAGGTGAGACTTCAACTAGGAAAGAAGAGGAAAGAAAAGAACTCATCACAATTGAGATAACATATGAAAGGACTCTCAATATGACAATCCCTAAGAAAGTTACTCTAACTATTCTCTTTCCATCCATAGAATATTTTATATGATATTGGGTTTGTATAGTTTTCTAGGTTTTATTAGGAATGAGGTTTTTATTTCATCAAACCTTACATTTGATTAATGTTTTCCTCAAAAAATATATCTATTTCTATATAAAAAGAAAAGTTTCTAATAAAGTCTATATTTTTCAGCTAAATTGTAAAAAGAGGAGAATGAAATGTTAGCACATTTAACCATTACATGGAATAGTTTTTTTTTAAGTATGCGAAAGAATAGTTACGAGTCCTATGTTGTCAAAAAAATGTTGTAAATGGTATCTATTGGAAGATGGAAGAATGGTGATTATTTGGAATTATAAACTAGCTCTAACTGTCTATTGGTCATAAGTTCCCATTAAGGTTATTTATGTTTATCACTCCAAGGTTGAAATCCTTGAAAAGGAATCTGTTCTACATAGGTAACATTTTGATCATCATGTGCTTAATTAAGAAACCATGATCTTCCATAGATTCTAGGAACAACATGAAACTCTAAATCTTCTCATTGAAACCATTGTTAACTTATCATCATAATCATATTCAAGATATACATACATGAAATGGATGTAATATCCACCATCTAACTTTGCAACTGGGAGGCTTATACAACCCAATTCTTTAATGAATAGAAGTAAAAAAAGGGGGGAAGTAGGAACCAAGCAATAAATCATTGTTCAAAGGATAAAAGAAAAACAACATGAAATAATATATGAAGGTAACATGACCTTCTCTTGCAAATAGAGAGAAAAATAGGCAATCATTCATGCTACTAAGAATAGTATATTAGACTAAGGAAAAACATTACAGAATGGTTTGCCAATCAATTCATAAATCATAAGGATCATGCCACATATCAAAATTAAATAATAAATAATAGTATACTAGCCATGAAGAGGAGCATGGCTATTAATGCGACAACATCTAGCTAGATTTTTTCCTCAACATTCCTACAAACAAATGTGAGGTTTCCTCACGCATGCTACTATGTGTGTATCCTAGATTAAGGTCATTCGAGTGATGAAATTCACTTTGATTCTACTTGTAATTCTATGATGTCCTAACATGGACCACATTGCTTACACAAATTGATGTTGTTATTGCTCCACAGGTCTTAAGCCAAGCCTATGCAAAACCCTATGCTACTACCTTCAACATACAACAATTGTAGATTATACCAACATTCCTATAGTGTTGAACATTTGACCCTTTGGACTCCCCTCATCAATAATGGTCATAGTTAATGTGTGTGCATGGAATGATTCCAATGAAGCCTACTATGCCTACACACCACCTAATCATCCACATTTCCCCACAATGTAGCATTGTTGACATAGCTAGGAGTAGAATGTGCTCATGGAGTTTGCTGTTGCTTAACAGAAATGCTCAATTGTAACAATGCTACAAATAATATACATGTAGTGTCAAATAGCGATGTGTAATGGCATCAATGACATCACCATCACAACCGTCATCAACTAATATGGCACCCATAACAATGAAGAGGTGCAACGTGGTGAATGATAAACCCTCTTTCCTATAACATGTGACAACAATAAACCTTTGCCCCTATATTTCTACAACCAATTGGAGTGAATCACATTTCTTTTTGAAATGAAAGGTTTAAATTAGAACATAATATCTATAAAAAACTATATAGATTATTATAATGAGGAAAAATTATAATATAGGTCTTAATAAAAGAGTACATGGAAAAGTTATGATATAGACCTTTGATTTTTTATATCTATTTTATTTATTTCCCATGAAAGTTAAATGGAAGCACAAGTAATTCTCCCAAATGTTTACATTAGACATGAAACTTGCCAACTATGTCATGTATTTCTCTATTTTGGTAACTCCCTATAATGGTTACAACTAAAAACTCCATGATATTTTTAGTTTTCCATTGCCAAGAAGACACTCGCCAATCATAGCATATATTTCTCAAATTTATCAAAACTTTTATGAAAGTTATAGCTTCCTAGGGTGGTTTTAAATTAATCCCCTAGATATCTATAACACTCCTTAACTTCTTATTCTTATTGTAACTACTCAAATCCACTATAAAAAGGCTTGAAGGATAGAATTGAGAGGGAGGAGGAAGATTGGGGAAAATATTTTGAAGAAATCTTATAGGATGACTTGCTAAAGACATCAATTTGGCTACTTTTTTTTCATCCTATGAGTTCATTTCTTCCCTTTTTTTTTAGTTTCTTAGCTAATTGTCTAGATATTACCATGCTTGAAATTGAATTTGGGATTTTTCCTAGGTTGCTTTTATAGCTCCGTTTTTGTGTAATATTAGACTCTTATTAAGATTTTCCATTGAAGAGATCATGTTGTTGGAAGCCTCAAGAGCAATTTAATACCAATGTCTTAACAAAATTGACTATTTGAGCATAGACAATCTGGGAGAATCTTTGCTATTTTGATGGGATAGAAATAGCTTCTTTATTTTTAAATTTTATTGCCTTGCTATTTTAATCAAGAAATTGTCAAATTTTTTGAAAGCTCTATTGAATGCAAGCTTTCACAACTGTCAACTAGACAAAATAGAGACTCATATGTTGGCTCTTTGCTTCCTTTATGAGTATTATAGAAAATGACTCAATATCTGCTAATCATTTTCAATGTTTTGTAGGGCATAACCATTATGGAAGGCTTAGAGATGGTGTTGTGAATCTGCATTGTCTCCACCTTTGAATTGTGGAATATTATTCATGTCAAGTCACTTAATGTAATTGTTCTTTAAATTCCTGGTAGTAATGTACATAGTTGTCCTAATTTTGATCATGTTGCGAGTGGCCAATAGGGTTCTTCATAGTCTTCAAGTTCATGAGCTCTATTGTAGGGATGATCCCTCTAATGCTCATGGTACTCTCCCCTCTTGTGTTTGATCCTTTCTCCCCTTTCTTCATGGTTATCTTCCTCTTCATCATGATGCCTCCTTTTATGTGCATGTCTCTCATGGTCTCTCCTTCTTCCTTCATTATGATCCCTTAGTCTTCATTCTCTCTTATTAGAATCTATTGATGAATGTAAGGAAGAAAAATATAGAGTTTGAAAATGGTGTTATCTAGTTCTCCTTCGGTGACTTCTTAATTAATCTCTTTTAGAGTTAGGGGTCTTAGGCCTTGAATTCCTTCTAAGAATTGAGTTCTCCTTTCTTCCAAGGATTTTTACATGGGTTCAATGTAGTTTTATTTTAATAGGATCTTCAATGCAAATGATTAGTGTTTGGGAATGAGACCCATGAGTTTGATAAAATTTCTAATTTGGAATATAACATCTTCTTTTTCTTCTAGGAGAACTCTTTGAGATGCCTTTCATCTTTTTCCATGTTTGTACATTGCCTCCATGATGACATCCATTCTTGCTTAAGCCTCCATTTGTTGGTATGGTCATATTTTTGATGACTTGATATCCTTCTTGCACATGACGAAGATTTGACCTCATGGGGGCTGCTTTAATCATTGACGGTGTTGAACATTCAAGTTGAAAAATAATGTTTCCGTATAGGTCTCTCCATCTAAGTTATTTATCCTAGTGAAAAATGAATGTAAAATGAGGATAATAAGGATCAATATGAGTATATGAAATCTTGGTTTGCATCGGTGAATTCTAATCTTCTTCATTGTAATCCATGTCATGACTTTCATTAAAATCAATAGTAGGTGCAGATTTTTCTTTAGTTGTGGAAGCCATGTTAATTTCTTTTGATGCTTAAGTATGTACATTTAAAAAAATTATTCTAAGTATGAATTATGTACTTTTTGATGCCTGATATTACGAATTTTGTAAAATCAACTAACTAGCAAACATTGATACATCCTTGATAATGACAACAATGATGAATAGTTGGCTATTCCAACACTTACTATATAACTCACAAGTATTCACACATGACACAATTTTAATATGCAAATGGACAATGTAAGTGTACTAGCAAGTTGATGTTAAGTTCATAATCATTGTCTTCCCACTTAGAGTTAGCAAGGTGTAAATTGTCTGGTTTAACTCTTAGTGAGGTATATGATAAAGTGATGTTTCTTGACTTTAAATGTGCTAAGTGTAAGCATGATGAAAATGATTATAAATTCTAATGCTAAGTATAATTAAAATGTAAATCTATTCTACCCTACTAGTAATAAGCATCTATTCTTGGTTTTTCATACACATCCTAGGCTAATTTAATTCTTATTGGCATTGCTAAGTAACTTCACTACTAAAAAAATTAAGCAAATTTTGTACTGGGTTACCAAACAATTACACTGTACTCTTGATGAGTCATGGATTAGTCATGTCGATGAGGCCTCATCGACAAGGCCCTCTCAATGTATTGTTTGATGCATTGACATGGCCTCGTCGATGCAAGGCATGTTCTTGACTACAAATATGTGCCAACCCACCATGTTTATGGGATGTCTTGTCATAATTGTAGCAAATCTCTTGCAATTTTTACATTCAAAAGTTAGAATATTTTCATGAGTGCCCACAATAAGAGTCATTGAGTGTATGGATCTTTATTTGAGCACTTTTGTACCTGAGCGCAATAATGTGTGTAGCAATAAAGATGAGCTTCTTAATAAACCTTATAGCATTCTAGATAGCTTAAATGTTTTATTCATGCATTTAATGTTTTCAATCATTTATTCAACATGCTTCAATAATTAAGCTAATTAAGTAATTAAATGAGATAAGGTAAATAAAAATTAAGTAAATACATAAGTACAACCACTTCGATCATATGTGTGATGGTTGGTAATCTCAACAGTGCTTAACACATGGTAACCTAACCACATTATATGTGTTTAGGATGTGTACGGCAAGTGGGACCATATACTTATGTTAGGACTAGTTGAACAATAGTTAGCCAATCAAATTAAAGTAGGCATTAAATTACTTTATTATCTATCTTGTTTATTTTAAATACCAAAATCATAAAATATAAAATGATAAAATCATGTACCTCAATTACATTTAAACCATACCCCTGAACTTCACAAGTATAGTTGACTAGGCTATGTCGACTAGGCCTCATCAATGCATTATTTGATGCATTAATGTGGCCCTCTCAATGCAAGGCTTGTTCTTACCTATAAATATATGCTAACCCACCATGTTTATAGGATGTCTTATCATAGTTGTAGCGAAGCTCTTGCAATTTTTACATTCAAAAGAAAGAATATTTTCCTAAGCTCCCACATCAAGATTCATTGAGTATACATATATTTATTTGAGCATAGTTGTACTTGAGCATAGTTGTGTGTGTAGTAATAAAGATGAGCTTCTTGATAAACCTTGCAACATTCTAGATAGCTTAAATGTTTTATTCATGCATTTAATGTTTTTAGTCATTTATTCAACACCCTTTAGTAATTAAGCTAATTAAGTAATTAAGTGAGATAAGCTAAATAGCAATTAAGTAAACACATAAGTATGACTGCTTCAAGCATACATATGATGTTTTGTAATCCCAATAGAACTTAACACTTGGTAACCTAGCAATGTTATATGTGTTCAGGATTTGTATGGTGAAACACCCCAAAATTTCAAGACTCTCTTGCTTCACCAGGGTCTTGGAATTTAGGCAAGGGATTTCCACAAGTGCAGCATCATGACAGTTTGGTAGGAAATGAATGCACTGAGCTTAGAGTGTTCAGTTCAGCAAGTTTTCTACCTCTAGACCTGACAAGCCTGATGAACTCTTCAACCTACCCACTTAGGTGATTCACCTGGCTAACATTCTATTAGAAAGCCATGCTTGGAGTTGTTGATGGTGCTCAGGATGTGCAAAATAGTTTAGTAAGTTTTCTAGTGAGGAAACTTGCTAGCTACGGTACATTATGTAGCTTAGTAGGCCTCAGAAGATAGTTGTTCAGGTGACCAAACTATTGTAGAACAAAGTGCTATGCTATGCTACGCTACACAGCGTAGCATAGGGTAGAAAAGGCAAAACAAAAAAGGCCCAACTCACCTAGTGATTCCAATTGCACTCAAAAAGCACTCCGACCTTCAAAACTAGTTACCTTGTTTAGCTTCAAGTCCTTAGCAAAGTTTCTCATCAAAAAGTGGCAGATTGAACAGAAAGTAGGATACACTATGCTATGCTACATAGCATAGCATGGCGTAGCAACAATGCAAGAACAACAAAAGGTGTCTCAAATGCAAGTTCAACAAGTTCAAATTCTTTCCTTCGTAGAAGGAAAAAGTTGCAACTATTAGCATAATCTAAGCTCCAAGCAAGCATTTGCAACTTCAACATGGATCGCAAATGAAGCCAGCTACTATGCTATGTTATGCTACGTAGTGTAGTGTAGCGTAGCAAAGATGTAAATCAAACCAAGTGTTGCAAAAGTTAACATGACGTACGACGAAGCTTCAAGTAGATGCAATTAACCTCAACACAAATTTCTTCTTCAAACTAGTGGCTACGCTATGCTACGCTACATAGTGTAGCATAGCGTAGCAAGCTACTACACTACACCAACATGCTACGCTACATTACGTAGCATAGCATAGTAGGCAGCTATGCTACTTCAATTTGCGTGATTCCTCATCTGCATTGTTGGCATATTTGATTCCAGCATCTCCAGTCTCGACAGCATGATTGCAGCATGGTAGGTTCACAATCAACTTTGCATGTCCATTCAACATGGACACGTCAGCATCTCGCAGGTCCAGGACACATGGCATCCAAACTGCATTTCTCGCATACTCTTGCCCTTATAAATACCCCAACGAGTAATGCTCAAAGGATTGGCAAAAATTGGTTAGCAAGTTTGGAAAATTTGTTAGCAAAGTTGGCAAATTTTGGGGTTGTTCGCAAATTTGGTTGGCAATTTTGAGCATTGTTAGCATTTGTTGTTGGCAAGTTGGCAAACATTGTTGTTTAGCAAATTGGAAAAATTAAGTAGTTGGAATTTTTGCTTGGCATTTTGTTAGCTCTTTTAAATTGCCTTTGTATCACTTTGCACTGTTGGCTTTTGAGTCCACATTCAAGAACATAGTTGGCCTACTTTGAATGTTCTGGTTACCTTTGCGATCTTTGTGCTTCCCAGTGTTGTGCAATAGATTGTATCCATCTCAACAAAGTAAAGTTGTAATCTTAAGGTGGTGCATTTTTCTAACTCCAATTTGCTTTATATTCCTGCTTATTATCATTACATTTTACATTTTTTTCTCTTCATCGCATTTAATAATTATTATATTGCATTATAAACATCATTTCTGCATTACACGTTTATGAAAGGTTAAGTGACACCGACTAAATTCCTGTTTGATCAACCAGACTGTTCAGGGTGCCCTGTTTCCATTTTTATCTAGCACAGCCCTCATACGGATCCAGGGTTAAAAATTTTAGCCTGACAACCTCTTGGTGTTTCCAGCCACCGACTTTTCGGTCACTATAGTTTTCTAGCATTAGAAGCAGGGCCTTTTGGTGCCTTTTCCATGTTTCATGGTAGTCTTGCATGCGTTTTGTACCTCGTCACGCACTAGCATAAACTTGACACCCTTTTGCGGTTGTTTATGCATTGTGTGATGCAGATCAATCGCTCTGATGGTTCCTCTGGAATCTTGCAGGATAGAAAGCCTCTGATAGCTTCTTGACCCTTTTGTTTTCTTGTTTACAAGCCCTTTTAGCTTTACAAAAATGATTTCCTCAAGCATCATAGCTACTACCTCTAACGTTGAGGTCCTCCTTTTGGTTCAAGGCATCACAAGTGCTGAGTAGCCACCTAACCTAGTGCTAGGGACACACCAATCTCTCAGGATCCAAAACCGAGGACCTAAGAGCTCAGCTCAGCAATATGATCAATACAACTTTCTTTGCGCTAAGGTTTAGGCTAACCTGCCCTTAGATGCATAACAACTCAAGGAAAAAAATGCCTTCAAGTTCGCTTACTGTAACGGGAGGGAATTTGTTCCCACTCCTGGCATTTCTATTCCTTTAATGTAGATGCATTAGTGGCTCATAGATCAGTTGAGAGTGACCATTAGGCCTAGGGAGCTGTGAGACACGACGTTTCACCATGATGAAATGTTCCAAGACAGGTAAGAGGCAATGGACTCCCAATCCAAGGATGGCGATCAAACCAACCATGTCACCATCCTTCCCATTCCATCTTTCTGGACAAAATCATTCTCTACTGTTTCTCCCTTTATGATCACATCTGCCTCATCACAACCCACAGTTTCATTGGCAACAAGTAGCCATGTCATGCCCTTAGCATATTAACACGCCTACTCCCCTATCTCATTTTTAGCTACTACCCCTCTACAAGCTATTCCCCAGTCCATTCATGCATTGTATCACACACCTATCACAGCTACCCTACCCTATGTCCACACTGTACCTACCTTGCACCTACATGAAATTTTCGCTTCTGTCCTTGTGTCTACACCTATCCCACCATCAGTCGTGGGCCTAGGTCCATCCACATGGTGGAGCCCATTTGCCTCTCCTCCTATTTTGTAGCCATTGCAGATGTCTCACTACATTCACCATCAAATGTACCAGGTCCTGCAAATGGTACAACCAAGTGTGGAACTATGGTCTGTCCCACCAGCCACGTAAATAGCCTACCCAGTACCATAACCAACGGCTGCTGCTCACACATCACCACCTACCGGGTGGTGGACAGCACAAGTGGCACCTTTTATAGGGGCCACCCCAACGACACTACCTATGGGCCAGGTTGTTGCCCCTGCCACGCCATAGATAGGAGCTACCCTAACGGCTCCCCAAACGTTTGCATCATCCCTAGGACTAGATCAAGCATTCCAACTTATCCAGACCCTTACAGAGGAAACTAAACACCTTAAGACTACCGGTTCCAATATGGTACAAGTCATGGACTTCTACTAAGATAATCCCATCAACCCAAAAGTCCCCATGCTAACTTTACCCCCATGGATGCCACTTCCCCATTTCACAAAATACAACGGGGAAGGTGATCCCAACGTGCATCTTGTCACATTCAGATTTGAGTTCCTTCTTCTGCAACAATGGCTACATACGATCATCTGTGTCTTTACTATGTCTCTGATGGGGAAAGCCTTGGACTGTTACCATGTGCACCCTCTCTCCTCCATCTCAATCCTAAAGGAGGTCCTAACCGAGTTCGTAACGAGTTTCAAGTATAACTTGAGACTGGAAGTTATGCTGGATCAGCTAATGAGTGTGAAGCAAGATCCACTGGAACCAGTCCACAAATTCATACAATGGTGGAGCACTATCCTTAACGAGATCTGCAAGCCCATTGCAGAGGCCCATTTGCTAGCTATCTTTAAGTGTGCAGTGAACGACTTCATCAAGTCCAAACTGTACTATCTCGCTCCCCGAACTCTTAGTCAGGCTTTCACCTAGACAAAGAGCATATAACACACAGCCGAGGCAAGCAAAGACCTAGCTTATGTTGCATACAAGAACATGTTTGTGAAGAAGGACAAGGGCAAGGCTGCAACAACCATAGTGGGCACTGTGGCAAATGAAGCCAAACCCAACAACAACAACAACAACAAGAAGGTGAACACAGTAGCAACTAACCTCACGCCTGACCAAAGTAACACAGCTCAACCCTCGACATCTACATCTGAAGCATACGCACCACCTAAGCCAAACTTTGAGCATAAAGGTTGCTCCAAGTATACCCCACTACCCGTTAAGCCTTTAGAACATCTGAAGCAATTACTAGCAATAGGGTATATCCAACACAAGCAGATGTTAGAGGAGGGAGTCAAAAAACATCAATGATACTACGAACTTTGTAGGAACCCCTCCTTGGCCTTGCCCAATGAACCACCAATTCCTAATAATTTTAGACTGGAGCAGTTCTGTGACTACCATCAATAGTGTGGTCATGACACAGATTACTACATGGCATTAAAAGATGGCATCCAAAGGATGATTGATCAAGGGAAACTATTTTTAGATGAAAGTAACCCAATGTGTCTCAAAAATCAATCTTTGCATGTCTACACGAATCCTCTTAACGCCAACAACGCCAGCTATATTATCAACACCATCAGCATTGATAGTAACCCTAAACCATTCGAGCAACTGTTTGTGGTTTGTGCGCCTTAGTGTAGCACACCAACACCACCAATGACTAAGTAAACTTCGCAAGAACTATTTGTCCTGAGAGTCCCTCCTTGGACATCCACCCCTATGCCACCTGTTAGCAAAATTGCATCACCATCTCATGCATTAACACCGTTAGCACCATTTGTAATCAGGGGGCCAAGTCATTCAACTACCCCCACCTTGCATAAGACAGCACAATAGTCTTCTCATCCAAAGAAACGAGAAGAACGTTTGATAGGTGAGGCGTCAACGGAATGTACCACTCCAGGTACTTATAAACCTATGCCCTTGGCCTTTGCATCTACATCCTCGTTGCCAAAAGATAACATTGCTATGCATGCACGGTCATCGCCACCTCACCCAAAATGGTCTAATCCTAGACTCGAAACTGTCCCTCCTTGGGCGATTTGTCTCCTTAGACAAATGGAAGAGGAGAAAGGTAGTAAACAGGAAGGTGGCCCTGACCTATTAAACACTCTTACTCAGGTCAAGTAGGCTCTGAAGTAGAAGAACACCACTTTGAGCCTATATTACCTTATTATGACTTCGACTACAAATCGTGAGGCTTTGGTTCACATGTTAATGGTAATTCTAATTGATGAGAACATGCTAGCAAAAGAAAAAGCAATCCACTTAGTTGTGCTTCCTTCTGCGCTAATAAGACCAAAGCCATCCTAATTGACTTTTTGCAATGATTCCATTAGGGAAGACCTTGAGAAGGGTCAGGTAACTACAACACCTCTTTTCATCACGATTTAGGTTGGTCAACATAAGATCCAAAGTGTACATGTTGATGATGGGGCTACTACAAATGTCATCCCATTCCCTATAGTGGATAAGCTAGGTTTGGTTGACCAGATCAGACCTACAATGATGTCATGTTTGAAGTCATTCAATGGGGCACAGGTCATAGTGAAAGGCATGGTCCACATTGACTTTGTGGTAGGGGACCAGTTCCCCACGAATGCAATACTCATCATGGTAGAAGAGATGCCTAGGTTTAACCTGATCTTGTGGAGGTTATGGTTAGCACAACTTAAGGCTATCTCTTCGCCTAGAAATTAGGAGATCCACCTACCCTATGCAGGAAGGGAGATGGTAATCCACAGCGACGAGGTGGTAACACAAGCAATCAATAATGTAGATATGGAATAGGACTCAAAGGTCATAACCTCCGAGAATGAGGCACCTATCTTTGTAGATACAAATGGTTTAGTGAAAGAGCCAGCCCAACACGTTGGCTTAGAAAACAAAGATGCATGGGCCAAGTTGCCCTTCCAAGCAGAGGACAACGATGCAGACGAATGTCCTAGCAAAGCATCTCAGCCCTACACATCACCAAACTCGCGGTGGGTTAGGAAGTACTTATACATAGCATAGTAACCCCACTACTTCTTGCCCAATTAACATCTGTTGTACATTTATCGCTCATTTGCTTTGCATTCATCCATCTACGCTAGGCACACTAATTTACTATTCTAAAACCATTGACACACCTTCTATTTATGTAATGGCCTGAAATGGCCTAAAACTATACCATCACCCCATGGCCTAAACCCTAAAACTACTCATGGCCTAAAATGGCCTAAAACTACGCATGGCCTGAAATGGCCTAAAACTAAAACACCAAAAATAGAAATCAATCGCATAGATAACATACAAAACACATAAACTAGAGTTGCATCGATCTTGCCAAAATCCATTTTTCATTCAAAACTCCACTTAGACAATGTTTGCAATAGTTTTGTAATAGTCTCACAAAAATATAAAAATACAAAAATCAAAAGCCCTACTATCATAATTCATCTTCCCCTGCATCATTTCCCTCTACATCTTCCTCTTCCACATCATCATTTCCGCCCTCTAGGGGCCTTGCTTCTTCATCCAAAATCTGCATCATAAACATAAAGTAGTCAGCTAGAGTTACACATAACAGCTAGAAAAACATAAACTATTACATCACAAAATGTGACTGACCTAAGAAAATCCTACATCTGCCTTAGGTGGTATGTGATCCAATCCAATCCCGAGGCAGTGCTAGCCCTCCTCCTCTGTGATATCTGCCCAATGTCTTTCACTAGGTTCAGCATTTGCTGCAACTTTCTTCATTTGAATGGTCGTCCATCTTGGCAGTCCTGAAGCAAAGGAGGCAGTGGTGGCCTCACCTATGGGAAGATTCACTTCTCGCTCAGGTGACTCAGTGACCGTCACTTGCTGCATGAACTTGTTATAGGCTTCAAAAGTACCAATAGCATCCAGGAATGCTTCATGAGTAAACAACTTTATTGAAGCATCCTGATATTATTTACGATAGGTGGCACATTTTAGTTTATACATGTGCTTATGATTTTTCTAGGATTGCTCCCACTCGTAAAATCTTGCACTATAGTCCTTCTAGTTAGATTTAGTTTCACACATATACTCTAGAAAACAAAGAAAAATAATAAAAAACATGAAAAATGACAAAAATATTTACATAGAACATCAAGGTAACGAAGAAATGCAACCATTTTATACCATAATTGAAATTAGGCCATTACATCAGTCTTTATACATTCCATCAAACATCCAAAAAATCCAAAAACACTTAATGACTTAAAAGCTCATGGATGGGATTGATCCCCAAGATCCTCTTCATCATCCATCCCTACTCCACTAGGGCCAGCTCCATCATTAACGTGTCCCTACAAACAAAAAATAGAAAATAGAATAAAACAGTTAAGGGCAACAAACACTTGAAAATTTCATAAAATTTTAAAATCTCCACGACCTTATTGTCCACTAGAAAATTTAAGTATAAGAATTTTAAAATTTAAAAATAGTGCAAATGGCAAGTCAACATCTGGCCCAGAACGACCTAAAACTATCACTTTTTTGCATTGCTTTTCTTTCATTCATAAATTCCAAATCTATGTACAATAGGTGTCGCTTGATGTTGTTTTTCTTCCTAGTTGATTTTTTTGTAGGATCTCGTAGGCACCTAGCTTGACCATGTTGTTGGCACATTTGGCCATTCCATGGAATAGTAAGACTCATCTTGAACATTATTGTAAGAGTGGGAGAATATGAATGTGTTATTTCATATCATTAGTATGTAATCTAGGGTGGTCCAAAATGGTATATTGGTGTGGAAAACAAGGAATACTAGGAATAGTCATGTTAAATCAGTTGCTACATACAATAGGCCAAACAAAAAATATATATATACATATATATGTTTTTTTTTTTAAAGGAGGGATATCCTACTGCAACACCTTTTTAGTCTCTCAAGGAGGCGATGATAAGGTTTGAAGGAATAAACAACAAAAATTTTTTGATATGGAGAAACGTCGGTTCAAGCTTCAAAGGATACCAAGGGTGAGAGTTACAGAAATGGAGAAAATATAAGTTGTAATCTCTGAAGAAGTGAAAACAGCGAAACCAAAAAAATAGAGATCATTTTGTAAGTCATAACGATGCAAGCCTGCATTCTGAATTTTCTTCATTGGAAACGCATTCAAATTGCAACCTTGGTTCAGACGCTCAAAACTATGGTAGGTTTCGGATCTGCAACAAAATGCAGAGGGAGCAAAAACGAGGTGATGCAGAATAGGAAAAAGACATAAAATTTCTCTAAAATCATAGTCCCACAGTGTTGTACATTCTCAACTCACTAGAAGAAACAACGCAATTCCTGTCAGCGCAATGACCCAAACCCTTGCCATAATAAAAAAAACCTTCCTACAACAGGAGGAGCCCCTAAGGTTGGAGGAGTCCCTAAGGTTGTTGCTGCCATCAGAGCTTCACGGCGGTAGTTCTTATAATTTTAGTAACAAAATCTTTAGTTTGGGGTGTCTATTTCAAACCTATGTGTCTTCAACGCCATCACGGATGTTCTCTGAAAGATTCACAAGGTGTGCACTACACAGAGGATTTTTTGGCAGTTGCAGGATCATTTTGTAACTTACCTTACCCTTTCCTGTGACCAGTGCCTCAAAAAGGGGGCTTCCATGGCTCAGAATGTTTTCTGGAAAATAATCCACTTGCAACCTCACCAAACAAGCCTAGGCTTTTACAAGGAATGCATTTCAAATTTTTTCAGGCTGTGAGAAATGGCAATCACAAATGTCATTCGCCCTTGGAACCTATAATCCAAAACAGTAGCCATGCCCGATGCTGATGCATTTGATATCGCATACCAATCCATAGAACGCGGCAACAAAGACACAAAGGCACACTAAGATAGGTGTCAAGAGATATTTTGGGCCAATGCCAGTAAATCAGAGTTGCAGTTCATCAAAAATAAAATTTTAAATAGTCTCGTGATTAATTCAGCAATGTCACATATGCTAATAGTGTGAAAGACTTACCTTTTAATTATTCCAAGGCTTTAAAATAGTATTGTAATATTAATGATAAAATATTTGTAATATTTACAAATATAAGTGTTAGCATAAATTCCTCCTAACTTTATGTACAAATTCCTAACTACATAACTTCCCAATTAAATTGGTGAGAAATATCTCCTAACTACATGGGTAAGTTGTAACTCCCTTACTTGGGAGAAAAGTTAGCTAGGATATTTTAAGTATGTAACCACCTTTGAACCCTATAAAAAGAGAAGACATTGGGGTCTTAAAAGGAAGGGGGGCCAAGACATCATACTTGGAAGAAGACATTGATACTATACTTTGGAAGGCTACTAGCTAACACTTGGGCTCTCACTTGGAGACACACTTTGGCTCTTGGGAAGAGCATTTGTAAAAGACATTGTGAAAGATTTCTTGTAATATTACTTGCTCAAGAAAGGATTTCAGCCTCTTTGTCATAGTCCTGTGAGTTATGTTTTATTTTTATTCTGTTTAAATTGTCTAGCTAGACGTTTAGATAGTATCATCCTTGGCAAGTAATTTTGGGATTTTTAGATTGCTCTTATTGTTCTTGTTGCCTGATAGAAAATTTTTGTTAAAATTTTTCCATAGAAGCACTTGTGTTTAAAATCCTTAAGAGAATTTTAGTAGTAAATTTTATAATTGTGTAACGTATAAGAACCGCTATTGGGATTGTTGTAAGAGAGCCTCTGCTTATAGTCATGCTGTTGAATGATTCAATAGTCAAGAGGGTTTAGAAAATATTTGATATTTTGATGGGAAAAAAGTAGCTTCTTTTTATCTTTAAAGTGAATCTTTGTGGTATCTCAATTAGAAATTTTCAAGTCTTTTGAAGGTTCTGTTGAATGCAATTTTTGACGTCCATTATCTAGCCAAAATGGAGTCTCGTACGTGGTAGTTTACACAGCAATTTTTTAGTAGCATAGTAGGATTGTCTTGAATAAATTGCTTATTTGAGCCTTGGAAGTTTGAACAATTCGTAGATATTGAATTTGGGATAGCTTTATTGCAAAGTGTTTACTCATGTCATTTTACCTTGATTAAATATTTGAGGTCCACGCAAATCTGCTTTCTTTTCTATCTATTTCCATTGAATCTTGCTCTATTTCTAGTTTTCTTGTGGAACTATTTCTTTCTCTGGGGAAAATTAGAAGTAGATTCACAGAGTTGTGCTCAAATGTTTTTGCACAAATTTATTTGTTACAATTAGGTATTATAAGGACCACATAGACTAGGCAATTAAACAAAATAGGAACTCTAATAACTCACAGTACTTGGCAAAGTTGGCTGAATCTCTTTAAGATAAGTCATTTGTAGTTTACACACAAAGCAATTATTTCATATTTCACAACTATACACCACAACAACACACACACATACTCACATTAACTATTGAGTCTGCTTGGAGGTATCTGGGCCTTGGTGTTGCCAGAGACCAGCAAGCACCTAAATCATGTTTGAGGACACTCATTGGTGATCACGTCGCAAACGGTCATCAATAGTTCTTTTGGCACTAGGAGGGCTGAAAATTCAGCCTCTAGGTTCATAAGCCTTATAATTATAGCACATCAACAATTCTTTGTTACTATAAAGGTTTAAGAAATTAGATACTATTTTTAGTTCATGACCAAGAAGATTGATAGTTTAGAAAATTTGAAAGTTTCAAAAGATATTCTAGATTCTAAGACTGATTCTTCATCAGAAGAAGAATAAAAATA
>MNCI01024500.1:4598-29426 GCA_015680685.1 Gnetum montanum | reverse complement strand
TGCTTTCTTTTCTGTCTATTTCCATTGAATCTTACTCTATTTCTAGTTTTCTTGTGAAACTATTTCTTTCTCTAGGGGAAATTAGAAGTAGATTCGCAGAGTTGGGCTCAAATGTTTTTGCAAAATTTTATTTATTACAAGTAAGTATTATAAGGACTTCATACACTAGGCAATTGAAAAAAATAGAAACTCTAAAAACTCATAGTACTTGCCAAAGTTGGCTTAATCTCTTTAAGATAAGTCATTTGTAGTTTACACACAATGCAATTGTTTCATATTTCACAACCGCACGCCACAACAGCACACACACATACCCACATTAACTACTGAGTCTATTTGGAGGTATCTGGGCCTTAGTGTTGCCACAGCCTAGCAAGCACCTAAATCCTATTTAAGGACACTCGTTGGCGGTCACATCCCAAACGGTCACCAACACATGCATGCAGCATTACACTTTACACAAGCAAGGTAAGCATCAATCCGCTATGACTATAAACTAGCACAGAATAGTCCTGAAATCATGACTTAAAACTGATACCACAAAGTAGTCATGGATCATGACTTAAAACTGATACCATAGAGTTCTGTTCAGTATGATACTAAACTGCTACATCCATCCTCCATGACATGAAACTAGCATCTAGAGTCCACTAAGACTATAAACTAGTTTGCCTCTTCACAGTCTGCTATGACTATAAACTAGCAATGCATCATCCACCACGACACTAAACTAGCGTCTTCCAAGGGCTTATGACATGAAACTAATCCACAATAGTCCACTAAGACTATAAACTAGTGACATCATCGATGACCAGGCAAAAATTGAAAAGATTTGTTGTTGCAGTTGGCTATTCCTATTCCACAAAGACTTGCTGCATGATTCATCTCATGGGGCCCTAATGAAACTGATGTTGTTCATGATTCTATCTACTTTGAAAATTGCACATGGTGACTCCATCTCCTTGTCTAAAGTGTTTAGCTGACTGTTTCATTTTTGGTTTTCTTGTCTTCTTGGAGTTATGTTTGCAAGATGACACTTCTAAGGCATTCGTGCATAGATGCCCTTCATCATGAAGACAAGGTATCACTGTTTTCCTAACGCATGTGACTGGGTTAATCAATCCGTTCATAAGTACATTCCCAATTCTTGATACATTCCCTATTCTCAATCATGCTCCCTAATCCTATTCAATTACATCCCCCTTGATACGTTCCACTCATCTCAAAACTCTTGATACATTGTTGCATACTATAACTCTCTAATCAGTTGCAACACAAAACACAATACATAGTACATGATGCAAAATGCAAGTAATCATACACAAGCATGGCACAAAAAGTAAGCTCTTTCAAAAATACCAAACATAAAAAAAAAAGGAAAAGACAAAATAAAGTGAAAACAAAAAAAAGAAAACAAGAAAAGAAAAAGGGAACAAAAAAGGTCAAAGAGCAAAATGCACAGAAAAGGTCTTCATGACCCCATTGACATCATAAACAAAAGACTATTGGTCATTCTCATACAAGCCCCAGGTGAGAAGGCAATTGTCTTGAAAAATATTTACACTTGTGTCTCAAAGAGACCATGTTGCACATCACCGTGTGGCTTTGGCTATTTACAACGAGCCTCGTAAACACTCTATAGGAGTCCTGTTTCTCCAAAGAGCACACTTCATATGTCTTGGCTCCGAGTCTACTGAACACTGGCTATGGACAAGGACCAAAATATAGCTCATTCGGATGAGAGCACTCCTCTCCCATAATCCCAACAGTAATCATAACCCTTGATCAACTCCTGACTTCTCCCAGTTACAATCCCTTGCATCTTGAACCACATTCCCTCAATCCCATGTACTTTTGAAAATGGTGCGATAATGTCCAACCAAGGGCTAATGGTTAATTTTTGGTAGTTGTTTGTTTATGGTGTTTGCACTTCTTTGTCAATGCCTCTTGGCTAAATTCCTCCAAACGTCAACAAAGAGGGGCCAATGAAACACCACTAATTTCAGCCTAGCACTTTGAATTTAAAATGACTCAAGCCCTATCAAGAATTCGGAAGGAAAAATTTGGCTAAGGCATTAAGCTCACACCTAGCCTGCCCAAGGCAGTTTTCTCATCTTCAGCATGAGCAACTCTAAAATCAAATCAAAAGTGGAAAACGATTGTCCAAAGTTCAAAAATTCCAATGTCTAGCGCTCCACATCCAAAATTATCCAGATCATACATAGGAGATCAATACGCATAAGTGCAACATCCTTCCAAAATAGAAGCTTTTGGATGGAGCCAAATTGTATCTTCAGGAGATACGAATTTATAGTCAATTGAAGAAGAAGAAATTTTAAATGAACTATATCAAAATTTACAATAATCTTGGGCAAATAAGTGTCTTCAGGATGGATTCCAAGATGAATATTTTTCTTCTTCTTTTTTTCAATTATTCCCAACATGTGCATTATGATTTTGAAAGTTTTGGAGATGAAGATCCTAGTCATGATATTACTAGCATAGTACTACGGCCATCAAAGAATATGTCTGGTGAGGACTTGTTCAGTGACAACACATCTGTAGGGAAGCTTCACCTCCAGGTTGGTCGTAACGAAAACTACGCTGAGAAATAGGATAAAGAACACCTTGAATATTACACCAAAGATAATTTAACCACTAATAATTATATCTACACTCTTCAAGAACAGGAATTTTTATTTGGTACTCTTGCCAAATAGAAAGAGATTATGCCAGGAAATCATGGCAGAGTGGTTCAGGCAAAATCGTATCTTAACAATAGTCCTTCTGGCATTAGATAACCTTACCAAAGCCAGCCACTACCAACTAATGCATTTGGTTCTTCTGGCAATCATCACATGACCAGTAAAATAGAATTTTTATAGGGAAACGAAAATGCCGAGATGATTGTTGATAATGGAAGTGACAACTACATCGATGTTTACTCTCTGATGATTCATAATCATATTGTATCTCAACTCATTCAGAAACCTGGGTGATGAGTACTAGGTCTACAGAGGCAATAGAGATTTCTCCTATGGTGGAAATCACTGGAGCGATGGTAGATTCAGCAGTTTCGGCGGTGGCTGGGGTAGCCGTCATGAGTCGAGTCTATTTGAGGAGGATGCAGCGATAGATTCTCAGATGTTTAACCAAGGAAAGTCATCTAGGATCAATTTCGATGCATATGAGGATATTCCCACAGACACCATCGGCACCAAAAATGGATGCCTTTTCTCTACACATCGTAGACATTGCCAAGACCGAAAATCATTGCCCCTTTTGGTTCTCCTTGGAAATCATCACCCATTCCGGCACTTCTATGGTAAACCCTTGTTACCAACAACATGCTCACTGCTTGTGCCTCGCAAATCTTGATTAGGAGTACGCATACCCTGGTTAAAGGTTATGCAAGCCCAGACCACTACGCTATCCACCTTCGTGCTTCTCCTGCATGCCTTGCTCATCACTCCAGCATCCTAGGGTCACTATCATTGTCCCTACCTTGGCAACTACCCCTCCCTTCCGATTTGTGATTCTTATCCTGCGTTACTTTGATGGCCAGTAATGCCCGCCTCTGATGCAACGATCACAAAAAAAAAATGAAAGCTCGGGTTTGCAATGTTGTGCTCTTGATTAAGCTCTTGACAATTCTCTTATGTGTTTATCTTCTCACTATTTAATCATAGTTCAAGTTCGAGAAATCTGTATGATGGAAAGGGGACATGGAAGCCCATTCAAAATCAAACTAGATATTCAACACAAAAAATTTTTGTTTCAAGCGAGCTGGAGCCAAATTTTTGTTACTAGCTAACACTTGGGCTCTCACTTGGAGACACACTTTGGCTCTTTGAAAATTTTTATCGCTTGAGGGCTTTTCCAAATTTTTTGTATTTTCATGGGCTTGAATGATCCACAAATTGTGAGATACATTGAACTTGGTTAAAGAATGCAAATATCCAGCACACATCCAACTTGTGCATAACTATCCAGCACACATCCAACTCATGCCAACTATGCATGGGACACATGTCATTAGATCTATTTTCCTTTCATCTCCTAGCCATTGATTTCATTCTTGAATTTTGTGCCCAAGCCTAGCCCAACCCTATAAATACCTTATCAATTCACATAAAATGGAAGGGGCAAGAATTGGAGGAGGCAAAAAATTGGAGAGAAGGGAAATTCTGAGTGAGGACAGAACCTGCAATTATTGGATGCTAGGCACACCTGACTAAGGGCATCCAAGCACTTCTCATCTTCATCATCACATTGTATCATTTCGAGGCTAGGCATTTGACTTGCCATCCACACGCATGCAACTACGCTTTGACCGATGCACATTTTTTAAAACAATATAATACAGTTTCATTATTGCCTGTCATTTACATTATTTACTTCAGTTTACACTTTGTTTACAATATAGCTCTGTTTACTCTTTATTTATAATTTAGTACACTCTATTTACATTTCATATCATTATTTACATCCCGTTTACATCATTCATGATAACCCCAGCACTAGCCATAGCTTACACTCAGGGAAGTCCTTGGTTGATTTGCATGTAGACCATCCAAGGCACTCTACCTTCATTTACTTTTCTAGCTTGCCCTTGGGCAAAGGTAGGGTCAGTTGTGGCTACTTGATGATCTCTTAGTTTCTATTTCCCTTCTAGCCTTACACTGACGATTTAGGTCAACACAATACTATGATGCCCTTCGGGCTCAAGAATGCCGAAGCAACTTACCAGAGAGCCATGACTTACATCTTTAGCAACTACATCCTAGAATTGTTGAACGATTACATGGATGAAATAGCGGTCAAATCTAAAGAGGCTGCTGATAATCCCAATGATCTAGGTGTAGTCCTCAAGCGTTACTAGATGCATGATTTATGCCTTAACCCAAAAAAGAATGTCTTTGAGGTGAGAACCAGATGCATGTTAGGGTTTGTAGTATCGAAGGCTGGGATATGGGTGGACCCTGACAAATTCAAGGCCATAGTTAATCTAGCGCCACCTACAAATCTTAAAGAATTGTGAGGATTACAAGGTAGGGTATAGTTCATCAGGAGGTTTATAGCAAAGTTGATTGACAAGTTACACCCCATGCAACATCTACTAAAGAAGGGGGTTATCTTTGAATGGATAATAGAATGCCAATAAGCCTTTGATGATTTGAAGAAAGAGCTTTTACACCTTCCAATTGTTTACCCACCATAGAGAGATAAGCTTTCTTTGTCTACCTTGCCACCTCAGAAACGTCTATCGCGGCACTGTTATGTTAGAGATGAGACAACGACTCTAACATTCCAGTGTATTATCTAAGTCATGCATTGATAGTGTATGAGACAAAATACAACGAGGTGGAGAGAAACTTCCTTTCCCTAGTCTTTACATTAAAGAAATGGAGGCATTATTTGTTTCATAGCAAGGTTAACATCATTTGCAAGGGCAATGTACTCCAGGCTATCACAAACAATTTGTAAGAGAGTAGTAGGATAGCCCGGTGGAAAACTATAACAGCAGAATTCAATTTGCATTATGTGAGCCAATCGTCGACAAAAGGCCAAGCTATAGCTATGCAACTTATGACCTCACCTGTCAATGATTGGGTGATCATAGATCCCAAATTCCCTAACAAGCATGTTAGCACTATCAATGTTGTCTCGTTGCATCTTGAAGCTACCTTACATTTCGACAGCACCTTCACCACGCGAGGAGGTAGTTCATCTGGTGTCATCATGTTTCCCTCTAGTGAAATAAAACCTTTTACTTATTATTTTGCATTCCTTTGTACAAACAATGTGGTAGAGTATGAAGGGTTACACAGAGGCCTCTTAGCAGCCCAAGCATTGAGCATCCAACACTTGGCGATTCACAGGGATTCACAACTCATCGTGAATCAAATCACAGAAGTCTACGCTTGCAAAGCTACACACCTATAGACCTACTACAACCTAGCAAAACATTTTCTTAAATAGTTTATGAAAATGGATGTTCAACACGTGCCATGCAACGAAAACACCATAGCAGACACCTTGGCCACCCTAGCATTAAATGTTCCACCACACTTATTTGCAAGTTTTCCAGCTTCGATTACTAAGTGTATAGAGCCTATCACTCAGGTGGTACACATAGCCTCTATTAGTGCTATGGACACCCAGGAGTGATACGCCAACATTAAAGCCTACCTGCAACATGGTGAGCCCCCAAGAGAATTGGCATTTACCTAGAGAGATGCAATCTGCAAGCATGCTTGGCAGTATGTGCTCATGGGAGACAATGCCTTGTGGAAACACTCCTATGATAGGATATTACTAGCATGCGTAAATGAGGAGCAAGTGCAAAAGGTCATTAATGAAGTACATGAAGGACTATGTGGTGGACACATAGCACTTAGGTCCATGGCTGCAAAAATCAGACACCTAGGATACTACTTGCCTCATATGGAGCATGATTGCCTAGACAAAGTCAAGACTTGTGATACATGCCAAAGATATGCAAATCTTATACATGTTTTACCTACAAAGTTGCATCCAACACAAATCACGCGGCCTTTCCAATGATGGGGACTAGACATCATAGGACCTATCATGCATAAGTCTTCTATAGGGCATAGCTTCATCATGACTTCCACCAAGTATTTTACAAAGTGGGTGGAGGATATTTTCCTGAGGAAGACTACATCCCAATAGGTTTGCCACTTCATCTTAGATAGCATCGTGACAAGGTTTGGGCTTCCCATGACTATTATGATCAACAACAGGCCATAGTTCAGTAGTGTGGAAACCAAAACCTTCTACGACAATCTTGGCATCAGGAAATTGTTCTCCTCACCATACTATCCATAGGCAAATGGACAAGAAGAACGTATGAACAAGTTCATCATCAACTTGCTCAAGAAAATGCTTAACAACAGCAAGAGACAATGGCATGAGAAAATACTCTATGTATTATGGGCTTACAGGATGACATGTAGAACTACAATAGGTAAAATACCTTATAATCTTATTTATGGATCTGAAGCAATGTTACCTCTTGAGTTGCAGGTACCCTCGCTTCAAATGATCCTATCAAACATTGTGAGTAAATCTCGGAAAAATAAGTCGAGGATCATTAACCTTGACTCCATAGAGGAGGAGCATGTACAGATACTTGATCACATAGAGCATTACCAAAACAAGAAATGGCAAAAGCATCATGAAAACCTGCATCAACGGCCAGTAAAGAAGGGAGACCTCATTCTCAAGGCTGTCCGTGAGCATGTGAACAAATTCTCAGCAAACTGGAAAGGTTCATTCATGGTTAATAAAGCCTATGGGAATGCAGCCTTCAAGCTGGCAGACATGGATGGCAATGAGTTCACAAATCCCGTAAATCATTCATACCTCAAGCCATACTACATCTAATGCATGAACAAGATAAGCAAACGTCCACTATGACGGAAAACTAGCAAAGGTAAGCTCATCCACTATGATGTAAAACTAGCAAACCTTATCTGCTATGACATAAAACTGGCAAAGGTAATCCGCTATGACTATAAACTAGCACAGACTATCTGCCATGACATAAACCTAGCAAAGCACGTCCACTACAATGTTAAACTGGCACTGATGGTCCGCTACGACTTTAAACTATCCTATCCACCATCTGCTAGGATGTTAAATTGGCATAGACGGTCTGCTACAACTTTAAACTGGCCTATCCACCATCTACTATGACATTAAACTAGCATAAATGGTTCACTACAACTTTAAACTAGCCTATCCACCATCCACTATGATGTTAAACTAGCATAGACGGTCTACTAGGACCTTAAACTAGTACTGCCACCATCTGCTACAATGATAAACTAGCACAACGGTCTACTAGGACCTTAAAATAGTGCACCATAGTCTACTAAGATCTTAAACCAGCACATCATATGGTCTACCAGGACCTTAAACTAGGTTCATGGCACCTCCTCAGCATGCATCATGACATCATAAAACAAGCGAACGTGCATAATGCCAACACTGGGTGGGACATTGTAGTTCCCGAATGCAGTTCATGATGCTAATAAGACACCCTTGGGAACATGTGCAACACCACTACCCCTGGCATCTTGCTGATCCTTCAGAGATGTCTTATGACATTTTTTTGATCTTCTAGAGCTATCGCTACCATGGCCCTTTTCCCTAGTAGTAGCTTCCATAGTTAGTGCCTACTGCTAGAGTTCTAGTAGTATTATGGCCTAGCCACAATGTTGCTATCCTCTAGGCCCCACCATCACATGATCATAAAAAATATTTAGGTTGGCTAGCCTATCTCACAGTTGAATTGTGTGATGTTTACCTTGGGCGGGGATTCCTAAGCACTCGCATCACTGCAATTCCTAGCTGCCTCGATGTTGACCTCTCCATGTAGATGCCACCAAAACTATTACTAGCCTTTCTAGTTTGAACACTGAATGGCTTAGCAACAACCTCCATTATTCCAACAACATTCAAAGAAAGCAAGACCTTTGCCTTCATTTTGCATCATGGTTGTTTCTTCTGGTTTGCTCTCTATTTCGTTTGCAAGATATGTACTAGAGGGGCATCAGTCAAACGTGCGTTTCACCATGAAGGCAGGACACTACATCGTTCCAAAGTGGTCGTCCTAACTAGCTTAGCCACTTCAAAGTGCATATCCTATCCTCCCCCTTAACCTCCTTTACCTCATTCCTTACACCCGTAATTCTCACTCTCACCTCTTTTATGAATTTTCCTAATGCTTGTAAAGCCTTCCCATATGCCCAACTGCAAAGTCCATGACATGTGTAACCCAACTCGCTACATGGGAAGCATCTATAGGCAGGTTAAAGCCCCACGTGGATGTAACACAACTCATCCTGGGAAAGAAACGCCTATCCTGTGACAAGGTTGTTTGCAAATGTAAGTGATAGAACAATGAAAGAAAAAGCATAAAAGAGAAAAAGCATGCGCAAAAAAAAGCATGCCTAAAACAAATGGCACATCAACTGTTTCGCAGTAACCTCTCTAATAATTCTGACGAGAGGTCAAAGGTTAGTAAAAGCAAAGATGACCACGCAAACAACTCCCTCACAAGCATTCCGATGAGGGACCTTGCTAAATCTCATCTTTACCATTTTCCAGAACCTCCTTCTTCCCCCAGTTTAATCCTTCCTCTTTCCCTGCATGACTAATCCAACACTCTCAAGCATAACTAAGCAACATCTTGGCAACTACAGAAGGGTAATGTTAGCATCTTATCTTTCGAGGTGTTTTGTATTCTTTGTTAACGTCTCTCGGGTCCATCCTCCAAACGTCGACAAAGAGGGGCCAATGTAACATCCCAAAATTTCAAGACCCTCTTGTTTCTCTAGGGTCTTGGAATTCAGGTAAGGGATTTCCACAAGTGTAGATTCATGACAATTTGGCAGGAGATGAATGCACTAAGCTTAGACTATTTAGTTTGTCAAGTTTTCTACCTCCAGAGCTGACAGGCCTGATGGACTCTCCAACCTTCCCACCTGGGTGATTCACCTGACTAATAGTCTATTAGAAAACCATGCTTGGAGTTTTCAATGGTGCTCAGGATGCACAAAATAGTTCAGCAAGTTTTCTAGTGAGGAATCCTGCTACACTATGTAGCATAACAGGCCTCAGAAGATAGTTGTTCAGGTGACCAAATTGTTGCAGAAAAAAGTGCTACGGTATGCTACGCTACGCAACATAGCACAGCATAGAAAAGGAAAAATAGAAAAGGCCCAGATCACCTAGTGATTCCAATTGCACTCAGCAAGCACTCTAGCCTCCAAAACTAGTTACCTTGTTCATCTTCAAGTCCTTAGCAAAGTCTCTCATCAGAAAGTAGCAGATTGAACAGAAAGCAAGATACACTAACTGCTACGCTATGCTATGCTACATAGCGTAGCATAGCATAGCAACAATACAAGAATAGCAAAAGGTATCTCAAATGCAAGTTTAGAAAGTTCAAATTCTTCCCTTCATAGAAGGAAAAATTTGCAATTGTTAGCATAATCTAAGCTCCATGCAAGCATTTGCAACTTCAACACGGATTGCGAATGAATCCAGTTGCTACGCTATGCTACACTATGTAGCAGAGCGTAGTGTAGCAAAGATGCAAATCAAGCCAAGTGCTGCAAAAGTTGAACTGACATACGACGAAGCTTCCAGCAGATGCAGTTGACCTCAACAAAAATTTCTTCTTCAAACTGGTGGTTACGTTGTGCTACGCTACATAGCGTAGCATAGCATAGAAAGCTGCTATGCTACGCCAACATGCTATGCTACATTGCGTAGCATAGCATAGCAGATAGCTACGCTACTTCAATGTGTGTCATTCCTCGTCTGCATTGTTGGCATATTTGATTTTAGCATCTCCAATCTCAACAACATGATTGCAGCGTGGTAGGTTCACAATTAGCTTTGCATGTCCATGCAGCATGGACATGTCAGCATCTCGTAGGTCCAGGACACGTGGCATCCAAACTACATTTCTCACATACTCCTTCCCTTATAAATACCCCAATGAGAAACGCTCAAAGGGTTGGCAAAATTTGGTAGCAAATTTGGCAAATTTTGGGGTTGTTGGCAAATTTGGTTGGCAATTTTGAGCATTGTTAGCATTTGTTGTTGGCAAGTTGGCAAACATTGTTGTCTAGCAAATTGGAAAAATTAAGCAGTTGGCATTTTTGCTTGGCATTTTGTTAGTTCTTTTCTGTTACCTTTGTAGCACTTTGCATTGTTGGCTTTTGAGTCTGCGTTCAAGAACATAGTTCGCCTACTTTGAATTTTCTGGTTATCTTTGGGATCTCTGTGCTTCCTAGTGTTGCACAACTAATTGTATCCATCTAAACAAAGTAAAGTCACAATCTTGAGACAATGCATTTTTCTAACTCCATTTTGCTTTATATTCCTACTTATTATCATTGCATTTTCCATTATTTTTAACTTCATCGCATTTAATAATTATTATATCATGTTATAAACATCATTTCCACATTACTTGTTTATGAAAGGTTAAGTGACACCAACTAAGTACTATCTAATCAACCAGACTATTCAAGGCACCTCGTTTCCATTTTTATCCAGCACAGCCTTCACACGAATCTGGGGTTAAAATTGTTAGCTCAACAACCTCTCGGTGTTTCCAGCCACCGACGTTTTCAATCGCTACATATGCCAAGTGGGACTAAATACTTATGTTAAGACTAGTTGAAAAATAGTTAGCTAATTAGATTAAAGTAGGCATAAAATTACTTTATTATCTATCTTATTTATTTTGAACACAAAAACCATAAAATATGAAATGATAAAAATCATGTACCAGAATTACACTTAAACCATACCATTGAGCTTCACAAGTGTAGTTGGGAAGGTAATGAACGTTCTCAATGCCCAATTTACTTTCTAGAGGACTAGTGTGCACCAGAAAACTATAGGTTCATGAAATTCGACTAGATCATGAGTGAATGCCTTAGTGATTCAAATGGTTGGGCATAGGGGTACCTCACCACTCATCATTGGCACCGTTATTGGGGACTTTGTAGTTTGAAATGTGCACTTTTCTTGGCTTAGTAAAATCAATAATATCATTAGAACCAATCTCTTGTTCCCTACTAAACTAAAATGATAATAAGAATCCTCCATCTAGGGGTTCTCAACATGAAGATTCTTGAGCCCCTATTATTGGTGATGAGGGTGTGACCCTAAACCTATAGTCCACTATTAACAATCGAGATTCAAGTAAAAATGGTAGTCAAGGTAAGAACTTGATCAAGCATAATGACGATAAGAAATCTAAGGATCATGGTCATGACAAGTGAAGAGGTGGTGGAAATCCACCATCCTCTTCATCCTCTTCATCTTTTGGTTTTGATACAATCCATCAAAGAAATAATCATGATGAAGGTGATAAGTAGGATAACAATGATTATAGAGCCTGCCATGAAATAAGGAGTGGTAGAGACCATCATCAGCATCATCGACACAATGATGATGATGAACCTCTATTAGCAATTCGAAGCATGCTTAACAATATAGAGGTAGTCAAAATCCCAACTTGGCATGTGAAATATAGTCAAATCAAGTGCTTAAACATGAACAATATCCCAAGATTTGAAGAGGGATATAAATTTAATACACAAAACCATCTACAAGCCTTTCACGATGCCTGTGCCTTACAAAACATAGAAAATGACTAGTAGAAATTGAATCTATTCCCCAAGACACTCATCAAGGAGGTAGAAAGCTAGTACCAATCCTTGGAACCAAAATTCATTCATAGATGGAGTACCATGCTAGAATTATTTAATGACAAATACCAAACATACTCTAGAGTGTCTAATCTAAGGCAAATCCAAGCCTAGAAACAGGGAACACATGAACCCTTGGATGCGATCATGGGCCGATATTATTCTCTCTTACATTGAAACCATAGCCATGGTTATTTTGAGAGGGAACAAATCCACTAGATCATAGATGGGCTCAGAGCTAAAACTAGAAGAACTCTTGAGATTTATGCCCAAGAGCGATTGTCAAACTAAGAGCTTATCAGATCCAAAGGTTGATACAGAAAATAGCAAAAGAAGAAGGTTATTTGTGAAAGAGAGAAAGTGTAGCATAATATAATAGGAACCCTTCCATCAAAGAAAGGAAGGTTCAATTTTGTGATAAGGAGGAGTCACCACTCAATGAGGTGGTGAATAGGAAAACTTTTCCCATTCAAAAATCTATTTCTAATAGTTCAATAAAGGTTAATGAACTATGGGATTCTTTGGATGAAAAATTCCAAATTTCTATGAAGATTGCTAAAGAATCCAGAGAGTGGGATAGTGATCGTAATTGTAGGAGGTGGAAAGAAGCTAAATGTGCTTACCAAAAAGGGAAGGGCAAAGCTACTATAGTAGAAGAAGTTGTGGAGATAGACTCAAATGATGATGTTGGGTGTGACATTTGTCAATATGAACATCTTAAAAGATGTTGCCATATGGCATCACACTTACAAGATTCTAGAGTGTATGTGTTAAATCCTCGACTAACAAGGAGGCAAGAATCTAGATGATTACCTTATCCTCAAGTCAATCCAAGGTAGTTTCATCAAAAACAACAAGCTTACTATCCAAGTGGAGCTCCACCACAAACATATGAGCAATACTAGTAGTGGTAGCAACCACAGTCATGGGGGATGCCACCACCAAGATAGAAGTACCCTTATAGGTAACCAAATCCATATGAGCACTATGCTTAGCAACTCATTTCTCCACATGGCTCTGCCAACCACGCTTCACTCCAACATCACTATTATCCTCCAAAGTACCATTGAACTCATTCACCATCTACTCAAGCGGAGCCCCCATACCCATACCATCCTCTGCATCCATCTACACACATCCCCCTACCCTCGACCTAGTTACCTCCTACTCCATCTATGCAAGGCAACATTCCCCCATAGCTACAGCAACGAAATTCTACAAGCATTGTAAATTCACAATTAGCCTTCCAACCGAGTGGTTCAAACAATAGACCTAGAAATAACCATTTTCTTGACCCAATAATCCTCCACAACCCTCACAACCTAATGTTGCTAGTCACCCTATATCTCTAACACCCTCATCCTCTACACCAAACACATTCGAGAGCCCTTCAAACTAAATGCCACCTCAAATCTACACTATGATGTTAACTCATGTTTTCTCTGATTGGATCAGGTTGAGTAACCTTCCCATCAAGAGATCTAATCTAGGAAGTCCTATTATTTACTTATAGATCATTGTACATGATCCATGTAAGGCTCTTCTTGATTTTAGTTTTGGTGTCAATCTCATATCCCATGACATATACAAAGCCTGAAACCTCCTACCTCTCAAGAAGAGTAATATCTAATTGGAATTAGTAGACCAGTCAATTATTGTCCCTTTAGGATTAGTGAAGAACATTATGACTATAGTCTATTAATGTTCCTATCTTGCCAATTTTTGGTGATCAAGGTAGAAAACTACAAAGGTGACTTTTCCATCATTATGGGACATGCATGTTTAAGCACTGTTGATGTAAGAAGTAGCATCAGGGACCTCTTAGAAATCTCCAAGGAGAATAAATTTGGAAAACTGAAGAAGAAGAGAGTTCCATGCATCGCGTATAGCGATAATGGATGCAATTGCATGTAAAAAATATGGTCCATTAAAAGTACATTCATTAAATCATGTAATCAGTGTGCACATGGAAATAATATTCAAAGATGCCTATATGCAATAGCCACAAAATAGGAAGGCACCTGGTGGCTAACAGCTAACTCTAATAGTAGCACATGATGCATGGAACCTATTGAGAGCCTAGCATATGCTTATGTTGGAGGCATGGATGAACTTGAGCAAGTTCATCACCAACTCTCTGATGATGAAGTTGATGATACCTATTAGGGAGAGTTGGCAATCCTTGATACTTTCAAGAAAGAGCCCCTAGAGTTAAAAAATCTACCAACCAACATGGAGTATGTGTTTCTAAAAAAGGGCAAGCTAATTATAATCAATGCAAATCTTACTTCCAAGCAAAAAGATAAACTATTGAAGGTGGTCACCAAATGACCAATAGCCTTTCTTGTTCATATCCTAAACTGAGTAGAATTGATCCAAGGATATGCTAGCATCACATCTACACCAACTTGACCATGAAGCCAAGAAGGTAACTATAGAGGCAACTGAACCCCAAGTTGAAGTAGATCATCAACTCCTTAAGGTGAGGTTCATATATCCCATCGCAGATAGTGAGTGGGTTAGCCCACATATAGTTGTGCCAAAGAAAGGTGGTAAGTGGCAAGTCTACAACAACTTTAGGCTATTGAATATGGCAACAATTAAAGATCATTTTCCATTATCATTTGTGGACCAAGTGTTGGACACCATATCTAGGCATTGCTATTACAACTTCTTGGATGGTTATAGTGGTTATAACCAAATCCAGATTACCATGGAAGATCAAACCAAAATAACATTCATAAGTTCCTGAGAGACTTTTACATATTAAAAGATGTCATTTGGTCTATGCAATGCCCTTGCAACATTTCAATGCTTGGTCCATAGTATTTTTCAACAATAGATTAGTAATGGAGTAGAAGTCTTTATGGATGACTTCTCTACCTATGGGGCTACAATTAAGAAAGCCCTGGATCACCTTGAGTAGGTATTGAAACGATGTGTTGAAACAAACCTTAGCCTCAATTAGCAAAAAACACATTTAATGGTCTAGGAGGGCATAGTACTAGGACACAAAATTACTCAAGCAAGGATTGAGAAAAACCCTAAAAAGATAAGGGTCATCCAAGGAATCACACACCAACTAGAGATAGTCAAAAATGTCTATTCATTCCTTGGACATACTGACTACTGCTAGTAATTTATAGAGAATTTCTCTAAGATTAATAAAAAATTGATTGAGCTTACAGAGAAAGATGATCCATTCATTTGGACTAAGGAGTGTGAACACACATTCCAACAACTAAAGAAAAAACTTGTAGATACTCCAATTCTACAGGCACTAAACTGGTCTAGATCATTTCATATAATGATAAATGCATCTAATTATTCCTTGGGAGCTATGCTTATGTAGTTGGATGATAAGAAATGTCTGTATGACATCCAGTATGTAAGATGAAGCATTTTGGGTGCACAATTGAATTACACCATGACTGAGAAAGAACTAATGATAGTGGTGTATGGTCTTGAGAAGTTCAAGCACTATGTTCTTGGCTATAAAGTATTTTTGCACACAAATCACAATTCCATCTACTTCCTAATGAATAAGCCAATAGTAAGCCCCTGTATCATATGGTGGCTCGTGATATTGCAAAGATTTAATCTCACAATGGTAAATCAAAAAGGAACTGAGAATGTGATTACTGACAATCTCTCTTGGTTAATAAAGAAGAGGAGAGTCCACTTTCTAATCAATTTGTAGATGAACTCATCTTTATAGGAGCAATAAATGACCACATGCCAGTCGAATCAAAATGGTATGATGGCATCCTTACTTACCTTCTCACTTAGGAGATACCATAAGATCTAGACTTTAGAAAGAAACAATAGTTTCTTCATCAAGCTAAGTACTTCATGGAAATCAAAGGACATATTTACAAGGTGTCTACCAGTGGCCTAGTTCGTTGGTGTGTCCCTGATGCAGTACAATTGCACATTCTCCAAGATCCTCATGAAGGCCCCTGTGGAGGCCACTATGCAGGGAGACACATGATCATAAAAATCCTTATGGCAGGATATTATTGGCTTATAATCTTTACAGATGCCCACTAGTTTGTCCAATTCTATAAATGCTATCAAGAAGATGGTGGGATGACTACTTGAATGGAAGGTCCACAATAATGAACTCAACCACTAAATCCCTTGACATATGGGACATAGACTTCATGGGTCCCATCACACCCATGTCCAATGGAAAGGCCTACATAATTGTCACCATTGACTATTGTACCAAATGGATAGAAGCAGTAATTTTCATCAACTGTACATCATCCATTGTTGCTCGAATTGTACAACAACACATTGTAAACAATTTTGGTATGCCACGTGCAATGATTTCTAACAATGAAACCAATTTTATAGGTGTCACCTTTTGGAAGCTAATGTAATGCTTGAGGTTTGAACATAAATTAACAACACCCTATTACCCTAAAGCCAACAATCAAGAAAAAGTTACCAATCAGGAAATCACAAAGATCCTACCAATGGTTATAAGAAAATATAGGAGAGATTGGAGCACAAAACTCAACGATGCCCTCTAGGCCTATTGCTCAATGTGAAAACTCCCTATAGGCTACTCTCCCTATGATCTGGTGTATGGAAAACTTCTAATACTTCCAATCCAATCCGAACTTCGTACACTTTCAACAGCTTATGACTTTGACCTTAACCTAAGCCTAACACAAAGAGAAAGATTAATCAACCTAAATGTGCTAGATGAAAATCTATTAGTGGCCCTATCTTTGAATGAAGTGCATAAGGCATTTAACAAAAAGTGTCATGACCATAGAATATAGAGGGTAAATTTCAATATGGTGATAGGGTTCTCTACTGAAACCCCACACACATACCTTAAAAAAAATGTTCCAAACATTATGGAAGAGACCTTATATAATTGACAAAACCTTTTCTTCTAGGTCCATGTTAATCTACAAACCTAAGAGCCTAAGCAAAAAATAGTTGTTCAACATCCAACAACTAAAACCTTTCCTTGAGCTAAAGTAAGCCAGTACGACTAATACCTCATTGGATGGACAACCTCACTCTATATTTTGCACCTCCTCCTTTCAACTCAATCATTGGGGAGATGGCCATCTATTCTAACCATACAAATGGCTCCTCAATTTTTCACTTTTTTTTTGTTTCACATTTTTGTTTTACACTTTATTGATTTTTACCCCTTTTTGGTTTTTCACTCTATTTATTTTCTTGATTTTTTTTAAAACATCATTAGTATGTTTTTATATTTCTACAATTTTACTTTATTTTGGTGTGACTTTTCATTATATTTGCTAATAAAGTGCTTTATTACAATAGGACATAATGTCAATGTTGTTGTTTACTAATGGTGGTTTGTTCTTACTATTTTGATTACTAATGTCTAGTTTCTATTTTTGAATTATAATGTCTAATGATTGAGTCATGGTTTATTTTCATGGAACAAGTAGCTAGTCTACATCATCCACCCATCCACAAACTCTATGGTTTCCCTTATTTCAAGAATATGTAGTTCCTTTTCATTAGTAAAACTCTAAATGAATTTGTGACCTTGGTAGTCTCCAAACCTGGAAAGGACTCCAAGGTTTGAAAAAGATGTGACTTCAAGGGGATCCAATACACTTTGTTCCTTTCTACTTTCTTATGCACTTGTGTGTTTTCATGGATTCCTTATCATTCCACATCGTCCAATGCCAGGAAGTTGACATAGGTCTTTGCATGATGTGGTTTCCATAAAAAAAGCAAAAAAAAAAATAATAAGATGGGAATTCAAAGCACATCCCTTAAATAGAATAATAGGCTAGAAACATTATTTATGGGACTAGAAAGACATGTTACCCATGCCTAAATGTCCCCTCTAACTAAGGCCCTTCTTCACTTCCTCCTTCCCCCCAAATAAGGAATGGTGTTTAATCTATGGTGCATTCTTGTGTTGCAAGGGCTAGACTAGTCTTAGGGTGATAATGTAAAGTCATTGAAAGTGGTTGGTTTTGGTTTGGACTAAGGTTGGACTTTATTAGGTCATTTTAAACATAATTTCTACAAGGGACTTAATGTGACCTTGATTTTGGACTCCATTCCATCCTCTTAATCATCCACTTATGCTATCCATCACTCACCTCACTACTAATTTCCACGTTATGCTTGATGTCTTAGTTTGACATGTTGGAATTCTTGGATAGATTCTTTCGAGTTGGCCCTTAAATTTTCATAACCATTAATCAACTATGGGGCCTATAAAATCCATAGTTGAGGTTATGAAAGGATAAAAAGGGCATGTGTCTACTATGGGGAGGATCCACTTGCATATCTCTTAGTTTGAATAGTTAAGCTCTTTACCTTTGACATTGCTACAATCATATTTTTAGTGTGCCCCATTATGCATCCAACTCTATGCTCCTTAAAATTTCATAAAATTTCATTCTTTAATCATTTTCTCAATTTTTTGAATTTTATAAACTCCAACATCCTCTTCTACTATTTTCATCATGCTCATGGATTTTTGGGCTTCCATTTGATCCACATTTCACTCAAAAAATCCTTGTATTTTCTAAGTTTTCCCAATGTCAATGGTGATCAACAACTACATTGACTAGGCCTAGTTGACGTAGTTGACTCCATCGACAAGGCCTCGTCAACTAGGCCTTGTTGATGCAACACAAAAAATCTATAAATACCACCACACACTTTGGAATTTTTATCATTTTCCTCATAACAAGAAAGAATTTTTTTCAATTTTTTAGAGCCCAAAACCTTCCAAAGCCCATAACTTTGCAACAATTTGTCCAAATCACTCCATTCTTCAATCCTACAGCTATTGGCAACAAGCTCTTAATTGTGGGGGCTATAAAACTTAAGGTTTTGGATGAAATTTGTTTGACTCCCCCAAAGGATTAATTAATACAATGATATTAAACCATCAATTTTTGAGAGTTTAGCCCTTTCAACACCCTCCAATATGACTATAAACACTCATTAACATTAAAATACAAATAAAATAATGATTAAAATTGATCAAATCAGCCATAATCACAACTTAGCAAAGTCTAACTTTCCTAAGGAGATAAGGTATCCCAATTGTTTCCCGTTACACAATAACTGCTAACCCCTGGCCATATTGTGATTATAGATGAAACCAAAACCACAATGACTACAAGAGGAAGGACCATCTCAACCAAGGAAGAAACAACCCAAATCTAGAAGGGACTAGCAAGAACATGCCCAGGAATAGGAAGAAGAAACCCATGCAATGGGACCTCTTTGGGAGGAGCTCAAAGTGGAATCTATTCAATAGATTCCCAAGGAAGAAGCTGCAACAAAGCAATCATAAGGAGGTCCCTTAGGTTTGATTTTTATCTTCGTCTTGATCCCATAGTGAAGCTCTACCTCTATACCTACGTTCATCTTCATCAAAACTAAACATTGAAGAGGAAGAGGAAGATGAGGAGCTAGAAGAATCACAATGGCTTCTATAGTTCTTCCCATGGTCCCTTGATTTATCTTGTCTATGTTTAGAGGAGGTCATAGGCCTTAAAGCTCTCCCTAATCTAGCACTTACTCCATCTCCTCTAGAATTATTTACACTAGTTGAATGTAGTCTTTAAGTTTAATAAGGGTCTAAATGAGCATAGGAAATACCTGTTTGAGGTTGTTCACTCCAAATTTTCTTTAGTATATATCCTATCATTTCTCCTATGAGTGTTCTCATCATATGATGCATTATTGATCCTATGTGAAGAAGACATGGTTTTGTCTGATAATGTATGTGACTTTAAAATATTAATCTTCTCTAAAGATAAATTTTTAATACTTTTATAGCAATCATTTGTGATATAACTAATCTAGATAACTAACATCACCCCTAGCAACAATGCCAATGATGAGCAGTGAGGTACCCCCTACGCCCAACCATACGAATCATAAGTGTTCATGCATGATCCGGTTGAATTCCATGGATGGGACTAGTTTTGGCATCTAGATTGTTATGCCTTGATCACAATTCGCTATCTTCCCACTTGGACTAGTGATAGCTTTGTCACATATGGTTTTGTCTAGAGTGAGGCATATGATAATTGATGTTGTTTTGGCCTTATGTTACTCCTAATGATAATAGAGAAATTAATTAGTTAATCTAATTAACAACATAAAGTAAAGTCTAAACTAGCCTATGGGCAATGAGTGTCCATTCCTAGCTTATTGTACACATCCTGAACCCATGTATCCACTATTGGGATTACCAAGCACTATGCTACTAGGTGAACCAAGTAATAACACTACTGGGATTACCAAGCAAATACATGTTTACGTTCGAAATTAATCACACTCATTCCTCCAATTCATTAACATCCATGGAAATGTAAATATTAACTAAGTGCATGGAATATAAATTGCATTAAAAGTAAATTTAATCTAAGTCAAAGTGCTACAATGAATAAAAATCAATCTCGATCTTATTATTGTTCATAGAATGTATCCATGTACATTTCCACTCAAATAAGATGTCATACAAATGACTCAGATCCACATTGCAGGTACTTACTAACTGTTCTCTAAGACTATGAAATAAAATGGCAAGAGTTCAACTACTCTATTAACCAAAGAATTACATAAACACAACTATGAGTACATATTTATAGATGAAAATAGACACTACCTTGATGGGGCCATGTCGATGCAATAGGTTTCATTGATGGGCTTACATCAATGGGGCCGCATTGATGTAATTGACCACATTGAAAAGGCCTCATTGATGAAGCCTTGTTATTAGGGCCTCATTATTAGGGCTTGTTATCAGGGCCTTGATATTAGGGCCTAGTTATTAGGGCTAATTAAAAAGTTGACTTTTTATCAGATATTCCAGCCAACTGATGGTTCATCAGTAAGAAGACCCAAAAGGGTAGTTCTAATTAAGATCCAAAAGGGCATGTTGTAATAACAAACATGTCTCTTAAATTAACCTTTGGCAGGTTTGACCTAAGGCATTTATACCTGGTCTTAGAGGTCATGCCAAGCATGGAGTGGTGGAGTTGGTATAAGCAAGTCACAAGTGGTGGATTATTTATCATAGTGAAAAGGTAACTTTGGACTTTGTAATGCTTATGCTCCTAATAATTCAAAAGATCAATCAAAGGCTTGGAAATATATTGTATATTTACCTAATTTATTTTGTATTATTGGAGATGATTTCTATATGGTTGAAAGTTATTTAGATAAACTTCATGGCCTTCCTCCTAATGTCTTCTCAAGAAAAAGAGGATTGGTGCAATTTCAAAGAAAAATATTGTCTTTCTAATGTTAGCTCTTTAGTTCCATCTCATTCAAATGAAAAGTAATATACTTGGTATAATTATTAATGGGATGCGATATCACATCCCACGGGATATCGCATATGTGATATCTCATCTTCACCTACGATATCGCGTACCTGATATCGCAGTGTGCCGCCAAGTCTATAAATAAGAGGCAGCTCTCCCTTGTTTCTTATCCTAGGCCTAGACCTTAGTGAAACTCTGGCAGTTTTACCTCTCTAGAGATAGAATAATTTCCATGTGCCCGCAGTAGGAGCTCCAAAGAGAATGGATCTTTATTCGAGAAAATATTGTACCTGAACACAAGTTTGTGTACAGAAATAAAGATGAACTTCTTGGATAAACCTTGCAGTGAATGGACTAAGCTATATAGGAATTTATTTATTGTTTATTGTTTAAATTATTTATTAGTTCATTAAATCCCTCTCAACCCTTCTCTCCTAGTTAAGTGCATTTAGTACGACCGCATCGAGCACGTGCATTACACTTGGTAATCCCAGTAACGAATAGCATTTGGTAACCAAGGTTGCATTGGTTCAGGGTGTGAACAGTAAGTGGGAACGGATACTGATGCTAGGTTAATTAAGGCTTAGTTAGCTAATTAAATTTAGTTAATTATTCTCTTCACCCTTCACCTCATTAGCATAGGAGATAAAATAGAAAAGATATAAAAATCATATACCTCAGACTTACTTAACCATACAATCGTGACAAATACAAGTAAGTCTAGGAAGACAACGAATGATTAACCTTAAGTGTTCCATTAGTTTTGTAGGTACTTAGTCTATGGAATTCGACCGAATCGTGCATGTAACACTCGTATTTGTATGGTTGACTGTAGGGGTACCTTACCACAAGCGGTTGAGTCCGTACACGCTCCTCCAACAATTAAGGCTTTAGAGCTCCTTTCAAACCAATACCAAAGCTCAATGTATACAGTTATGTTAACACATACCATGAATGACTAGATGAAGGTAGGCCACCTTTCTAGGAAACTATCTAACCCTATAAGTCCCTTAATCTACCTCCAAGTCGTTGGGAACGAACCACATAAGGCTCTTCTTAACTCAGGTTCTGGAGTCTTCTTAATATCACGAGAAATGTATCAAGCCCAGAACCTACCTCCACTCAAGAAGAGAAATATTCAACTAGAGCTGGCTGACCAGTCCATCACCATTCCCTTGGGATTGGTAGAGGACATCATTACCACTATGTGTGGTTGGTCATACCCAGCTGATTTCTTAGTGATAGAAGTCAACAGTAGGCAAGGGGACTTCCCAATTATAATGGGAATGGCATGACTAAGCACAATAGATGCATGCCTAGGAATTTGTGATCTTTCCTTGGAAATATCTAAGGTAAACATTTATGAAAATATCGAGAAGAAGAAAGTTCTGTGCATCACATATAGTGACTCAGAGGGTGATCACATGGGGGAATGCTTAGCATTTTTCACATGTAACCGGTGTGCACTAGAGGATAACATTCAAAAGTGCCTGTATGTAGCAACCAATCAACAAGAGAACAACCTGTGGTTGACAGCTAATCGAAAGAGCAACCCACCAACATGCATGGAATGAACTGGGGAAATAACTCATACCAACAATGAAGGCATAGATACATTGGAGTATGAGCGTTGCCAACTTCCACCCCTTAACCTAAAAACATCAATTGGGAGAAGTTGGACACTTCTAAGAAATTCAAATAGGCATTCGTTATTTCAGATCTCTCCCTTTCCATTCAGTCATGGGGGAGATGGCCACCTATGCTAATCATTCGGGGTCCTCAGTTCTTTTTTGTTTTTGTTTTACACATTTTTTTTTTACATATTTTTGTTTTACACATTTTTGTTTTGCAAATTTCTTTAACTTTTCTTGTTTTTGTTTACAACATCATTTATACATTTTTCATTTCTTTGTCTGTGTGTTATCCATCTTATCAAGTTTGTCACCCAATAAGTGTTCTTAATGATGGTATGAATTGTTTTTATATTGATTGCTAATGTTTGGTTTTCACCTTTAAGTCATGATGTTGATACTAAGGTATGGTTCTTTTGATATGATAGGCAACGAATCCACTTCATCCATACATCCATAAATTTCTATGGTCTCTCTCAGCTTGGAAATGTACAGTTCCTTTCTAAATAAGAACTATCAATGAATCAGTGACTAGGCATTTCTCAAACTAAGGAAGGACTCAAGGATTGAAAAGGGCACGACATCAAGGGAACTTGATGCATTTGTGTTGGCTGTTCTTCTTGGGTGCTTGGATGTGGTTTGTTTAAGGCCGAACTTGGAATGGGATCTACTAAGTCACATTAATCATTAACTACACAAGGGGCTATACACCACCTTGTCCTTGGTATTCCATTCCATTCTCTTCTCTCCATCTCTCTCTCCATTATTCACCTCATTGCTAGTTGTATCATTAGTATATATTTTGGTTGACGCATTATTTTATTTTTGGTAAATTCTTGTGGTTAAGACTTTAACTCTTATTCCAAATGACATTCCAAGAGCCTACAGACTCTTTGAATGTGGGTTTATCAAAACATTAGGGGCATGAGCCTGCTTTGGGGAGGACCCACTGACATTCGTATTTGGTGCATCAGTTAAATTCTTTCCCTTAACATTTTTGCAATTAACTTTATTTTGTTCATTTCCATCTTGACATCCATTTCATCAACGTTATAGTTGTCTCTTTTTCTCCATCTTTCTTATTCTTGTTCTTTCTCCATTCTATCGCTACCAGAGGTTCACTCTTAGTCATGGTGGTCTGGACCCAAATTTTTTCGATTTTCCCCTAACCCCTACACCTTTGATAGTCACCACTATGATATCTCCAGACCCATATTAGCCATACCACAACTCAGCCAATGGACCTTTTACCGAAGCAAGGTATCAATTGCATTATGATTCATTTACCCTTGCTAATAAAAGACTGTGTTGTGTGTGCAGATGGAAATCATACAACAACAAATTGGATCTGGAGGTGATGAGACGCGACCTGCATGTGCCGTGATATCGCGGCCGCCGCGATATTGCATCCCATGCGATATCGCATACGCGATATCGCGTCTTTCCCTATGATATCGCGTCCCGCCGCCATATCTATAAATAAGAGGCGGCACTCCCTTCATTTCCCAATCCTAGCTAGAAGTAGCGAAGCTCTGGCAGATTGATCACTCCAGAGTTAGAATTTTTCCCATGTGCCCGCAGTAGGAGTCCTAGAGTGAACGGCTCTTTATTCGAGCAGCTTGTAAC
>MNCI01024499.1:275286-305995 GCA_015680685.1 Gnetum montanum | reverse complement strand
ACTCCAACGTCTATTTAGAGTGGAGAATTGAAAAGCTTGCGCATGAAACCAAAATTTGGCTTTAAAGATGCGTAAAGAGCAAAGCCAAAACCAATCTTCATACCAAGGAATATTATTATGCAACTTATGCACAACAAAGTTAGAAAGAACTTGCTCTATGTGTTGGTAAATGATAATATCTTGTCTTTGAAACCCCCATTTTACTTTTGCCTGCGTCCAAGAGAGGGTAGGAGAATCATTTTTAACAGTATATAGTTGGTCAATATGGTAGAGATTGTGGTCAGCAAAACGATTGGCTCTATGAGAGAATTCATCATAGAGACAACCTCCATTCTTTTTGAAAATAGGAGACCACCAGATCGAGTGTGTCGACAGAGAGTGCAAGCTTATATGGGAAGGTTTCCATTGCAACAAGCCTCTAAGTTGGCTCCAACACCGCCAAATTTGCTTAAACCAGAAAGAACCTTTGATCTTCTGAGAGCCTTCACTAAAAATCCAGTTCCTCCAATGAGTATTTTGCCATCTGTGATGAATACCAAGACAAGAGATGTGATGCCTAAAAAGGATCTTCCAAGCTTCATCTCCTTCAATACACCGAGTCACCAATTTGGAGGCCAAGAGAATACTCTGGTGCTCAATAGGGGCAAGGCCTAAGCCCCCGTGTTCTTTACTTAAAGTGCAAGTATCCCACGCTACTCTATGAAAAGCTTTGTTATCATCCTTATCCCCCCAAAGGAAATTTCTAAGTATGTTGTTGATGCATTGAAAAGAAGATTTTGAAGGAGCCATAAAGGAAGAGTAATAGACATGCGTGGAGCTCAAAATATGATTAATGACAATAAATCTACCTGCAAGAGATAAGGGTTTAGAAGCCCATTTCAAAGCTTTATGTTTCACCTTTTCCACCACATTGTTCCATATGGTAGTGGGAGTACCAAATAGAGCAATAGGAATGCCTAGAAGGGTGAAATTATCAGTAGGAGATAGCCACTTGATATCAAAATGATAAGTCCAAGGAGGCCTAGGAGAGAAGCTAGAGCAGATGGCTTGTGTTTTGTTCCAATTGATCTTAGCTCCTGAGGCTCTACAGTAAATATCTATGCAATGCAAGGTAGTGTTAAAATTATTATGATCCTCAATCAAAGTGATAAAAGTATCATCTGCAAACTGGCTGTAAACAAGATCCTTTGCTTGTTGTGGGAGAGAGATACCTCTTAGCCGCATAGAATTGTTATGAGATCTAAGAACAGCTCCAAGAGCATCAGCAGCCAAGATGAAAAGATAAGGGGCTAAAGGGCACCCCTGTCGAACTGATTTTTGAAGCTCAATGACCTTAGAGAAGGATCCGTTAATGCAAATGACTGAAGAGGCCTCTGACAAAATAAGATCGATATGTCTTTCAAAAACATTACCTAAGTTATGGTGTTTGACTATACTTTTTAAAAAGGACCAATCAAGCATGTCGTAGGCTTTAGCAAAATCTAACTTAAGAAGAATGGCATTTTGATTAGTGGAAGAAGCCCAATGCAAGCCCTCAATAGCAGTAACAACATTATCTAAAATATACCTTCCTTGAACAAAACCGGTTTGCTCCTTGCTTATAAGATGAGGAAGAAAAGGTTTAAGTTTATTAGCAATAGCTTTGGCTACTATTTTATAGATAACATTCAAGAGAGTGATAGGGCGCCAATTACTTATGCTCATGCGATCTCCTGATTTAGGGAGAAGCTTAATAATACCAGCATTAATCTGCTTACCAAAGGATCCTACCCTAAGAGCTTCCTTATACACACTATAGACAATGTCTTGAAGAGTAGGCCAGAATTTCTTAAAAAATTTTGTGGGAAGGCCATTCATACCAGGGGCTTTACCATCGTGGAGTTGTTAAAGAGCATTACCAAGATCCTGTTTGGAAAGAAGAGAAGCATCACCAAAGATGGAGTGATTAAAAGGAGTAATAGCTCCTAAGCAAGTATTTACTGCTATGGGGTCAATCGCCTCTTTTCGAAAAGTTCGAGAGTAGAACTCAAAGAAGGCCTGTAAAATGTCATCCTTGGAGGTGAAGATGTTGTCTTCGACTTGAATAGCTGGAATTTTATGGGACGGGTTCCCCCCTTTGAGTAGACGAAAAAAGCCAGTAGTAGCCTGGTCACCCATGCGAAGCCAAGAGAGACGAGCACGGAGATGAGCACCTCTAGCTTCATAGTGATCCATGATACGTAGGTTCTCTTTGGCACGTTTCAAACGACTAAAGTGAGCCCCAGTAGCCTCTGCTGTATTGATAGTATTTTGAAGAAGGGAGATTTCCTCATGAAGGTTGGACTTGTGAGAACTTAGCCGTGAAGCCACCAGTTTACCCGCATGTTTGGAAAACCGTTGGAGGCGGATACAAGCATTATTCCACCAATCAATCCAACCATCTTCACCAAGGGGTTTAGGATGCACATTCCAAATTTGCATCAATAGAGAGCAAAGGGAGGAACTATGAAGAAAGGCAGTGTTAAAGATATAAAGATCGTTAGAAGAGTAGGAGTTCCCAGAGTGGGAAAGAGACCAATGAATAGGATAATGATCAGACAAAACCTGGGTATAATCTGCTTGGACAGGGGCACCATTGGTAGAAGTAAAATGAATAAGGGGATTAGTAGATAGATAAACCCAATCCAACCGAGAAGAGATGTAGGAAGCACGATGTCTAGCATTACTCCAAATGAACCAGTTAGAGGTACTAGACGAGGAATAGTTTTCATTAGCTTCGTGCAACTTTAATTGACGTTTCAACGAGAGCCACTCAGAAAGCTCCCTGTTATCTAAACCACCCCTTTGCCCTCCAACTTTATCCTTTGGATGCTTAGTCATGTTAAAGTCCCCTGCAATAATCCAGTTAGCTTTGGGTAAGTTGTGCCTGAGCCAATTCCACAAGAGCTTCCGATCAGTTGAGTGACAAGGAGCATAAATGGAGACAATCCCTAAGATCTCATTAGCGTACCGTAATCGAACCCAACTACAATACCCTAAAGTGTTACAACCGTGATCAAGAACAAACTCCTGCCACTTATTATGAAGAAAAATTATAGCCCCCCCTTTACCATGTTCATGGTGAGTAGGAACATAAGAACTATTGGGAAAAATGCTCTGGCAACAAATTTGAAGATTGAATCCTTGGATTTTAACTTCTTGAAGACAAACAACGTCAAAGGAATGTCTTCGAATATAATCTCGAACTATATATCGTCGACGAGGGTCTGAAAGGCCCCTAACATTCCATGAACAACACTTCATTGGGTTTGTGTAGAAGAAGGAGGATCCTCCTCAACCACCAAGGCCTTAAAAGAATTCCTAGATTCAAAGTTGTTAACTAGAGGACGTCGAGCACTTGTTCTTTTGTTAATGGACTGGCTAGCACTAGTCGATGATCGATGCCCTTTAGGGAAGGCACTGAAGATAGGGTTATCACGTGTGACTGAGGCATAAGATTTCCGGGTAACACGCTCCCAACCACTAGTAGCATCTTTTGGGGCCCTTTCCTGATTAAGAGGAGTCTTAGTAACATTAGTATCATCGGTTCTCATATCATCCACGTCGGACACCTTAGAATCCGAAGAAGGAGGTTTAGTTGATTGATCCTCGACATTATCCTTGCCTATGTCCTGAGATATGTTTTGAGATTTTAGTTCTTCACTAACTTGTTCTGCTAAAATTCGCTCAGCTTCAAGCTTGGCCAGTAACTTCGGGCATTGAGCTTTACGGTGGTTCGGATCGAGGCAGTAATAACAACTGTTGGGAAGTGTAAGATATGAGATTTTCTGAACAAAGGTCTTTCCTTTTACATTAACTTCTAGTGAATCAGGACGTGGCTTTTGCATATCGATTTTGATGCACACTCGTCGAGTAGGTCGTGGACGGAAGCTTGAAAAGCTCTCCATTCCTATGACTTCCCCAACTTGTGCAGCAAGGATATCAACATGGGGAGAAAAATGAGAAGGGAGTCTTGGAAATTCGATCCAAACCGGCAAAATACTATTGCTAGCTTTATTAGGATTGAAATCCTCCTTCCAGGGTTGAAGGACTAAAAAAGAGCCATAAACATCCCAAATAGACTGTTGTTTCACGAACTCTGCCATAGCCTTAGTTTCAAAAGCAAACAAAAAAAAGCCTTTTGTGAGATTGGAAGCTAAGGTTATTCTAATATTACGGGGTTTCCAAAATTTTTTAACCCAATCTTGGAACATCGAGGCAGGAGGAATCCTACCAGTGAAGAAGCCAATTGTGTATAGGTGAGTAAATGTTTGCACGGTTTGGTCAAAGATGTCTTCCGAAAAATCAAAACGTAAAACAGAATCGTTTGCATCCATATTGGTGGAGTTGTCAATAGGCTGTGAGTCAATGTTAATATTGGAGGATTCCATTATTTTACGTTTTTTTCCTCCAACATCAACATCGGAGCAAGAAGACAAAGCGGATTGGGTCATGCAGACCCGTTGAGCCTAAACCTAGCCAATTCAGAAAAGCAAAAAGAAAATATAAAAAAAACCAAACAGAACACGATGGAACAAACTCACCGGGTTTATTAATGGATGATAATTTTAGGCAATGCACGCGTGATGAATGCAACCAACTTTGGATTCCTTCAACGTGCCCGGCCGGAACAATGCAAGTCGTTTTCCTGCGGTGCAATGCGAAAATTTGAGATGCTTCTCAGTGCTCCCTTTGCTCGCGTTCGTTGAAACCCTTGCCGAAACTCTTGCAGAAACAACAAGCATGAGCACAAACCCTTCGCACAAACCCTTCCACGTTACCGTTCAAACCCAACGGCTCCAAACACACGCTTTTTTCCCGCCAATGATGCAATCAACTGTTTCTCAAGTTGCGGTAACCCGAAGCAGAGCATTCCCGGTCCAACTGTTTGCAGCAATGGTCTTGCAGCAAGGCTGATCTAACCCCATTATAATAAGCATGTCTATGTCTATATATATATATAATAATAAAATAAAATAAAATAGATATATTCATGGGATAGTTATCTCATGACACTTGGCAATTGTACTTTTTATTCCTTGGCAATTGTACCTTTTATTCCTCTGGAAGTTGTAACTTTCTATGATAGTTACAACTAAAACTCCATCATATTTGTAACTAATTTTAATTTCCCATTACCAAGAAGACACTTGTCAACTATGGCTTGAATTTCTCATAGCATCTTATAAAAGTTACAACTTCTTATGATAGTTATAAGTTATTCGTAATGCCCCTTAACTTCTCATGATGATTGTGACTACCCTGAAGTCACTATAAAAAGACTTCAAGGGTAGAATGAAGGGAGGATTTTGGGGAAGGAGCATGGCTTGCTAAAGACATCAATTTAGCTATTTTGTTTTAATCTTGTGATTTTATTTTTTCCCATTTTGTTTTAGTTACTTAATGATGAGCGGTGGAGTTTCCAACCCCCAAGCATATGAAATACAAGTGTCCATGCACGATCCCAGTCGAATTTCATAGGCAATGTGATTATGCAAGTAATTGGTTAGAGTTTGCGATTGTTGTCTTCCCACATGAGCTAGTAAATTCATTGTGTATGGTTTAACTCATGATGAGGTATATGATAAATGATGTTGTATGGGCCATAATGCTCATAGCTAACATGAAGTAAAAGTAAAGGTTTCTAATTCTAAGTGGCACTAAAACAAATCTAATCTAGCTTATGCGATGAGTAGCCAATCCGGATCTTCGGTTCACACCTTTTACTTCATGTAACTACTACTAGGATTACCAAGTACCATATTACTAAGCATACCAAGTGATAGTACTACTGGGTTACCAAGTAGCTACACCTAAGTGCTTGAGATTAGTCGTACTCATTTCGCTTAATGATAGAAATAGTAAAGTGCATTGAAAGTAAATCAATACTATGGAAATAGTAAAAATTAAACTAAATGAAAGTAGAAATAAGACTAAGTGTTGTTGCAAAGATGGAAAGTAATCTTGATCTTTGTTTCTATTCATGCAATGCATCCAAGTACATCACACTTGAATAAAGACTTCATTCAATCACTTAACATCACACTGCTAACAAACATTGCTAAGTACTGAAAGCTAAAATTACAAAAACAAACTAAAAGAGTTCTACTAGTATGTTATCAAATCTATTACGAATCTATGCGCCTAAGTGTTACTTTTATAGGCTGGCACGCATGTTGTAATATTGTTTATATGATAACATATCTACGACATCGTAGATATGATATCATAACTACGATATTGTTACTAACAAATTTTTGACTTTATCATACCCCCACAACTAACTGAAAACTCGTCCTCAAGTTAAAAATGAGGATAGGATCCCTTCAAAAATTGGGTGGTAGATTTACATGACACTGACTACTCTATACATGACTCTTAAGTGTCGTAGTGGTATTTTACAGAAATGATACATTCATGACATGACAAACTTTACAATACAAAAACAAAATTTGGTGAAGGTGGATGTAGCTTTATGTTGTTCTAGGTGGTAGTGCCTCTTCCATTGGTTACTTCTCCTTGTCATTAGGCTTTTGAAATTGGTAGTAGTTTAGGAGCACTTGTAATTTCTCCTCTTCCGTTCTTGGATTGTGAACAATTTATGCTAATGAACCAATGTTTGATGGAGTTGGCACATCCCACGAACATGGTAGTTACAGAAACGTTTGATTAGCTTAAGCATTAATGCTGCAAACTGTTGTCTTTCTTCTTCAAAAGCTCTGGCCTTCTCTCATAATTCATAGTAATCTGTTAATCTTCCAGCTAGGTTCACTACTACATCTTTTTGCCCTTGGTAGCCAACCTTAACTGCTTCTAGCTCTGAGTTTGCTACTTGAAGTTTTTATAAAGCATCCTTGTAATCTACAAACTCCTTCCTGTACAAGGCATACGTGGTTGCTACTTGTTTTTCAAGCTCACTTCTGAGCCTACCTATTGTCAACATGGCCAAGTTAACACAACAAAGAGTTTCTAATTCCATGTATTATTTTAAGTTCTCTATTTGTAGGTATTTATTTTTTACTTCCACTTTATAACTATGGCCCATGTTGTCCAAGATGGGTTGCAATTCTAGATTTTATGTTGACATGGAATTAATTCTAGCCTTCACCATCTAGATCTCCTTCTCATTGATTTGTTTATACATTCCCAGCTGATCTTGAAATGTTCCTTGAGCCATACATGCTTTTTTGCCTCATTTTGCCACATGCTAATTTTGATGGTTGACTTTTGATGGATGATGCATACCTCCTCCATGAAGAAGGTTCTATTTTCTCTTGTGAGACAGCTCATATCCTAGTTGACCCTCACTAAGTATTTCGTTAGCTGGTGGATGCTTTATTCCAAAATATTTTTTTTTCAATAGTGGTCAATCGCAGGTTTATCTACAGCGAGTTGTTTATTTTCCTCTTGTAAGGCAACAAGTGCTTTAGCATGGGCATATGTTTTTGCTTTGGTCATTGAAGCATCCCATATTGCCATTTCTTTCTTATTCTTCATCTCTTTATCGTTATTATAAAGGTAACTGATCTGCTTAGTTTTGAATTATGCTAGCTATTTTGGTGCAATGAGTTGAGATGGATCTCTTCTTTCTACTCTGAAGGCTATGAGCTCTTCTTGTGATCTACGAAGCTTATTCTTAGCATGCTCTACCTTGGTTTCAACCATGATCAGTTTTCATTTGGTGGCAATCAATTCGGACTGTGTTGCAGTGACATTATTAGGAATGTCAAAGAGATTTGTCATAACATGTCTTATCTACAATAGTCAATTTAACACATCTTCATGTTTTGTAGGAGTCAGAGAGGTACTAGCTAACATTTGAGCATCTTTGGTTCCAGAGAAATTAGTTGGTGGCACAATAGGTACATTGAAGAATTCTTTAATGTGATCCGTGATCACTTCTATGGCTCCTACTACATCATGGTGCTACATGCTCACAACTATGGCTCCTTCTCTAGATTCAAGCAACACTTGGAACGATGTGATGTTCCCAGAAATCTGTTGTGACCACTAGGCCTCTCCTCCTGACTGTAATGATATTTGTCTGCTGGAAAGATTTGTTGAGATGGTTTGCCTAACTGCATCATCAATTACTTTGAATAAATTAGCCTCTTCCCTACTTACTGAACTGATGGTTTCTACAATTTGTTGTAGGTAACTCATTGAAGGCCTATAATCTTGGAACTACGATGGTGGAACCTGCGGTTGCTACTATTATTGTCTTGTGGTTTAGGTAGTCTCCTTAGTGCCTAGTTGTTCTTCTATTTGGTCCTTTTTGGAAGGCATTAACTTGAGCATTTCAACATAGCTAGCATTATTTACCTTCCTTGATGCATCATTTGTATACCTTAGGATGCTAGGTCGTTTGCATAACTTTCGAATAAGGTAAGGGACTGGAAATCTTAGCTTCTCTGCCTTCTTCTCCTTGAATTGCCTCTGGATTTCTGTGAAGTAGAGGTGAGTGATGTTTGCATTGAACTTTCTCATTAATATTGTGCTACCTCTAACCACACATGTAGAGATTCAATTCAATCTCTTGGTAGGAAACAAGTGATAAGTACTAATTTTAAAGTAGCTCTTTTCTTTTTTGGTCAATTGACTGTATTCTTTATTATCCTTGCCATATGCCTACTACAACCATAGCTTTCTGGTGTCTCTGTCAGATCTTATTGATATTTATGCCACCTTTGCTCCTTCATTGGACACATTCAGTACCTTTGCAATTGCCTTAACTGAGTAAGACACTAAGATCCCTTCAATTTTTACTATAGCATCTACTTCTTGATTCTACCAAAACTAGAGTGTTTCTCCTAAATACCACTCTCCATTTTTTGTTAGAGTAGGCCACAAAGAGGATGATTGAAGTTGGGCCTTAACACCTTTTAGAGCACATTCCAAAAATGAACCAAAGTTAAGTTCCTTAATTATTGTCGACATGACGGATTTTTCCTGAATAGCCTGAAGGAATTGAGGTGATAATGTGAGTTGTTGTCCCTAAACAAGCACTTGTGGAATATTTGCTTCTACTTGAGCAGATTGCTTCATGGCAGGATTTTGTTGATGAATATTGAAGGATTATGTCTCCTTCTCTCCTTATTTTGTTTGTGAGTTTTTCTCACTCACTTGTCCTCTTCCACCATCTCATGGTCTTTTGCTTACTGATTGTGGAAATGCTCCTTATGCTCTTCTTTTTGGGGCCATCTACAATCAATCAAGGGTTTGGAATTGCTAGAGTATTTTCATAAATGAGCAACAATTTGGTACATAATGAGCCATGATATTGGAGCCTCCCAAGCAATATCGGGCATCCGATATCAGGGCATGTCTTGTCGCTTATAAATAAGAGGTGGGCGCACTTGGTTTGGCAATAGATTAGTTAGCCCCTTACCCAAACTCTTGCCTTTTCTCCCTCCCAGAGTTATAATTATTTCTGCATGCCCACAGCAGAAGTCATAAAGTGAATGGATCCTCATTCGAGCATTGTGTACCTGAGCATACCTTGTATATGGCAATAAAGACGAAGTTTGTGATAAACCTTGCAGCATCTAGAATAGATTAATTAATGTTAATTGTAGTTATTTAACACTTTCCTTAGTTAATTAATGTTCTCTCTCTCACCCTATAACTCTCATAAGTAAGCACACTTAGTACGATTACTTCGAGCATGTGTGTAACGCTTGGTAACCTAGCAATGATTAGCGTTTGGTAATCCCAGCAGTGTTGCACCGGTTCAAGATGTATATGGTGAGTGAGAATGGATGCTGGTGTTAGGACTAGTTAAAGCATAGTTAAGTACTTTAATTAAATTAGTTACTTAGTTATCTCTCTCCTCCCTTTGTGGCACCAGGGCATAAAAGATAATAATATATAAAAATCATATACCTCAAGTTTACTTAACCATACAATCATGCTATACAAGTAAGCTTGGGAACACAATGATTAACTAACTTGTCCTTGTTCAATAAAAGCGCATAAGTACTTAGTCCTTGGAATTCAACTAGATCCTGCGTGAACACTCGTATTCATATGGTTGACCGTAGGAATACCTCATCGCTCATCATTGGCACCGTTGTCGGCGACTTTGTTGATTGTGCGCTAATTAGAACTTAGGAAATATTTTTCATCATTGGAATGAACCCTTAGGGTTGGTTACAAGGAAAAAATATAATAATATATGATACATTACACACTGAATAGACAATCATGTCTACTTCTTCGTACGAAAGTGTTTCACCGCCTAGGTCTAATACATGGAACAATCGGAGGCATAGTACACATGATAATCCACCAGTCCCTCAACAGTTCTATGTGGTATACATTCATCTCGATGAATATGCATCAAACTTTACCTTTATACTCCATCAGGATGAACAACTGTGTTGGCACAATTTAGAAGGTAACATAGTGTTACCTCCCGATCGGTCAGTCCCGGAAATTCTTCTTCATGAGCTCACACGAATTGGTATGCAGCACTCATAGGCAGGGTATGTTGTGCATGATCATGACTCAAGAGAGTATCGACCCACAGAGGCACAATGTCAAAGGGACTTACAACAGGAGAGTTGTCATGAATTCATGAAGGGAAAGTTGTCTCGGAATGTCCTGCATGTCATAAGTGAAAATGAGGGTGGTGAACCAACCTTAGGAGGTTTCCCATGAAATGATGTTCATCCCATTGACTTTGGTCAAGGGGTTGTGTATCAGAACCTTCATTTAACCATCCATAACCCAGGCTCTGATACCAATGGATACAAAGGGTCTGACAAAGGAACACACACGCATGATAAAGATGGACATGCTGATTGTAACTGCGAGTGAGGCCGTGACCATCGAAGAGAAGGTAGCCGGCACCATCATGGTGACAGTCCTCCTTCTTCTTCACCTTCATCATCTCCTTCACCCTCTCCTTCAGGATCTGGACGCAGTCCCAAAGAAAAAGACCATGAGGATAAGGGTAGGAAAAATGGGAGTCATAGACAAAACAATTAGGAAAGGGGACGAGGGCACTCTAGAGAATCACAGCATGGAAGAAGGGAGAGTAGGGAACAACATAGGCATCATAGACACCACAGACGAGACAATCATGATGAACCCCTACTCAGTACTTGAAGTATGCTAAACATAACTGAGGTTGTTAGAATCCTAACAAGGCACCAAAAAGATAGTAGGATCAAGAGATTAAACATGAACAACATCCCACAATTTGAAGGAGGATACAACGCTAATACTCAAAATCATCTACAAGCATTCCATGATGCATGTGCCTTACAAAACATAGAAAATGAATGGCAAAAACTAAAGTTGTTCCCACGGACACTAATCAAAGAAGCGAAGAGCTAGTACCAGTCCTTAGAACTAGAATCCATTCGTAGGTGGAGTACCATGTTAGAATTGTTCAATGATAAGTACCAAACGTACTCTCGAGTGTCCAACCTGTGAAAGCAAATCCAAGGATGGAAACAAGGATGCCATGGACCGATATTATGCATTGTTACATTGTTGTCTTAGCCATGGTTATTTGTAGAGTAATCAACTACGCCATCTGGTAGATGGACTTAGGCATGAAATGCGAAGAACCCTTGGGACGTATGTCCAAGGAAGGCTATCTGAGCTTAGGACCCATCAAGTATAAAGATTATTGGAGCAAGTTGCTAAAGAGGAAGGTGAGTTAAGGAAAAAAGAGAGTGTGGAGGAATATAACAAAGATCCTTCCCTTCGAAAGAAGGGAGTAAGATTTTGTGAGGATGAAGAAGAGTCACCACTTGAAGAGATGGTGAATAGGAAAACTTTGCCTATTCAAAAGTTGGCATTGAAAGTATCAACAAAGGTAGACCAAATGTGGACCTTCCTAGATAATAGATTTCAAACTATTCTCAAAATAGTAGAGTCTAAAGAGCAAGGTAGTGAACGGGAAAAAAGAAAAAAGAGAGAAGCGGAATATGCACGTAACAAGGGTAAGGGAAAAGTTGCCATCATTGAAGAGGTTGTGGATTCAAATATAGACAATGATAGTGGATGCAAGATATGCCAATACAACCATCCTAAGGGATGTTGCCTTGTAATCTTACATTTGTAGGAGTCTGGGGTGTATGCACTCAACCCACGATTGAACCAAAGGCAAACACCCCAAAGGTTACCTTATCCCCAAGGTAACCCAAGATAGTTCTACCAACCCTTAACGTATTATCCAAGTGGAAGTCCACCACAACCAACTGAGCAATATCAACAATGGCAGCACCCACAGTCATGGGGAATGCCACCACCATGGTAATAGTATCCTTACCGTCAACCTAACCTGTATGGATATTACGTGTAGCAGCCAATTTCTCCACGTGACTCTACTAGTCACGTCACCCCTCAACCTCACTACCAAACATATGAGTATTATAGGACGCCTTCTCCTAGGGGTGATGTTTCACAAATATACCATCCTTCTCATTCAGCTGCATCTCTTCCACCCTTAACTCCATTACCACCTGCTCCAGCCATGCAGGGTGAGCTCCTTACCCAACTGCAACAACACAATGCTACAAGGGCCGTTAATTCTCACGCTACTGTTGGTCCAAACAATCACACAAAGAAGAGAACTTTCTTTAGAATCAACAGTCCAACCAAGTCCTTACAGTCTCAAGCGGCTAATTCTTCAAACGCCTCATCACCAATCAAAACTTTAGAGCTCCCTTCAACCCAAAGGCCACATTCAACGCATATGGTCATGTTAACTCATGTTGTTACCGATTGGATAAAAGCTGGCCATCTTCCTAGGAAATTCTTTGATCCTGGGAGTCCTCTTATATATCTACAAATTGCTGGGAACAAACTGTGCAAAGCTCTTTTAAATTCAAGTTCCAGTGTCAACTTAATCTCTCGAGAAATGTACAAAGCCTAGAACCTACCTCCATTAAAAAAGAGTAACATTCATTTAGAGTTGGGCAACAATTCCATCACTATCCCATTAGGACTAGTGGAGGACATTGTCACCACTCTTTGTGGATGGTCGTATCCAATTGACTTCCTAGTGATTCAAGTGAACAACGGTAAGGGGGACTTCCTAATCATAATGGGAAGAGCATGGCTAAGCACAGTTGACGTGTGCCTAGGAATCCGTGATCTTTCTCTGGAAATATCAAAGGAAAATACGTTTGGAAAGATCGAGAAGAAGAAAGTTCCATGCATTGCATACAGTGACATAGAGTGTAATTGTGTGTAGAAGTCATGGTTTGTGCAACGTTTAACATTGCCTACATGCAATCAATGTGCACAAGTGACTAATATACAAAGATGGCTATATGTAGCAACCACAAGACAAGAAGGAACCCAGTGGCTAACAGCTAATCAAGAGAGCAATTCAACTATATGCATGAAACCAACTAAGGGTTTGACTTGCACTTACATCGATAGCATAGACACATTAAAGCAAGTCCATCGCCAACTTCCAAGTCTTGACATTGAAAATATCAACTAGGGGAATTTGGAAATCCCTAATAAGTTTAAGCAAGAGCTCCTTGAGTTAAAACCATTGCCCACCAATATGAAATACACGTTTCTCAAGAATGGAAAAGCGGTAATTATTAACGCTAGGCTCGCTCCTTAGTAAAAAGAGAGACTGGTGAAAGTAATAAATAAATGGTCGAAAGCCTATGCTCAGTCATATCCTGAATTAACTGGAATAGATTCTAGGATATGTACCGAATTTACACCGATCCCTCCATGAAGCCTCAACAACAACCACAGAGGTGACTTAACCTAAAGCTTAAGCAAGTGGTTAAGGAAGAAATTGAACAGCTTTTAAAAGCTAGATTCATATACGCCATTGCTGATAGTGAATGGGTTAGTCCCTTAGTTATTATGCCCAAAAAGGGAGGTAAATGGAGGGTGTGCATAGATTTTAGGCTATTGAATATGGCAACATTCAAAGACCACTTTCCGTTGCCATTCGTTGACCAAGTCTTAGACTCAATTCCAGGGCATCGCTACTATAGTTTTCTGGATGGGTACAGTGGGTACAACCAAATTCAAATAGCCCTAAAAGACGAAGCTAAGATTATGTTCACCAGTCCTTGGGGAACATTTGCATACAAAAAGATGTCGTTTTGCTTGTGCAATGCCTCTACAACATTTCAACAATTAGTTCTAAGCATATTCCAGCAGTAGATTGGAAATGGTGTGGAAGTCCTCATGGATGACTTCTCCACTTACAGAGCGAACTTTGATCAAGCCTTGGATTAGTTAGAGCAAGTACTAAAATGATGTGTAGAAACTAACTTTAAGGCTCAATTGGCAAAAAAGCCATTTAATGGTCCAAGAGAGCATCGTATAGGGCATAAGATTTCACATACATGGATAGAGGTAGACCCCAAAAAGATTAAAATCATCCAAGGAATCACTCAAAAACTTGAAACTGTAAAAGATATTTGGTCATTCCTTAAACACAATGGCTACTACAGACTGTTTATTGAGAACTTTTCAAAGGTTGCAAAACCATTGGTTAAACTAATGAAAAAGGACATACCTTTCGAATGGACTAGGGAATGCGAACTAGCTTTCCAAACTTTAAAACAGAAGCTCATAGAAACACCCATTCTACAAGCTCTTGATTGGTCTAGACCATTCCACATAATGACTAACGCATCCAACTATGCTTTAGGAGCCCTACTTACATAGTTAGATGACCAAAAACATCCTTATTACATGCACTGTGCAAGTAAGAGTATTGCTGGTGCACAACTTAACTACACCACAATAGAGAAAGAATTAATGGCTGTAGTGTTTACACTAGAAAAATTTAGGCACTATGTCTTGGGCTATAAGGTATTCGTGCACATGGATCATAGTGTAATAAGGTCCCTAATTAATAAATCAACAATGAGCCCTCGCATCATACGATGGCTTGTAATCTTACAAGAGTTTGATCTTACAATGATTGATCGTAAAGGCATTGAGAACATAGTTGCTGATCATTTATCTCGGTTGCGATGGGACAACAAAGAGGATGAATATCCACTCTCTGATCATTTCCCTGTTGAACTCCTCTTTGTAGGTGTAGTAACTAATTAATTGACCATGGAGACAAACTGGTATAGTAGTATTCTCACCTATCTCCCTACACAACAAACACCACAAGGGTTAGACATTAAACAGAAACAACAGTTTCTTCACCGAGCCAAGTATTTTATGGAGATCAATGAGCAACTTTATAAAGTATGTCCTGATGGCTTGGTTCGATGGTGCGTTCTCGATATAAATCAATTGTGAGTTCTCCAAGATGCTCATGAGGGTCCTTGTGGGGGTCATTACGCTGAGAGATGAACAACCATTAAAATCTTGCTTACAGGATATTATTGGCCTACATTATTCCAGGATGCCCATCATTTCATCCAATCTTGTGAGCACTATCAACGTGATGGGGGAATGACTGCTAGAATGGAGGGTCTACAACAATGGATTGAATCTTTAGAACCCTTTGATATTTGGGGGGTTGATTTTATGGGGCCTATTACACTAATGTCCAATTGAAAAGCCTACATCGTTGTTGCCGTTGACTACTTCACAAAATGAGCAGAAGTAGCCACCGTTAAGGGTTGTACATCATCTATAATTGCACACTTTGTTCAAAAACAAGTCGGAAACAGTTTTGGCATGCTACGTGCACTNTGCTCCCTATCCAAACTGAGCTTCATACATTAACCATAGCATGTGACCTCAACATTGACCTTGATCTAGCTTAAAAACAAAGGTTAATGACTCTTAACTTGCTAGATGAGAATCGACTAGCTACCTTGTTATCTAATGAGTTGCACAAGGCATTTAATACACAATGTCATCACCTGAAAATTAGGAGAGTTAAGTACCAACCAAGAGATAAGGTTCTCTACTAGAATCCCACACATGTGCCACAACGAACTAAATTTCAAATGTTGTGGGAAGGACCTTATATCATTCATGCAACTTTTCCTTCAGGGGCCATGATGATTTACAAACCTGAGAACCCGAACAAGAAACTATTGGTTAACATCCAACAAACCAAACCTTTCCATGAGCCTAGGATAGCTAGTACCAATGCTACCTCTGTTGGTGGACAACCTTGCTCCCTATTTTGGATTGCCTCCTACCACCTCAATCATGGGGGAGACAGCCACCAATGCTAACCATTCAAAGCCCTTAGTTCCTTTTGTATTTTTGTTTTACACATTTTTATTTTGCACATTTTTCAAATTTACTTATTTTTGTTTTACACCATCATTCACAATTTTACTATCTCTTTGTTTGATTTACTTTTATTCATCTTACAATAAGTGCTCACGATGATGGATTGTATCATAATGATGTTGGTTGCTAATGTTTGGTTTTTACCTTTGATCTTCAATGTTGATATTAAGATATTGTTCTTTTCATAAAACAGGCAATGAGTCCACACCGTCCATTCATCCATTCAACTCTGTGATCTCCCTTGGCTTTGGAGCTGTACTGTCCCTTTTCCTAAGTAAACTTATTAATGAATTGGTGGCTTGGTATTCTTCAAATCGAGGAAGGACTCAATGGTTTAAAAGGGTATGACTTCAAGGGAATTTGATGCATGTGTGCTGGCTATTCTCTTGGGTGCTTGGATGCTTTCTGCCATTCTACCATTGATCAAATATCAGGAAGCTGAGTGAATAAAAATAAGTCTTTGCATGGTGTGGTTCTCATGAGACAAAAAAAAAACTAGTGAGAATTCAAAGCACAACCCTTAGACATAATAAAGGACTATGGGCTACAAGCACTGGTTATGGCACTGGAGAGACATGTTACCCATGCCTGAAGGTTCCCTCTAACTAAGGCCCTTTCTTGCTTCCTGCTTCTCTATCTTTCTCTCCTTGGAATGATGGTGACTCTTTGGGGAAGCATTCTTGTTGCTTCAAGAGGATGGATTGGTCAAGTGTATTGATGCGAGGTCACTGAATGTGGTTGGCTTGGGTCTGGCTTTGGAATGAGTTCTACTTAGTCACCTTAACCATAAAATACATAAGGGACATTACACAACCTTACTCTTGGGATTCCATTCCACTTTCTACTCTATATTTCTTCCCATTTTCCACCTCATTCCAGATTTTATGAATAATCTATATTTTGGTTGATACATTGTTTTTCCTTGGTAAATTCTTATGGGTAAGTCTTTAACCATTGTTTCCATATGTCATCCATAAAGCCTACGGACTCTTTGGTTTGGGGGTTTGTAAGGGCATAAAAGGCATGAGTGTGCTTTGGGAAGGACCCACTAACATTCCTTTATGGTGCAATTGTTAAATTCTTCTTCTTAAAAATTTCTTGCAATCAGCAATTTCTCATTTCATCCCCATCCATGACATCCATTTGATTGCCAACGTCATTGTTATTTTTCCCATTTTTCTTGTTCCCTATACATTTCCACCCTATTGCTACCGGAGGTTCACTCTTAGTCATGGGGACCCTGCCATAAATTTTTCCATTCTACTACTTGTATCACCCCTACACCTTGGGTAGTTATCAGTGATAAACCTCTAACCTGGTTTCTACCATAACCACAACTCAGCTAATGCGCTTTATATCGAGGCAAGGTATCAACTGCATTATGGGTTACCTATCCTTGCTCATTCATGACAATGTTGTGTGTGCAGATGGAGATTACACGAACAATGGACTGGGATAGAAGCAAGCACTCGAGATGGACTGGAGCTAGAGCATTTACGCTAGGAACAAGTTTGGTCGCGTGGCTATGGATAACCAACAGAAGGCGCAATCGTGACGCCAACAGCAACACGCCTCATTTTCTTTTCTCTCTCTTCAAGTTATTGGATGAGGGTTTGGATGTCATCTATGTACAATGTTAACCACAAAGGGTGTGAACACCAATGTTGTAATATGTTTGTTGATCCGTTCACCAGACACTTTGAGTCTGTTATTCCATGTCGCTGCTAGTTCTCATTTAGTCAATAATCCCATACCTTCCCAATATTTTATAAGGAACTCCAGGATGAGTTTTCATTCAATCGTGGGGGTATAATGAGCCACGATATCGAGTACGCTATATTGAATTTGCGATATCGGGTACACGATATCGAAGCCTCCCAAGTGATATCGGGCATCTGATATCGAGGCCTGTCTTGTCACCTATAAATAAGAGGCGGGCACACTTGGTTTGGTAATAGATTAGTTAGCCCCTTACCCAAACTCTTGACTTTTCTCCCTCTTGGAGTTAGAATTATTTCTGCGAGCCTGCAACAGGAGTCATAAAGTGAACGAATCCTCATTCGAGCATTGTGTACCTGAGCACACCTTGTGTACGGCAATAAAGATGAACTTTGTGATAAACCTTGCAGCATCCAGAATACATTAATTAATGTTAATTGCAGTTATTTAATGCTTTCTTTAGTTAATTAATGTTCTCTCTCTCTCCCTATAACTCTCATAAGTAAGCACACTTAGTACGATTACTTTGAGCATGTGTGTAATGCTTAGTAACCCAATAATGATTAGCGTTTGGTAATCCCAGCAGTGTTGCAATGGTTCAGGATGTGTACAGCGAGTGCGAATGGATGTTGCTGTTAGGACTAGTTAAAGCATAGTTGAGTAGTTTAATTAAATTATTTACTTAGTTATCTCTCTCCTCCCTTTGTAGCACCAGGCCATAAGACATAAAATATATAAAAATCATATACCTCAAGTTTACTTAACCATACAATTGTGCTATACAAGTAAGCTTGGGAAGACAACAATTGACTAACCCGTCCTTGTTCCACAAAAGCGGATAAGCACTTAGTCCTTGGAATTTGACCGGATCGTGCGTGGACACTTGTATTCATATGGATGAGCATAGGGATACCTCGCCGCTCATAAGTACCTTACTTATACCTTTAGTTATACCAAGTTCTTAGTTCATTATGATTACAAAGTTAAGGAAATTTTTCAAGAACAACCTCATTACTATTTTTCTATGGCATAAAATTAGTGGTATGATCAATTAGGAGTGTTGTTAAAGTTGTTTTTTTCTTAACATGAGTGATTTACTTTAAAAATTCTTGATATGTCCCCTTAAACTGATCCTTATAATACCTTTCATTCATTAGTAATATCCAAAAAATTGACTCAGATTTTCTTTACTAACACACCCCATGACTAAGATGATCACTCCAAGATCATGTAGATTTGAAAATCCTAAAAGTTGAAGCAAGAATGCACAAATTATGAGCATTAGAATATGGGGTGTTAGAGTGCTAAGTGGCAAAGAAAAATCGACAACAACTATCCTTTTATGAAAATTAGAAATGAATTTTTTTCTAACTCTCCTGCACTATATATAGTTTATATAAGTGTGATATGATAAACACAACATCATAAATGCAATATGGTAGGTGACTGTGATATCATAACTACGATGTTACCTTAGAAAAATTCAAATTTTCTTAAGGTTTTTCATGAAGAAATTGAGACCTATGAAATGGCTAAAAGATATGCATCATGTTGAAAGGGTCTTGAAATGGATATGATGCTTTAGTTATAAAAAATAATTGTTGAAAGTCTATAATTAAGAAATCTCGGGCTATGAAAGTGTATGAGGTGTTGATGGAATGAATGAAATAGACAATGGTGTTATGTCATTAGAACAGATAGTGTGAATGATATGGGAAGTATTTATTGTCATTTATCAAAATTAGAAGGCTCAAGATGATGTGGAATCACTTGGTAGGTATAAGATACAATAGTTATACAAGGGAGTCCCAAAGTAGGCTCCAACCCTTAATGCCCTTGCATAACCATGACTAAAAGTGTCCTTAGACACTTAAGGAGTTGAATGTAATGCATACCTATTTAGCAAGACACACATGTTAGTACTACCAAATTGGAAGAATAATGCTATATTACACAAAATCATAAGTTATGACTATTCAAACAATGAGATGAAATGAGCTTAGAAGGGATTGCAGAAATCAGGATGTGAGGTGTCTTACCATAGGCATAATGAATTCTTGTGTTTTATTAGTGGTTAAAGTAATCATTAGCCTTTGTGTCCAAGATTCAACTAAGTCCAAACCACATTCTAGTGTGATTGCATCATTTCATCTCTTGAAATTATAATCATAAGACTATCAATGTTATAAAGGGTATTGTCACTTGGCATATTATCTAAGGGAGGAGTTTTATTTGTGGCACTTTATTTTTATTTTGAAATTTCTGAGAAGTTACCTACCTTCAAGCATGGGTAACATGTCTTTGTAGTGGCACCTCTAAAAATTTATTCTACTCTCTTTTATTTTTATCTGTGTCAACCTTTTAAGGTAGCACTTAATTTAACTTTTCCTTCCATTTTTTGTTAGATCTACAAGGATAGAATACAACCTTAGTAACATTATAGGACTTAAAATAATAATCCAAAAAGAATCCACAAATCCCCTTAATGTCACACCCTTTTCATTCCCCATTGGTTCTTCACTTTTCAGTCTAGGCATAATGATCACAAATTTATTCTTAGTTTGTATGATGGAAAAAAATGTGAGTATGGCCATGCCAAGAACCTATTATTAATGAAATGGATGGATGGATGATGTGGGCTCACTATGTAAATAATCAATCTCTTAAGACTTGATATCATAGAAAAATCTTCACCTTGTTGGCTACATCTTACCTTTATTTGAATGTGTTTTATTAACAATTAAAATTATCTACAAAGGGTTTGAAAACAAAGTATAAAAGAAATGGAAAAGATTGAAAAAATTATGAAAAAGCATAAAGAATGAAAAATGTTAAAATAATGAAACATGTAAAAGAATATGAAAAATTGAAAAAATGGAAAAGTATAAAAGAATAAGAAAATGTCAAAGAAGGTGAAAATTGAAAATAATTCTAAAACAAAAAATAGAAAAATTGGTCAGGTAGCTATGGTTTTAAATGCACACCCTCATGATTATTATGAAAATCAAGGAAATGGAAGATAGAACAAGTAGAAGACTGGTGAGCAAGTTGGGTACACACCTTTGAATACTAATAATATGGTTTGACTTGTTGGATGTTGACAAGAAAAAGCTTATGTGGGTTAGATGGGTGATGAATATGTTAGGCACTAGATGGATAAGTGGCATGTATAATGTAGGGTTCCTCCCAAAGTGTTTAAAGTTTAGCCTTTTGGGGTAAATGACTAGGATTGTAGTAGAGGACCTTGTCATCGGGTTGTCTAGTTACATTCCTTATCCATAAATCATGCCTACGTTTGGAGTAATGCTTGTTTACTTCACTACCCATGAGTGTTACTAGTCAATTCTCATCTAAAAGATTTAGATTCATCAGATGTTCCTTTTGGGCTAAACTCAAATTTAGGTCAAGTTCACTAGTAGTGGCTAAAGTGTGAAGCTCTACTTGGATTGGAAGTTGATGAGTGGCGAGGTACCCCTACACTCAACCATACGAATACGAGCATTACACGCATGATCCAGTCAAACTCCGTAGACTAAGTGCCTACACGCCTTATGGAACACTTAAGGTTAATCAATCGTTGTCCTCCCAAACTCACTTGTATTTGTCACGCTTGTATGGTTAAGTGAGTTTGAGGTATGTGATTTTTATATCTTTTCTCTTTTATCGCCTATGCTAATGAGGGAAAGGGTGAAGAGACTAAGTAACTAACTTTAACTAACTAAGCCTTAATTACCCTGGCATTAGTATCTGTTCCCACTTGCCGTTTCATACCTTGAACTAATGTAACGCTGCTCGGATTACCAAACGCTATTTGTTACTGGGATTACCAAGCATAACGCACGTGCTTGAAGCAGTCGTACTGAATGCACTTAACTATGAGAGTTGAGGGTTAAGAGAGATTAAGTCCTTAAGAAAGCATTTAAACAATTAACAATAATTAAAGTCCTATTTAGCTTAGTCCATATACTGCAAGGTTTATCCAAAAGTTCATCTTTATTACTGTACACAAATGTGTGCTCAGGTACAGAATTGCTCGAATATAGATCCGTTCACTTTGGGACTTCTACTATGGACACATGGAAATTATTCTAACTCTAGAATGGAAAAATGACAAGAGTTTGGCTAAGGTCTAGATCTAGCTAGAGAAACAAGGGAGAGCCACCTCTTATTTATAGAACTGGTGATAGGTTGTGATATCGCAGGGAAGAACGCGATATCGCGTCCCATCAGAAGTGTTGGCAACTTGTCATAGAATAACTCATATAGGATGTACCCTATAGGTAACTTCTAAGATGTTTTATAGGTCCATAGAGCATCATTTAACTTCATACTCCAATCACATCTAAACCTACTTACTGTTCTAGTTAGTATTATAGTAATTTCACGGTTAGTGACTTTAGCTTGACCATTAATTTATGGTTAACCCCAAGTTGTTGCATGAGTTTCTTAAAGGTAGCACCAATGAAGTGGGTCCCATTATTTGATATTACCATTTTAGGTACTCCAAATCAGTTCACAACATTTTATTGAAAAAACTTAGCAATTGTTTTTCCTATACAATATTTCAATGCTATCGCCTTTACCCACTTTGTGGAATAATCCATAGTCACAATAATATATGCTTTTTCGTTTAACATTGGTTGAATGGACCCCATGAAATCAATTTCCCAAATATCAAAAGGCTCCAATAGCTATATTTAGTGTTGCGGCCCTTCATATCTGGCTGTGATTCCTTCATTCCTTTGGTAGCGGTTATAAGATTGTGTGAACATGTGGGCATCTCTAAATAACATAGGCCAAAACTAGCCTTCCATCAATAGTTTAAGTGCCATTTTTCACCTTACATAGTGGCAACCACATGGGCCTTCATGGACATCTTGTAAAGCTCTCTATTAGTCATGATTTGGCACACATCATCTAACAAGCCTATCTGCACAAATCTTGTATAGCTTGCCATTGATTTCCATGTACTATTTGGCTTTATGAAGGAATTTTTCTCATTGTTTTCTACTCAATTCAACTGTAAGCTCTTGTGTTGTGAAATAAGTTAAGTACTCGATGGTCCATGGATTCTGATGAGCCGTGATATCGCGTTCGCCCCTACGATATTGCATACGCGAAATCATAGCCGGCCATCATCCCTATAAATAAGAGGCAGCTTTCCCTTGTTCACACATCTAGACTTAGACCCTTATCCAAACTATAGTAGTTTTACCATTCCAGAGTTAGAATAATTTCCATGTGCCCGCAGTAGAAGTCTTAAAGTGAATGGATCTTTATTCGAGCAAATTGTACCTAAGCACACATTTGTGTACGGCAATAAAGACGAACTTTCTGATAAACCTTGCAGCATGTGGACTAAGCTAAATAGGATTTAATTATTGTTAAATGTTTAAATGCTTTCCTAGATAATTAAATATCTGTCAACCCTTGACTCTCCTAGTTAAGTGCATTCAGTACGACCGCTTCGAGCGTGTGTGTAACGCTTGGTAACCCAGTAACGAGTAGCATTCGGTAACCCTGGCAGTGTTGCACTGGTTCAGGATGTGTGCGGCAAGTGGGAATGGATACTGGTGCTAGGATAATTAGAACTTAGTTAGTGAATAGTTAATGAAAGTTAGTCATTTATTTCTCTTCACCTTTCCCTATTAGCATAGGCATTAAAAAGACAAAAGATATAAAAATCATATACCTTAAGCTTACTTAACCATACAACCATGACAATACAAGTAAGTTTGGGAAGACAACGATTGATTAACCTTAAGTGTTCCATTAAGGCGCATAAGCACTTAGTCCTTGGAGTTCGACCGGATCGTGCGTGAGACGCTTGTATTCATATGGTTGAGTGTAGGGGTACCTCACCACTCATCAGATTCCTTGCTGAAACTATAACCTTTACTATTTTAGTAAACAAGTCCTCATCAAGAAATTGATCTAATGAAGGTTCTAGTCGGTTATATGCATCCCATTTCAGCCTTGATAAATGATTAGCTAACCATTGCCGATTTCATTAAAAATCAGATGGCACTATGATCAGTGTGGACATATATCTGGTAACCAAGCACATAATGTCTAAATTTTGGAAGCACATACACCATGGTCATCAACTCATTTTTAATAATCATGTAATTTAGTTGTGCTTCATTGATGCTCCTACTGACACAATGTATGTAATAAGGTCTATTTTGATTGTCAAGTTGTATTAGTACTACCCCAAGTACATAATAGGAAGCATCGGTCATGATATTAAAAGGCCTTGATCAATTCAGAGCTTGGAGTATTGGTGTCTCAACTAACTTCTACTTCAAGGCTTCAAATGCCTTTTCACATGACTCAATCCATTTAAAGGGTGCATTCTTTTTTGTGAGTTCTACAAGTAATTTGGCTATTTTAAAAAAGTTTTCAATAAATCTTCTATAGTATCTCGTATGGCCCAAAAGGATCTTACATCTTTTACTATCTGTAATCATTGAGTGATGTTTTAGATGAATCTAGTTTTTTTGGGATCCACCTATATATCCTTTTGGAAGATTTTGTGTCCCATTACTATGCCTTCATAAACCATAAGATGGCTCTTCTACCAATTGAGATTTAGATTGGTTTCAATACATCATTTGAGTACTTGCTCTAGTTAGTCCAATGCTTGTTTAAAGTCTAGCCAGTACGTAGAAGAATTGTTCATAAAAAATTTAATATAATTACCTATTTGCTTCTAGAAGATACTTAAAACCAATCTTTGGAAGGTTGTTGTTGCATTGAAAAGACCAAAAGGCATTTGTCTATAGCAAATGCTCCCCAAGGACTAGTGAACATGGTCTTCTCTTAGTCCTCAAGTGTAATGTGAATTTGATTGTATCCACTGAACCGATTCCAGAAAATTGTAATACTCATGTCCTAGAATTATTTCTACAACCTAATCAACAAATGATAGTGGAAAATGATCCTTAAACATGTCTGAATTCAACAGCTAGAAGTTAATGCAGATGCATCATTTGTCTTCCTTCTTTGGAATTATCACCAAGGAACTTATCCGTTCACTATCCACAATTGGATAAATGAATTCTACCTTCAACAACTTTTGCAATTCTTGCTTGACTACCTCCTTAAGTTTAGGATTAATCCTTTGTTGAGGTTGGCATTTTGGTTTGACTGTAGGATTAGTGTAGATCTAGTGTTGACAAATTTCTGGATCAATTCCCATGATCTCATCATAAGACCACGCGAACACTATAGGCCATCTATTGAGCACTTTTAGTAGTTTCCCTTTTTGCTCTTTGTCTAGGTTGGAATTGATAGTTATTAGCTTCTTGTTGTTTAGAAATGCATATTCTAACATTGCCAGTAGGGTTTTCAATTCGAGTGGTTCTAGTTCTATTATGTTAGGGATATCCAAGTGTCCCGAGTTTGTTCCTTCCTCCTGATTGTTCTAAGAGTAAGAGTGTCTTTTTCTTAGTTATTCCAACTTAGATATTTCTACAATGTAGGTACTGATGATCCATTCTTCTTCTTCCATGCACTTATCAAATTAAGTTTCTTCACTGGTAATCAGCCATTAGGTGCCCTCTTGTTGGGTGGCTACTCCATACAAGTAATTTTTCACACATCTTGTTTCTATGCATTGACTGCATGCCTTAGTCTCCTTTTATTTAATAGTCCAAATTCTTTGCACACAATTGCACCCTTAATCACTATATGCAATACATGGAATCCTTTTTCTATGTATCATTTCAGCTTCATCTTCCTTAAAAATTTTAAGAAAAAATCATGAATTCCAAGCTTAGCATCCACGGTGCTAAGCCAAGATCTTTCCATGATAATCAAAGATTCTCCCTTGTTTTTCCCAACATGAATAACTAGAAAATTAACAAGATAGGACCAGCCACTAATAGTAGTAATCACATCATCTGCCTATCCCAATGGAACTATGATTTAACTAGTCTATAAGCTCTAAACGGATGCTACTTTTCTTTAATGGTGGTAGGTTCTAGGCTTGGTACATGTCTTGAAATATTAGATTTACTCTAAATCTAGAATCTAATAGAGCCTTGCACAGTTTTTGTCTTGCTATTTGGAGATAAATCAAGGGACTTCCTAGATCATTTCTTTTTTATGAGTGAGCCCCTACCTTGATTCTATGGCTTATTGTTTGTGTGAGCATGATAGTTATGACATTTTAACCTAATGAAGTCAAAAGCTAACTACATTAATAAGGACTTGATGTGGATGGAGTAGAATTAGACATGTTCTCCATCTGCTAAGTCTTTTTTAGACTTGTTCTGAAAAATAGTCATTTCCTTCTTTGAGACTCGTAAGTAACCTTCCCCTCATGCATATTAACTACCCTTGTAGCATTCTTTGGTTGGGGTTATGATGGTAATTCCTATTGCACGACAAGATGTGGCATTAGTAGCATAGGATTTAAGTGTTAAGTTGAAGGTCCAACAATCAGTGGATGCAAATATGAGTTGAGATCAATCCTTCGTGACATTGAAAGATATCAAACTTATGCAAGAGTGTTATCCTTAAGGAAACAAATCCAAGAGTGGAAACAAGCATAACATGAACCCTTGGACATGGCCTTAGAAAGATATTATGCATTGTTAAATAACTACCTAGGCCATGAGTTCTTCAAGGAAAGGCTAATGTACCATATCATAGATGGGCTCCGTAATGAAACAAGGGAGACCCTAGGGATGTATGCCCAAGGTCAACTATATGGGCTACAAACCCATCAACTCCAACAGCTTATTAAGTAGGTAACAAAGGAAGAAGGAGAAATGACTAGATGGGAGAATGTTGAAAAATCTCAACGGGACCAAAATCTTACATCAACAAAGGTCCATAATCTAAAAGAGGAGAAATCAACTCACCTCGAGGAGGTGGAACCATATTTGCCAGTACTACAATCATTGGATGAAATTAAGTCAAAGATCAATAAGATGATGGAATGAATGCATAAAAAATGTAGAGAATATGCCAACGTTATTGGAGGCAGAGTCATGATGAACCAAGAAGCAAGATAAAATAGCCTTAGACAATCAGAAAGAAGGGTTGAGAAAGATAAGAACTCAATCGCCAATCATACGTATCAGTGCAACATTTGAGTGTACGATCACCCCAAGGCCTAATTTTCAATCCTGTCACATTTACAGGAGCATTGGGGAAGAGTGTTACATCCAGAGTTCGTATAGAGATACTATGTTCAATCACAGTGGCAACAATCCCAGTCATGGGGGAGGCCACCCTCAAACTGGGTACATCCTTCATACCATCCAAACCTAAGTGCTTATCAAGTTCAACATCTTGTTTACCCAACTAGGTCAACATCCTCTATCTCACCACATGATTATTATTCTCATCAATACTATCAATCCATATCCTCTCCAACACAACCACCACCTTGGGTACCTTACACTTCTCCTCAATTCCAACATTCTCATCCTTCACCTCCTTCTACATCGCCACCAAGTGTTCCAGAAGGGTTTGCACCACAGCAGCAACCCACGAATATTACTTGTGCTTCTACTAACAATAGTAGTGGAAACTATCCTCAACACCGAAGACACCCCTTCTTTATGCATGACCATAAGAAGGGACAACACAATTCTAAGCCCACTGCATCTTCTAACCTGGCACAAGCCCAACACTGTGGTGCAACTCCCTCCTCAAATCCAATGCCTCGTGTTACTTTCTTAGGGCCACAAATCAATACTCCAACAACCATACAGCCCAATGAATATCACCACATAGAGAGACATACTAATCCTTGCATACCATCTTACAGTCAAGGGTGCCATAATGGGTCAGCCACTCATCATTTCACCACACCCTATAACCTGCCCCGCTATGCCAAGTATAATCAAGTGTGCGAAACCCAATAGGCTAAGTCTTTTTAACAATTTAAGAGTCAACCAACAATGAACTTTCCTCAACAACCATTTTACCCACAACAATATCCTCAAAATAATTTCAGGCCATGTAAGAATCCAACTAATGAAAACTTGGATAAACTCACCCAAAGCCTCACTTCCTTTATAGAAGAAAGTAGACAATTTATGAGTGAAACTAGGAGAAGATTCCAAGACTTAACTACAAATGAATTACCAACCTGAACCTAATCCTACATCTCAAAGAAAAGTAAAAGAGCAATTACATTCCATTACTACAAGGAGCAGAAAAACAATTGAATAAAAAAAAAGTCAGATTCAAAGAGGTAGAAACACAAGATGAAATAAAACCACAAGTAGTCAATGAGAAAGATCAAAAACCTATGGAAAAAGAACAACCATTACTCTCTAGACATCCAATTTTACTTCCTTTCTCTAAACGATTACAAGAAAACTTCATAACCAAAGCCAATCTTGAAAAAATGTTTAGTGAATACTTACATATTCCTTTAGAACAAGCAGTAAAAGACACACCACTCTATGCCAAATACTTAAGGGAACTATGCACTAGGAGAAGAAAAGAAAAAATTCATAAACAAGTTTATTTAGTTGATAACCTTTCTCAACTTATACAACGACATGAAATTCCTAAATACCAAGATCTAGGAGTTCCTACCATTCCAATTAAGATAAATAGACAACAAATTAGGAATGCCCTATTGAATTGAGGAGCTAGTATTAATATTATGCCTCTTGAAATGGCTAGATCACTAGATATAGAAGATATAAGAAGAGTAAACATGACAATATCATTGGCTGATGGTTCAAGTGTAAAACCCATAAGAATCATAGAAGACTTAATAATAGAGGTAGAAAAGGGAAAATACCCAATTGATTTTGTTATCCTAAAAGTAAAAGATCCTAATTGTTTCCCCATTATATTAGGTAGACCTTGGTTAGCAACAACTGATGCGATAATTAATTGTAGATTTGGCCAACTTCAACTCTCATTTGCAAATCTCGCTTTTACACTAAATATATATGATAAGGTAAAAGAAGATCGTTTAAATACAGACTTGAAGGAAGCAAGAATCCTTTATACTCTACCCACTTCAACAATGGCACAAGATAGGGAAACCTTAGTGTTAAATAATTTTGAGGAAGGACCTTTAGACCCTTCAACTAAGGAACAACAAGATCTCCTTGACCAAATTCTAAATTTAGGGTCAGGAAATATTGGAGAAATAATTCAATCTACAAATAAAGATTTCTTAGAGCTTAAAGATTTACCTAATACACTTAAGTATATATTTTTAGATAAAAATAAATGATTAATAATAAACTTCTAACTTATCAATGAACAAGAAAATAAATTATTAGAAATTTTGCATAGAAAATCTGAAGCATTTGCATGGAGCTTTGGGGACCTTCACCAATGAATCTCATCCAACATCTGCCAACATCATATCTATCTAGAAGACAATGTCAAACTAATAAGAATTCCCCCAAGACGAATTAATCCAGCCTTAAAACAAATAGTTAAAGATGAAATTTCAAAACTTTGGAAAGAAGAAATCATTCATCCAATAGTAGATAGTGAATGGGTAGGTCCCATTACTGTAGTTCCAAAAAGGGTGGAAAATGGAGAGTTTGTGTAGACTATAGAAGATTAAACCAAAACACAAAAAAGGACCATTTTCCATTACCATACATAGATCAAATTCTAAAAAAATTAGAAGGACATGAATACTACTATTTTTTGGATAGATTTAGTGGTTACAATCAAGTAGTTATTGCCCCTGAAGACCAACATAACACAACCTTCACATGTCCTTATGGAACTTTCATTTATAGACGAATGTCTTTTGGCCTCTATAATGCACCAGCCACTTTCCAAAGAGCCATGATTTCAATATTTTTGGATATGTTAGAGAATTATGTTGAAATCTTTATGGATGATTTTTTAGTTTTTAGGGATTATTATGATGAAACCTTACAACATCTTGAACATGTCTTAGATAGATGCATAGATAAAAACTTAAAATTAAGTTGGCAAAAGAATCACTTAATGGTTACAAGTGGCGTCGTATTAGGACATGTTATTTCTAAAGAACGGATAAGAATGGATGATGAGAAAATAAGAGTCACATCTACACTAACAACTCCAACCAATTTAAAGACTCTTCGATCCTTTCTAGAACATGCTGGATACTATAGAAGATCTATCAAAGATTTCTCAAAAATTGCTAAACCACTATATATGCTCCTAGAAGAGGATGTTTCATTTGTTTGGACCAAAGATTATCATAAAGCATTTTTTGAACTAAAAAATTGAGTAACCATAGCCCCTTTATTAAACGCACCTAATTGGGATTATTTGTTCGATTTAATGTGTGACGCTAGTGCCACAGCAGCGGGGGCAGTTTTGGGATAAGACATTGATAATAAACCAAGAGTGATTTATTATGTGTCGAAAAGTCTAGACCAAGCCCAAGTAAATTATATAACTATAGAAAAAGAATTATTAGCCATTGTATATGCTCTAGATAAATTTAGACATTATTTAATTGGATATAAAACTAGAGTATATACCGATCATTCAGCCATTAAATTCTTAGCTACCAAAAAAATAGAAAATGCAAGAATAATGAGATGGTGTTTATCACTCCAAGAATTTGACTTAGTTATTCTAGATAAAAGAGGTGGGGAAAATGTAGTAGCAGACAATCTTTCTAGGTTAGAAACTCCTGATGAGAACCGAACACAAGGAATTTTTCATGATGAATTTCCTGGTGAACAACTTTTTTCTACAAAGAAGGATCCTTGGTTTGCTAATATAGCCAACTATCTTGCTACTATGAAAACTCCTACCAATT